>CM077454.1:26341478-26654404 GCA_039654765.1 Mylopharyngodon piceus
ATGGCAATGACTACTTTGACGCTCTTAATCTCATAATTAGATTATGCGACTTTAGCCAGGGTTTCACAGGCAGGGTCAACATATTAGCAAATTTTACTCTCTACTTGACTGTCAGGTTTGTGTTCAGTTTGTTTGTATCTTATTTTGGTTTTGTTCTGTTCCTGTTTGCCCATTCCTTGTTTGTTTCTATAGTTACTGATCATGCCCTAGTTTGTTTCCATAGTTACTGATTAGTTTAGTGGCTGGTTCGTGTTAATGTATGGTGTCAGTACTATTCCTGAGACTATTCTAGTATTTGTCCTTTGTTTGTAACATTTATTGAAGACTGTTATTGTTATCTCCTCCATCTCCATCATCCACTGCAACTACACTATACACAAGACAGAATAACTAACCGACAAAGAAATGGATTTACCATCTGTATTTCTCTTTCTGCTTAATTAGGAGGAGCAATCCTTCAAGGACCACACCACTGACTTTTTAGAACTTGTTTTCCATACTCATTACACAGACAGTACTGTCATATCACTCTTTTGGTCTGGACTCAATCAGGAAATATAAAAACAAAATCCTGTATCTGAGAAGACAGTCTTTGGACAGGGTCATGGTGAATGAAATAATGACAATCACGCCTTCTCCGTTGTCCAAAAAAACCCCAAAAAAACTCCGACCTCCTGGCTTCACACCACGTGCAACGCTCCTGGGAAAGAGTGCACGACGATCTCGCATCTTTCTCACCTTTTTTATCCCTGATGTGTTTGCATCCCTGCATCTGGGACTGTCATCCTAACGCAGGAATAGGCAACGTCGGTCCTGGAGTGACACTGTCCTGCAGAGTTTAGCTCCAACCGTAATCAAACACACCGGAACAAGCTAATCAGTGTCTTCCAGATTACTAAGACTGGCAGGTGAGTTTTTTTCAGGGGTGAAGCTAAACTCTTCAGGACAGCAGCACTCCAGGACCTACATTGACTGTCCTAACATCTCTACTGTGCTCGCTTGTCCCTCCAGCTCTGCATTAGTCAGTCGTCGCTCTGCTTATGCGAAAGACTTCTGAGCCTTCAGCTGCCCTTCGTCCCTCCATCCCTTCAGCTCAGTCATGTTCCGCCTACCCTCCGGCTCTGCCTTGGTCCTTGGCCCCACCAGCTGCACCTCTGTCCTTAGGCACCCTAGCTCCACCTTGACCGCTCGTCACCACAGCTGCACCTTGGCCCCCAGGACCTACGGTGTCGCCAAGTCTCTGTGTCTCTTCAGCTCTGCTTGGGTTTCCAACTCTCCTTGCTCCACCGCTGGTGGTCGGATTTCTGACTCCACCCTAGCTCCTCCCACCATCAGTTCCGCCGTGGGCCCTCATCCTGGCTATGCTCCAGGTCAACATCTGACTCCTTCCTCCATCTCTTCTCTGACTCCTCCCTCCATCATACCCTTTGTGATGTTTCCTTCCACCTGCTCCTCTCATCCTCCATCTGTCTCTGGCTCTATGCCTTCCTCGAGTCCCCACCCTCCCTCCACTGTTGGACTACTATTACTTAAGTACTATTATCAGGCACTCTTTACACTCTGTAAATAATGTGAGCACATAAACAGATTTTTAAAAGGAAATTCTTAAACTAGACCATTACGGTAAATATGATTTCACCATTACACCTTTCTTAGGTTATCCCCATTTCATCGCACATACATAGGAGTCAAAATGTTCCCACATACTTGAGTATCTCCAGTTTATACTGTGGATGATCTAGTTTGTCGTTGAGTTGGAGCTGGATTCCTGTTTGTCCTGGGTGATTGTAGCTCAGATCCAGCTCTCTCAGGTGTGAGGGGTTTGAACTCAGAGCTGAAGACACATAACCACAGCCTTCCTCTGTCACCATACAGCCAGACAATCTGCAGACACACAAGACAGTAAACAGGAGGTGATTTTAAAGTATGGAACACTAACTATTTAATAATCATTAATCAACAAATTGAACCAAACCTCAGTATCTCCAGCTGACAGTTTGGACTCCTCAGTCCATCAGAGAGCAAATTCACTCCTAAATCCTGCAGGTCATTGTTACTCAGGTCCAGCTCTCTCAGGACACAGTTTGAGGATTGTAGAGCTGATGACACAATTTCACAATCATGGGCAGTAAGATTACAGCCAGAAAGACTGAAAGAGAGAAGAACATATGAGAATCAATCTTTTCCACACTGGTATTTAACTGACGTTTCAACAATATCAGCTTCACTCTTGTAAAATAAGTCAGAAATTTCTAAAATAAAATAAGCAAAATAAAATCAAGATGAATTACTCTGCACAACAACAACCGAAAATGTAAGTCGATTTAGAAAGTAGTAAAGAGATGATTAAACACTCACAGGGCTTTTGTGCAGTTGATCACAGCTGGTATCAGTCTTCTTCTACCTTCATCTGATGTGTTGTATTTCTTGAGGTCCAGCTCATCCAGCACTTCCCCTGACATCTGAAGCATGTAGGCGATTGTTGAGCAGTGAGCAGGAGAGAGTTTCTTCTCTGAGTGTTTGTCTGATTTCACAAACTCCTGAATCTCTCTGGACAGAGTCTGATCTTTGACTTCCAGCAGACAGAGGAACAGATTGATGGATCTTTCAGTGGAGAGTCCATGTCCATCTTTGATCGTCTCTTTAATGTACTGTGTGGTTCTTCCGATGCTCTCTGAGCTGTTCTTTGTGTGTGTCAGTAGATCCTGTAAGAGTCTCTGATTGGACTCCAGTGAGATGCCAAGCAGGAACCGCAGGAACAGATCCAGGTGTCCATTCTCACTCTTAAGGGCTTTATTGACTATTTCTCTATGCAGATTATGCACTACATCGAAAAACTGCAATGTGTCAACATTTTTCATTACATAAAGGTAAAACAAATAGAAAGCAGCAAGAAACTCCTGAACGCTTAGATGAATGAAGCTGTAGACTTTCTTCTGATGAATCACAGATTCCTCCTTAAAGACCTCAGTGCAAATCCCAGAATACACTGAGGCGTCAGTGACGTCTATGCCGCTCTCTCTCAAGTCGTCCTCATAGAACATCACATTGCCCTTCATAAGCTGTTTGAAAGCCACTTCACCAAGTTTCACAATCATTTCTCTGTTGGACTGCAAGAGTTTCTCTGGATCTCTCTCTTCATACTTCTGATTCTTCATGTTGATCTGAAACAGCAGGAAGTGGATGTACATTTCAGTCAGAGTTTGAGGGATTTCTGCACTCAGATCTTCTTTCAGGAGCTTTTGAAGCACGGTGGCTGAGATCCAGCAAAAGACGGGTATGTGGCACATGATGTGGAGGCTTCTTGCTCTTCTGATGTGTGAGATGATTCTGCTGGCTTGATGCTCATCACTGATTCTCTTCCTGAAATATTTCTCCTTCTGAGGCTCATTGAATCCATCAATTTCTGTTAGACGGTTTATGTATTTGGAGGGGATCTGATTGGCTGCTGCAGGTCTGGTGGTGATCCAGATTAGAGCAGAGGGAAGCAGCTCTCCTTTCATGAGGTTTGACATCAACACACCCACCGATGAAGTCTCAGTAACATCAGAAACTTTCTGAGCGTCTGAAAACATCAGTGTGATTCTGCTTTCATCCAGACCATCCAAGATGAACACAACTTTACACTCCTCATAAATCTTTGAGTCCAGATCTTGAAGTTCAGGATGAAAGTCCAGCAGAAGTCTGTGAAGACTGTACTGATCATCTCCAATCAAGTTCAGCTCTCGAAATGGAAGCACAAACATGAAATCTACATCCTGATTGGCTTTTCCTTCGGCCCAGTCCAGAATGAACTTCTGCACAGAGACAGTTTTTCCGATTCCAGCAATGCCTTTAGTAAGAACAGTCTTGATTTGGTCTTTCTCCTCACATCCTGGTTCAGGTGAGGCTTTAAATATGTTATTGCAGTAGATTGGAGTGTCTTGTGAGTGTTGTGTTCTGGCTGTTTTCTCCATCTGTAAAACCTCGTGTTCTTCATTCACTCCTTCTCTCTCTCCCTCTATGATGTAGAGCTGTGTATAGATCCTGTTCAGGAAGGTTTGATTCTCTTGGAGTTTAATTCCCTCAAATAATCTCTCATACTTATTCTTCATGCTGGTTTTGTGCTGGTTTTTGACTCTCTGCAGGTGTCCAGTCTCCAGTGTGTGTGTCTGCAGGACTGCTTCAGTTTTGTACTGCATGATGTGAGTCTGATAGTGAGATGTAGATGATGGCACAGACCTGATCGGCGTATGTATCTTCCTCCTGCTGAAATTAAAATAAAAGATGAGCAAAAAAGACAATGACAGTGATTAAAATGGCAACATTTATCACTTGGCATCAACATGCATCCTGTATCCAGATGTTGTCCATTTATATAATGAAAAGGGAATGTTATTCAGTCTGTGTGTCCTGATCCAAAGGTAGTTGTGATTGGATCTCAGTGTAATTGTACAAAAGGCCAGGTTGTCTTTAGAACCCAGATGATCTATACCAGGTTTTTGTTGGTCAATGGTGCAGTCATTTTCAGTTGCCTCAAAATAGTAACGCGCCAACAATGCACCTGAACACACCTCGTTTTCAAACCAGCACGCCAATGGGCAAAGAGATGGGCATGAGTGCATTTGCTATTTAAACAACATGGGCGCTGGATGTGAAAATGATAACTGCGTCGGGCTGAAACTAGCAAAAAACACTTAGATCGCACCTGGCATCGCATTGCGTCGGGTGTATGATAGGGCCCATAGTGTTATTTCTTTGCATTTCATAAATCATTATTCATTAGAGATGCACTGGAGTAAATAAGCAAGTATAAGTTTATACTAACAGAGGGTCAGAGGTCACTGGTCCATCACTGAATGCAATGGGTTGCCCCATGGATGTGTTACTCTTCAGAGACACAGTGCTGGGTTCTGGAGACTCTGATCTGTGTCTCTTCCTGCTAAAACTGAAAAAGACAAATAAAACAGCATTTTATAGCACAACTTGAATGCACCTCTTGCAAATAGGTAATTCTGATCCATGCAATGACTATTCATAATGACATGTAGGCATTTTTATCTTTATGTACACAATAATAATCTTTTACATTGTAATCCTTTTATTTTTAATATTTGGCATGTTTGTGTGCTGCTGTGCGCCCCTGTGTGTGTAACAAGCAGAGTGTACACACGTTGTGCACCCACCTATAGGCGCATATTACTAACTCGCCCTTTAAATAACAAACAAATAAATAAATAAATACTGCACCAATGACTTTAGACCAGGTGTTTGTTGGTCAATGGCACAGTCATTTTCAGTTGCCTCAAAATAGCAACGCGCCAACAATGCACCTGAACACACCTCGTTTTCAAACCAGCACGCCCATGGGTGAACAGATGGGTGTGAGTGCATTTGCTATTTAAACAACATGGGCGCTGGATGTGAAAATGATAACGGTGTCGGGCTGAAAACACTTAGATCGCACCTGGCATCGCATTACCCTAGGTGTATGATAGGGCCCATAGTGATATTTCTTTGAGTTTCACAAATTATTATTCATTAGAGATGCACTGCAGTAAATTAGCAAGTACAAGTTTATACTAACGGGGGGTCAGAGGTCATAGGTCCATCACTGAGTCCAATGGGTTGCCCCATGGATGTGTTACTCTTCAGAGACACAATGCTGGGTTCTGGAGACTCTGATCTGTGTCTCTTCCTCTTGCTGATACTGAAAAAGACAAATAAAACAGCATTTCATAGCACTAGTTATACTGTATAACTTGAATGCACCTCCATGAGACAATGCACTCACCACAGGTTGCTTTGAATAAAACCATCTGCCAAATGTTAAAATGGCTTACCTGGGGTCAGAGGTCACTGCATCTATGAAATTACTTTTCATAAACACACAGCTTGATCCAGGAGGCAGAGAATTCATTTTAGAGGCAGTGTCCTCATCTTCTCTCTTGACATGGAAACTCATTTTAGAGAACCTGTTCTTCCATTCTCACTTCTCAAAAGAGTGTTGAGAGGTTGATTTCATGTGGAGACAGAGTTTAAAACATTTCTGTAGTACAATGATGCTGTAGTAAGTAGTACACTGCAGTACAGCTACATTAAGCTCTTAATCTAAATGACACTGTAATCTAAGCATTTGTTCGTTTGTTTTTTCTTTGAAAAGATTCACTTCACGTTTGGATGGAAACTCCGCTATTATGACACTGAACTCAATTGTGTAATTCTACTTAGACACTGTCACATAACAAAACCACATCATCTGCAAAGAGGAACTTACTGACTCGAAGTCACACCAACATACACATGATAAATGGTGAATAAGTCATACTGGAATTTGGCCTTCATTTTACATATATTTTGTGTTTATGAATGTATTTATTCATTTAGAATATTGAAGAATTATTGAAGTATTCAGCTTGCACTCAATTTTTTTATGTAAAACCCTAAGACTACAAGACCAGGTATATAGAGGGATAATTAAAAAAACCTGTTTAGTAAAATCAAACTAACATTTAAAGCATACTAACATTTATAGCGCCATTAAGATTCTATACAGAAATTTCAAAAAATGGTTCTTTATGGAACCCTTTAAAAAGACCAGCTATTGTTCCAAGCCATAGAATCCTGATCTGTTACTATTATAACTATTTTTCTTAGCAGTATTAGAGCTTAATAATTCTTTTTTTTTTTTTTTTCTACAGCAGTGTGTGAATGCAGGATACTAGAAATATTTAGACATTTGTAAAATAGAAGCAACAATCACTGGTTCATTGATATCGTTCATAATATCATTCAACATATCGTTCATAAATAACATATATAAACAAACATCTGAGAAAACAGAGTAAATAAGAAAATTAATTTACTTTTTATTTACTGATAATGATAATGATTATCTTTTCTGTCATTTTGGGTCAACGCTGTTAAACTATTGAACTATTGATCTAAATATAATCCGGATTTGAAATGCCATGTGAAGAATGGCAAAAACCCAAACACCAGCTCTTTTTTTTTTTTGACTAGCTATGGGAAAATTGAACTTACCACAGAATGTGTGGTCGTTTGCCCAACGGTTTGCCTCGAAATGGCTTCGCTTATTTTCTTGCTTTCACTTTCCTTTCTATGGTGATTTCTAAATGGCTTTATTGCACTCATGTGACAAGCTGTGAGTCAGGGGTGAAACTCTGGTCTGACAGGTGGGGGGGACCAAAACTGAGTGTTGGGTAATACTTATTTACGGAAATGTTATGTAACCTAATGTTATATAGAAAAAAAGTTTCAGCATGCCATATTAATATGCAACGGATTATCAAAATTAAAACAAAAGAATACTTTTTTTTCCAGGAAATCATGTAAAGAATTTATTTCATTTGTTTCAAGAATTAATTTGCATATCTTCATAAGTTAGGTAAATATACATCCAGAAATGTGTAAATCTGTCAAATGTGTCAATATGTGTAATATATAACTAAAGGTGTAAAAGAAATACACAAACTGTGTGTGTGTGTGTGTGTATGTGTAGAATATTATGTAGACTGTTACTCAAAGCATTAGTTTATGTACATGCATGTTTCTGTGTATGAGACTATTAGAAATCATTCAGAAGACAGCACTAAGTGGATGAACATGAAATAAAGAATAAGAAGGATGTTATAAACTAAAGTGAAAGCCATATTTTAATTTTGATGCTTCCTCCTTTTTGACCTAAAAAAAGCCAAATATAGTTTTTCAATGTTCATTTGCTGAGACAAACTGTTGGCAGATCTTCTCTTGGTCAGCGAGAGTATGTAGGCCACTCTGTCTAAACCTCTCACTTAGCTGCTGGTCAGCTGTGTCCAACATCCTGTAGAAATCCACCTAGCTGTTGCTGGCATGTAAGGAGCAGCATTACCTGAAAGGTGTTTTGGAGGTCTGTGAAGGTACGGCAGTGTAATGGGCTGAACATTAAGTTTAGATGCCATGTCTGCTGCATGTTTGTAGATGCTCTTGAAGTTTTCCTCATACTGCGTTACCTAATTGCAGGAGTCCTCTCAAAGTGGGACACAGGAATTTTAAGCTGTGGACATTCCCTCTGTGGCTCTAATTCTTTAAATGCATTTGTGTACTTTCCAGAAAGATTGTACAGACAGCCAAGACTGTGGATCCAATCCAATGTGTCACATGTCATTGTTGATGACTTGCAAGCAGCCTGGGCAACCAGATTCACGCAGTTAGGGCCACAGTGCACATATAAGGCTAGTGGCTGCTGCTGTAGTATCTTGGCTTGTGCTCCTTTGATTCTTCCAGACATGTTTGCCGCAGCATTGTATGCTTGCCCATGCAAACCAGATAAAGTCAGATTCAAGCACATCATAACATCTTAAGCGACCTTAGCCAAGTTCTCACCTGTTGTTTCTGCAACTTCATAAAACCCAATGAAGGCCTCTTGTGGAACAAGTTTATGGTCCACATATCTCATACATATTGATTCCTGTTCAGTCCCAATTACGTCTTGCGTCCCATCCATTATGATTGAATGCTAAAAATTTTGAATGCTACTATGTCTTTAATTATGCTGTGACATTAAATTCAAAATTTCATTTTGTATCTTCCAGGAGGTATATTCATGTTTATGTGATAACCATTTTTGAAATGCTTGGTCATCTTCACTTCTGAGTTTAAGTAGCTGCTGAAGGTTGCCTTCTTGGCTATTATGACCCCTTAGAGCATTTCCCTGTCTAGCCAAAAACTGCACTGAACCTACAATTTTCATGAGACACAAGCTGCGTTTCCATTACCCTTCAAACTGTGCAAATTGTAATTGCGAATTGAAATTACGCTCAATGGGAACATGAATTTTGAAGAAACTTCCAAATATCGCAAAAAGGTTTTTACGCTTGCATGAGGTGGTTTTTCAGGCAATTCGATAAAGGAATATTTTGCAAAACTGCAATGGAAACAGTTTTTTTTTCACATTTACAGGTCACATGACGTACAGTCACATCATCATTCTTTAAAGATAGCACGCGGTATGTTTGTTCAGAAGACGAGACGGGGGGCTTTTTTTTTCTTATTTATGCATCTCTTTCCTCGCACCTCAGCTTCACCCCATAGATGCAATGGGAGGATGCAAGAAAAGAAAACGAGGATGAGGAAAAGCATTTATGAGGGAGAAGGGCTTCCAGAAGCCATGGCAAATTTTACCCTCCAAATAAAGCTCTCAAAAAGAAGTATGTTTTGGAAAATGGCTTTTATCACGAGAGGAAAATGACTCATCATGAGAGTTTGTCGCATAACAGCGGTTAATGGAAACGCTGTCATTTCGAAATATTTTTTTATTGACATTTAGAAAATATCGCAAAAGTTTTGCACAAATCTGTAATGGAGACGCGGATACATTCTTGCCTCTCTCATTTGCTTGTTTTTGGCAGAAGACAGCTGGGCATCAACAGGTCTCCTCCTCTGTGAGTGGCTTAAGACAGCAATTTTGTGTGCTTGGCTACTTTGGTGAGATGTGAATTTATCAATGGCCTTTTTCCAGACTGGGAAAAGGCCTGGTCTGTGTTTTTAGCAAGGGCTGATAGTTGAGTTTTAAATGCATTTACACAATAAAAACACAAAACAACTCCAGCTGCTGCAGAGTAGTGGAGCCAAGGAAAGTCACAGTACCACTTATCTTGAAATCACAGAGTTTTGTTTGTGAGCCTCTGTTCAACAATGAACTTTGAAAGGGGGCTGATGTTGTTTAAAAGGAACCGCCTCATTGTCTTCTCTGTTTGGTGTCTTCCTCTCAAATTCAAATTCACGTAGTATTACTTTTTAATTGCAGTCTACAAATAAGGGTGTTTATTTCAGACAACTGACATTTCATTTGCAGAACTTAATAACCAAATATGATACGAAATATCTGGAAAAAAGACCTTATAGCCTACTTGTTGCATGCTTGCCTTGCAATGCCTTATGATCACTGCTGCTTCCTATAAAACACGGCAATAAGCTGAATCAGTGTTAGACAATATGTTTATTGAAAACAGACAGTTGAATGAATAATCATTCTATATATAAAAGAATGCAATGTTAAAGCTGACTTAAATAATTACACTGCAAAAAATGCAGATGAAGTGAGTTTTTGCTTAAAACAAGCCAAATTATTTGCCAGTGGGGTAAGAAAAATAAAACAAGATTATTTTTATTACCCCACTGGCAAATAATTGGCTTGTTTTAATCAAAAACTCAATTAATTTTTTTTTTTTTCCCCATAAAAAAAGAAAAAATATCTTATGTGATTTTACTTATCTAGTAAAAGCATCTGGATGTAAGAATTTTTTTAGATATTTTGACTGGAAACAAGACAAAAATACTAAATAAGAAAAGCATTTTTTGCAGTGTACCGATTTTTAAACTGAAGAATGGATTTGGACACAGAGCGCTCGCAGCCAAGAATGTGAGAGAACTTTCCATACAAAGGTAGAATAATTAGTTAGGCCTAGCGTAGTTATAAGTTACACAATAATGTTAACAGCATACATTCATCAGTTCTGAGAATTAAACGGAACACCTGTTTCACCAGACTCGCAATTGTGGGTTGTCAGATTTTTAAATCTCTGTTAACCTGCAGTTGTTTTAACCATTAAGTTATCATGACAGTATTTTAGCTGTTGTGTAGTCAGCTAGTCTCATCCCAGGTGAAAAAAGTACACTTCCATAAAAGTGCTCTATTTTCATGCACTAATTTTGTACTTAATATACTAAAAATTCTTCTTTAGTACTTCTTAAGATAACCTTAAGAACATCTAAGTGTACTCAACTGCTATTTTGAGACACCATGAATATGAACTAAAATGTGCTTTTAACATACTATCTCTGTATTAAAAAAAATGTATTTAGTTACCACTTGTAGTAAACTTGAACCCATAAGTATACTACAAGTGGTAACTAAATTCTTTTTTTTCTTCTTCTTCTTTTTTTTTTTTTTTTTTTTACAACATATATATATGTTGTAAAAAAATATATATTATTATATCAACTAATCTTCATCTTCTACAAAAGATAAGAAAGAGAAAGACAAAAAGATTAAGTCACGTCGTGGTGGACTGGATCCCTGCAAGCATGGCATTCACACTTGTAAACTAATCCTAAAAGCCTACAATTTAAGCAATTTCAACTGTAAAACTCATGATACAGGTGAATAGTATTATATCAACTAATATTCACACTATTAAATCAACAAAACAGAGGACTTTACTCACTCCTGTTACTCTTAACTCACTCCTGTTATTTTTCATATGAGTAACAGGACTGAAAGTAACAGGATTGAGTTTTTAAGCAAAAAATGATCAAATACATGACATATGGCCACATGGAGTACATGCTAATGGCATGAGGACACTAAGCAAATTCTAGTGACTTACTTAAAGTTAATATTTTTTAAAATAAACAAATCTAAGAAATAATTTAGGTAACAGGACAGTACGTTGAGATTAACCTTCTCAGTCATAGTTACAGTTTCATCAAATATACATAAATTAAAATGAGAGGACTTTTGGTCTTCTCATGGCCTGCAGAAGATCCAGATAATGCAACTTCCTGTTGAAAATGTGTCTTGTGGCATGTTCCAAGTTTTTTAGAGGAGGCAATGTGTGAGGGTAACAGGACTGAGTGAAAACCTGGGGACAAGACTAAAATGTGTATTTTATATAATATATTATAGATTTCTCATTAAATTTCTTTTTGTTTAGCATAGATGGTATATGGAGTCACACAATGCAAAAAAATTCTGAATTCTGAAAATTTCTGAAAGCTTTTAATGATAATATTTTTTATGATAAAGTTTAGGTTTAGACAGCGGGGACATTTAAACAAATGCGATTTTTTTTAGTGTTCTGAGCAGTTTTTAATAATGTTTTAAATTATATATTTTAAATTTGCAGTTAGAGTAATGTTCAGGATATTTTGCTTGTATTTTAGAGTTAATTTTCATGCATATTTATACATACAATGTCCTGGGGACAGAAATGGCACCCATTCGGTGGAATGGCTCTTTTATAATAGCTGTTATTGATCATTAAAACTGACATTTAACAAAAAGAGACAGGGTTGTGTTTTGTGTTATATTTCATTTTATTACAGTAAAGATAATCAGAGTATGCACATATTCCCTGAACCATATTAATATGTTTAATATTTTTGAAATGTAAACGAAAAGAGGCAGGGTTGTTTTATATGTCGTTTTGTTATAAATACTATACATGCAGTGAACGCGTTGCCAGAACCACATTTGTGAGGCTATTAATATGTTTATATTTTTTTTTAAATAAAACGAAAAGAGGCAGAGTGGTGTTTTATAACACATTTCGTTTATTGTTATCAAGTACGTTATCGCTGGACTTGTGTCCTCCCGTTCACGGGAGTTCGTTCTCCTGAGTCTAACTTGCCAAGTCTGAACTACCAAAGGCCGGAAGCTCGAACTTTGCGAACTTGGTATTGAGAAACGCCTCTGGAATGCACGGTCTTGTGGCGTCACAGTGCGCACAGAAGCTACATAAATTGAGTCAGCTCAGCTCAGCTGTTGTCGGAGTTAGAAGCTGCTGTCTATGGTCACTAGCGATTGAAGTGTACGAAAGTGTTACAAGTCTACCGCTATAACCAATAGGCAAATACGGTGTTCACACAGCTCGTTGAGATGGAGAATCTTGCGACTACAATGGACATCATGTTTGCAAACTTTCCACTGGAGCTGGAAAGCTTCAGCAGCTTCGACTCGTTTGAGGACGCTCAAGTTGAACCGTTGAGTGGCGCTGTGATGCCGGCTGGCAGCCGCCCAACGGAGGCGCCTCAACCGCCGTCTCTCCCTAGAGTCGTTTGGGAGGACGACACAACCGGTAACTGACAACGTTAATAAATCAAAAATGACATATATATATATATATATAACACTTAGGAGGCAATTACGGTGTGACATCTATGTAACACGGCATCACCACTGTGTTGGTAATTTGTCAAATGTTCTTGGAAACTAGAAACAATGCAAAACCTGCTAATTATTCACATGAACTCACAGCATTAGAGCAGTTTTACTTGTGAATCATTTAGACAGATGTTTTATATCAAAATATGTTTTTTGTATATTGTTATTTTCAATTTACTTATTCTATTTTTATTATCTGTGTCTTGTCACTGTCATATTGTCTCGTATGTGTAAACATACCTGGCAATAAAGCTCTTTCTGATTCTGATTGTTTGCAGAAAAGCACACACAAGGGTGGAAATTCCTTGCTGGCGTCCGGAGAGCGTGGAAGTCTGTAAAAGGTTCCATCAAAACCCAGGAAGAAACCCACGTGTGTGCTTTTGTGCCTGAGGATCCATCAGAGGAGCTTCCACACACTTCCAGTGTGGATCCGACAGGCACAGATCCGCTGAAGTCTGAGCCAACAGACAGTGAGTCTACAGATATCACCACTCTGATTCATGTCCATGTCTGCCTAAGTTTCTGGGTTTAGTTTTAGTTTTCGGTTTCTCACCTGAAAGACCACCAAAAGATCTGTAAGGTCATTTTTTTTTAGTGTGTGGAAAAAGCACCAATTACTAAAAACTTAACTAGCCAATCAGATTTCTTTTTACCCATCCCACACACATACACATTTGACTTTACAACACACAAATGCACACCTTTATTCTCATTCTCTCTTGCTTTCTCAATATGTCATGAGTGTAGACAGATTAATAATCAATTGAAAAATTATGTGGGGAAAAAAAGAAAAAACAAAACTGGCATTAATTTACTGCCCTCGCATGGTACACACAATTAGGATAATTATGACGTGACTTCTATGTAACACATCATCAGCACTGTGTTTGTAATTTTTCTAGTGTTGTTGGAAATTGGCTGAACCCAGAAACTCACATTCACATGAACTCGCAACATAAAGCAGCTCTACATTAGGAATCTGTAATCTGTGCTAATAAAAACAGATGTTTCTAATCAATATTCATACATATACTGTCTGTTTTTGTAACTTATATGGTGTATTTTTTAAAAATATATTTTTTGTATTTTGTTATTTCCTATTTACTTATTTTTATTATCTGTGTCTTGTCACTATCATTTTATCTTGTATATGTAAACATACCTGGCAATAAAGCTCTTTCTGATTCTTATTATTTTTTTTTTCAGAAAAGCACACAAAAGGGTGGAAATTCTTTGCTGGCCTCCGGAAAGCGTGGAAGGCTAAGAAAGATTCCATCCAAATCCAGGAAGAAACCCAAGTGTGTGCTTTTGTGCCTGAGGATCCATCGCAGGAGCTTCCACACACCTCTAGCGTAGATCCGACAGGCACAGATCCGCTGGAGTCTGAGCCAACAGAAAGTGAGTCTCCAGATAATACCATGTCCATGTCAGCCAGATGTTTCTGGGTTTAATTTTCATTTTTCCTCGTCTTCTGCTGGCTTCTCACCTGATCTGCACAGGTGTATTTCGTCACATTCTTATGCTGTATATTAACATGTTGTGCATTTTTCAGGATCCTTTGAATCTCTTTATGATGTGGGAAAGAAACTGAAATCGAGACACGGAGTCAGTTATCATGTAGGATTTCGAAACTCGGATCACAAACGAGTATGTTGCTCTTTCTGTATACACCAAACCTTTTGCCTCTTGTTTCCTTCTGTCTTTAGTCTTTAGTTCTGATGTAAACATCAGCGTTTACAGTTTTGATCAAAAAGGTACAGACTGTTAGATTACCATGTACACAAACAAAAATAAATACTTACGTTTGCAAAAATGTTCTTCATTTTTCAGGTGATCATCAAATTTATTAAGAAACAGCCTGAGAAACTGGTGGAATTGGTAAGTTGAAAAGACTTTATTCTTCATAAAATGTTTTATTAAATTCTAATTTGGTAAGACAGTATAAGATATAAGTATACATTGCTTTCATCTTCGGCAGCCCTAGAGTATACTTTGAAAGGAGCTGAACGTAGAAAATGAAGTGTACCCGGGCCTTTAGTTAGGAGTCAACTAACCTTTTACCAATCTCTTTTCTTTAGCCTGGGTATTCCAAACCTTTAAGTAGAGAGGCAGCTGCAATGTTGATGGTGCAAAAGCCTCCAACTAGCGAGCATCTCATAAAATTATATGATCACTTTGTCATGGAAGATCAAGACATCTTGATTATGGAGTATCCACGTTCCTACATCACCCTGTTTGAGTATGTCCAACGACACAGAGGTAACCTGACTGAAACCGTGGTGAAACACATCATGCGGGAGCTCATTGTTGCTCTTCAGCATTGCGTGGGTCGTGGTGTTTATCATGACACGCATATGAAAAACATACTTGTCTGCACAAAAACCCTGCAAGTAAAGTTGATGGACTTTGGAGACGCACTGATCGTCGAAGAAAGACGTGAGTTGGCTTTTTAAGCACGGTTCACTGATGACTGATTTACTACAGTTGTTGATGATGTTTTACTAAACACTGAGCATGTATTTCTTACAGGAGAAGGCGAACCTATATTAATCAGTGCAATCAGAAAGTACGCTGAATGGGCAACAACTGACGACTTACGCATACTGCTGGATGTGCTGGTCCCAAGAATAAGTCGTTGGTTTTGGATAAGACCACGTGTGTCCAAAGGTGAGACCAATAACAAGTATGAAATGGAAATGACATTGCTTGAAAACCATATAAAGCCCTGACATGATGAGTGACAGTAAAATTATTAGTGGGCACCCAGAGAAAGTCATAGTAACAAATGCATTACCTTACATGAACTACATATCTCAATCAAACATGACTAATCAGATCTCTTCTAAAAAACGTTTACAGAATGCCTGGATCTTCTTGAGCGCCTTCATGATGTAGAGTCACGGATGACGTTACAGGCTATGTTGGATCATGACTGGTTGAAAAAGAAAACCAAAGAATAAGAAAAGTGAGCATAAGAAAAAGAGATGTTTTTGTTTTTTTGGGAGATTCAGGCCTCGGCACTTCTTGACCTTAATATCATGCTCTCATTATTTGCCAGGTTCCCCTGCGTCGGCAGCTCCTCCACGGGGCTTATAGCTCAGCTGCAGGGTCATCAGCCAGGGATCCCGGCTTTAACCCTGGGACGTCTCCCTTGCACCCCTGCATGATGAACCGGGGACCCCGGGGACGGTTCACACCTTTAACCCCGGGACGTGGATAAGACCACGCGTGTCCAAAGGTGAGACTAATAACAAGTATGAAATGGAAATGACGTGGCTTGAAAAACATATAAAGCCCTGACATGAGTGACAGTAAAATTGTTAGTGTCACACCTTGATGAATGTAAAACACAGGAGACTGACAATGAATGTTTAGCAATGAATAAATGTTCATGGGAATCCAGAGAATGTCATAGTAACAGCAACAAATGCAGTGTGTTTCATGGTAACATTACCTTACATGAACTACATATCTCAATCAAACATGACTAATCAAATCTCTTCTAAAAAACGTTTACAGAATGCCTGGATCTTCTTGAGCGCCTTCTTGACGGAGAGTCGCGGATGACGTTACAGGCCATTTTGGATCATGACTGGTTTAAAAGGAAAAACCGAAGCATAAGAAAAGTAAGCATAAGAAAAAGAGATTGGTAGATTCAGGCCTTCTTGGCACATCGTGACCTTAATATCATGCTCTCATAATTTGCCAGGTTCCCCTGCTTCGGCAGCTATAGCCTATGGCCTATAGCTCAGCTGCAGGGTCATCAGCCAGGGACCCCGGGGACGGTTTACGCCTTTAACCCCGGGACGTCTCCCTTCCACCCCTGCTTGATGACACTGATGGCAACTGTCCTCTACACATATCCTGTCTGCGTGCCTCTAACATCTCCACCAACCTACTCAGAACATTATCACACCCCACCGATAGCAGCCTTGTGCGAGCCCCACCTTGCAGCCAGACAGGATGTGCTGGAGGCTTATGTTTGGACTTCGTTCTTCCAGGCCAGACCACCGTGTTTCAGACAATCATCGTGGCAAGCCCAGCCATTTTCCTGAATTACTATGGACAGTGGATTTCACACAGCTTCGATGTCCACACAATTTAACGCCACACTTTGTACTTGCCTGGAAGGTGGCTTTGGTCAATCCTTCCCTAGTGGAAAAAATAATATACTTAAGCACAATTTATTCTAATGTAATGTGTTTGTGGCACACTGTAAATTGGTATACTTAAAGTCTGTTAAATTGGTTCAACTGAAGTTGTATTAAATATACTTGTTTGTAAACTTGAAGTGTGCTAATGGCATCATCATTATGTGCTTCTAATACAAATAAAGTTATCTTTATAAATAATAGCACAGCTTAGGAATTTGCCCTTTACTGATATTTTACAGACAACCCCTAGAACAGGGGTTTTCAACCTGTGGGCCCCTAGGGGGCTGCCAGTACCTGTTAGTTCAAAAGTAAAAGTGAAATTCTCGAGTGAAACAGCTGTAAAAGTGAGATTTACTAGCAAATGTTTAGTCATCCACTAGAGGGGGCAATTTGACTATTCTCCCAGCTGATCGTTGGCTATTGGTTTGGCGCAACTGAATTTGATGTCCGCGGTTTTTTTGTTTTGTTGTTGTTGTTTTTTTTTGGGGGGGTGGGGGTGAAATTAGATAAACGTAGGGGGGCGCGTGTCCAAAAAGGTTGAAAACCCCTGCCCTAGTATACCAGTTGCTCACTTATGTGGAGAACGTCAGTGAGACATAATGTACATTTAATGTAGCAAACACTGCGGACTGGATTCAAACTCGGGTCACTGCCACACAAGCGCACTCGGTTTACTAGTTGTACCACCACGCAGATGCACACAACGCAAAACTGGGGTTACTTTGTGTTCTTTCTATACTGTTACAAATACTACTATAAGCAAACAGATTCCATCCAAAAATGCTTAAAACTTAAAAAAAAAAAAAACTTTACAAAGTCCTCTTTCATCTTTAATCCTTTATTAACTAATTTTGATAATGTCAATGTCTTTAAGATGTACCTGTTTTTTTTTTTTTTAACATTCAGCTCAATAGCAATACATTTTACATTTTTAAATTTACAATATACTGGAGAGTATGACATCACTAGAATTTTCTTGCTTAAACTAATTCAATAGAGAAAAAACATGACGGTTAAGCGCTACAAAAAATAATTATTCTGTTTTGAAGCAAAAGCCAAAATATGTTTTCATAATTATTATTATGGTAACACTTTACAAAAAGGTTCATTAGTTAACTACATTAGTTAACAAGAACTAATAATGAACTGAACTTCTACAGCATTTATTAATCTTTGTTCATTTTAATTTCAACATTTGCTAATACATTATTAAAATCAAGTGTTGTATTTGTTAACATTAGTTAATGCACTGTGAAGTAACAAACAATATGAACAGCTGTATTTTTATTAACTAACGTTAACAAAGACTAACAAATACAGTAACAAATGTATCGCTTATGGTTAGTTCATTTTAGTTAATACATTAATGTTAACTAATGAACCTTATTGTAAAGTGTTACCATTATTAGGCTATTATTGTACGATTGCTAACTGCATAGCTCCTTAATTTGCATATTTTTTTAAACCTATCAAAACTCTGCTATTATTACAAATTGTGATGCTGCTGTTTACTCAATGGAGACTGACTGAAGTGCTTATGCAAATACATTTCAGAGAGATGAGATTGAACACGATAAGAGGAAACGTGATAATGATGATGTTGAACACCAGGTGGCAGTGTTGTAAGAAAAAGTTACTCCTCATACTTCACATTACATTGATTAATGATTAATTAACTGTTGAAAATATAATATAAATCCATATATTTGTTTATAAATTGAACTACTGTTTAAACTTGAAATACAGTTTGAAATACAGTCAAAGAATAGACTGCATTTGTAAAATTCCATATTGCATTTTACAAACAGATGTCAGTAGCACATAAACTCTAAACAGTGATCTCTATTAAACTCCTATTTTTTAATTTTATTTTTTAATATTTTATTTATTTTTTTGAATCCTTTGTATCCACTTTTCTCATGTCGTTGTCTTTATTTTCCACTGACAACTAACTTTTAAAGGGATAGGTCAGAATTTTTGGGTGAACTATTAGCCTGAACAGAGTTTGTGCTGTATACAGCAAAATTACATGTTGGCCAATAGTATGTTATAAGTAGCTGATATAAGTACAAATGTCAGGGCATGTCAAAACGTATCAAGGGCCCCAGAATCACTCAGAACCCTGGGGGTTAAGTTATATCCTGTATTGATGTGATTGCGCTTTCTATTGGCTGTGCTGGGGGCGCTATTGCCCGCTGAGGTCGAACTATCTGCAGCAGAGCGAGGGAGAACTGCTGTAGGTGAGTCACTTGTGTTGTAGCTCCACGTTAAAAGTTAAAAATATATAATTTCTTATAAAATGTTAGACACTGTATGAAAAGGATTACACACAGTAAACACGGATTGATTTGTAGAGTGTGTTTTCTGTTCATATTTACAAGTATTTTGATTGCTTTATTTCCGTTTTCATGAATTCTGTGACCTCTCCATGTGCGCCATTATTTTCCATGTGCTTTCTAACGAGGTGAAATGTGTTTTAATTAGGTAGAGCTTTGTTACGACTACATGATTCACTACTTAGTCTCTCTTTTACTGCTCTGTCTGCAGGTAATTATCATATAGTGTTTTAAAAGAACTTTACTCTCTTCATATTGTACATTTTCTGTATTGTTTAGTGAATGTTTTGGTGCAAACTAGGTTTTGTAACACTCAATTCATGGTTTTACTAAAAAAAAAATACAATTTTATTAATTTTACATACATTTAAGAGTACAAAGTTTATGATTTAAGCTGTGTTAAATTTATATCTATCATTTAGTCTATTATTTTATATAATTTCTTCATTGATTTAAAAAGTATTGTACTATCATAAACCATCACATTTAAAAAGAAGAAAAAAAGACAAGATAGAAGTAAAATACATTGTATTTAAAAAAAAAAAAAAAAAGTCTATGCCTTTCCTGGAGAAAATATTACGTTTCAAATTCATGTCTTGTTTGCTGTTTTATTAAAAAAAAAAAAAAAAAAAAAAAAAGTAATGTACAGCACTTTGGAGTTACTCTGAAACCCGGAAGCCTGTTTTAAATGAATAAATACAAATATAAAATACAAGTATTATGCAAAATGTTATTGCGGGTGCTTTATAGTTTACTAAAGTAAATGAGAGTAATGCTTTTTAAGAAATGAAGGGAACTCAAAAGTAGTAAAGCGAAAGGGTGAGATAATATTCCAATAAAGTATATTAAGGATTCAGCTAAATTTATTACCCATTTTTATACATTTTTCAATTATACAAGGAAAGGTTCCTGGGGAGTTAAAACAAGCAAGTGTTATATCTTTAAGAAAGTTAGTATGTAAGAGTGTAATAATTTTAGACCAGTTCAATCCTGATTGCTTTATCAAAAATGATGGAAAAGATTATGATCTAGGGCTGTAACAACTATTCAATAAAATCGCTAATAATTGATAATGAAAATCATCGACAACGATTCTTATTATCGATTAATTGGGTCTGCCCACCGTGCACAGAAAACTTCTGCCAGTTGCGTCAAATTACAGCACTGAATAACGCATTTCTATGGACAAAATGCATCTAAAAATAGTGAAAGAAACAGATTGAGGAGCTGCGGGAAAGGTACGTGATCAAAGCTGATCAAAACATGATAATTATTTATTTTAAGCTTCAAGCTAATGCATTAGCGTAATGGCTTGTCCTGTCAGGCGCTTTGACAGATGCATGTGCGTCCTCAGCGCAAAACGTTCATTCTACGGCTATATCCTTATCTGTAAATGTTACAAATTCACGCAAGCATTTCCATTTTGCATAAAGGCTCGACAGTCTGCTTTACTGAATGAGCGCCGGCGCGCGCACCCGTGTCAGAGAGACGGAACGCGGGAGAGAGGGAGACAATTAATATTAAGTGCAAAAATATTCATTTTGCTGAAATATCTGTTGTTTAAAGTTAAATTTAGATTTAAAAGTCAACATGTCATTCAGGTATTTTATGATAGTAGTAACTGTAAAGGGATAACAACATGTAATAGAATATAAATGTAAGATGTTTTTTATTGACAGGATAAAGAAATGACAGTAAGAGTAATTGTGTCCAGAGTGAATATGTGTGTTCCTGCAGAACATTTATCTTGCTGGTTAACACTGAGTTTGTGTTTTTATTTATTATCTTTATTACTACTGTATTTTCATTTGTAATGTAGAGTAGAGATTTAAACTATACAGTGCTAAAGTAATTAGACATCTGATACTATGGTTTGTGCCACAGGTCAGGGCAGCCTAAACTATCAGTACTGGTGCTAAAATCATTTTTCATGTTTCTGTTAATCCACCAGTATGTGTAAGCTCTTTAGTTACAGCAGTATTTCTAATGCTACAATATATTTATTGTTGTTATCCATGAATTTTTGATTTTACTGTTTTACAAGAAAGGCAGGAAAAAGTAAAACACTTCATAGTTGTTTTTTTTTTTTTCTCAGATGCCCAATTACAGTCAATAACAACAGAGACCGTTAATCTTTTTTTTTTTTTTTTTTTTTTTTGGATATTATGTGTGAATATTATTTAGAAACTATTTAGTTGTTTCAGTTTGTTATTTTAAAATTAGGATTTTTATCCGATTAATCGAAAAAATAATCGGCCAACTAATCGATTATCAAAATAATCATTAGTTGCAGCCCTAATATGATCCAGTTGAAGACTATATCTCTAAATTTAATATACAGTACAAGTTCCAGTCTGGTTTTAGGAGGATGCACTCCACAGATGCAACGACATTGTTTTTAACAGATCATATAAGAAAAGAAATGGATAAACACAAATTAAACAGGATGGTGTTGCTGGATTTGCTGAAGGCATCTGATACAATTGATCACAATATTCTGCTGCTTAAAGTAAAAGCAGTGGGAATAAATAATATGGCCTGTGAATGAATCAAGTCTTAGCTTCAAATAGGTGTCAAATAGTGGATTTAAATGGTTTGTTTTCTGATTGTTTGACTGTTTCATGTGGAGTTCTGCAGGGGAGTGTTTTAGGTCCATTATATTTTTTAAAAAATGGCCTAATTCTAATTAGCTTTTATATGCAAATGATGAATCTGTGTATCATTTAATATTGAAAGTAGGAAAATGGCCCTTTTTTTCAGTTTTTTTTTTTTCTTTTAATTTTTTCAAAAAAGAAAGAAAAGCAAGAATTCAGCTCGATTTTTTTGTTCTTCGTTCAGGGATGGAAAAATGAATAAACAGCTGGAATGTTTAATATCTACACATGTGTGGGAATGAAACGCCCCTTTCCTCTGATTGCTCAGCCGAAGATCAAGTTGTGCCGTCATCAGTTCTTCCTCAGTTCCATGCAGCAGAATAATAGTCCTCCTCAGCTGTGGTTGTACAGACTCTTAACGTGTTTATTGCAACTACATTTCATCTTTTTCTTGACACAAACGCTTAGCTGGTTCAGTTGTTTATGCTGTATAAACACAATTGAACCAGCTAAGGCTGTACCTGCATTAATACAGTACATTTGAATTATGATATAAATGGATATACGCACAGTCTTGGGTCCTTGTAGATAATTTTTTTTTCCACCTCGATTTGCTTATCTCTTCCAATCTCTTAGCAACCTGAATCAGTGGGTTTCTGCCAGAACTTACCATCCTCTTCAGTGTCTGCAGGTAGTTTTCAAACATGAAGGCACTACATTTTTCCAGACACACAAAGTTTTCAGCATCACTTGCTATATGCAGCATGGCATGGGTGTTGTACACAAGGAACTCCTGTCCATAGAGTGTCCAACCTTTTCCCACAAAGTTCATTGGCATAATTGGAATGTTCCTGCACAAGACTTGGACATACTAAGATTACCATGGCCACAAGTACATCTTATTTCCTTCAACACAATCTTCCCCGTGTATATAAGGAACTAACGAAAATTGGTTACTTTCCACCTGTCCAGCTCCATAAGACCCCTAGGTTTTAGCGCAAAAGTAGATGGGATGCAGTTCTGAAGAGACGGCAGTCTTGTACTAATCTCTGTAATTTAGCTGGCTGAAACCCTCACAACATGTATCCTTGAATCCAGATGAACAGGAGCCTTTTCATAACACAAGACAAGTCTGGTGCATGTAATCAATGGGAAATCACCTCACCGTATCTTTGTGTTCCTACTGTGATGCTAAACTGGTTTGATTTCTGAATGTTTAATCTGTCCAGAGTATGAGGTCAGCAGCCTCTTGGTATGTGACTGTTAAACCACACACCTTTTTGCTCACATCGGTCATAGCCAAAGTACCCTGAGAACTGTTTGATATTTTTCACTAATGCACGAGCTGGAGCATCACACACAAAGCACCTCAGATTAACTTTTATTTTTCGTCCCATGAAGTTAATCCCATCATTCTTCAGATGGCACAGTTCCCTTAATGTGTCCTTCAAAAAGCCAAGATCTTCTGTTGGTCGACTTACACCACACATCGGCGGAGGTAGAGTGGTCCATATCACCGCTGAGCTCGCCTTGCAAGTAGGAGCCCTTCACCATGAACAAATCCGCTTCTACGTTATTCACTCACCCAACAACCCTGTGATCCTTGGTCTACCGTGGCTCAGAACTCATAACCCTCACGTTTCCTGGAAAGATGGCCAGATTGTGCAATGGGACACTAACTGCCATAAAAGTTGCTTGAAACAAATCACTCCCCTGCCAGTTCAAGCTGCTTCACTCCACGATTCTGACACTGGAAAACTTAACATACCCGATGTATATGCCGATCTGGCTGTGGCATTCAGTAAAAACAAATCCACCAAGCTACCTCCTCATCGTCCCGGTGACTGTGCCATCGACCTGCTGCCTGGTAACACGCCTCCCAAGGGTAGGATCTTTCCCCTGTCACAACCCGAGTCAGCAGCAATGAAAACCTACATCGAGGAGGAACTAGCTAAAGGATTTATCCGCCCGTCCACATCACCAGCAGCATCAGGGTTCTTCTTTGTCAAGAAAAAAGACGGCGGCTTAAGACCCTGTATCGATTACCGTGGATTAAATGATATCACCGTCAAGTTCCGGTACCCCTTGCCTTTGGTTCCTCCAGCCCTTGAACAACTCAGACAAGCCGCATACTTCACCAAGCTGGACCTCCGCTGTGCGTACAATCTAATCCGCATCAGAGAAGGGGACGAATGGAAGACAGCCTTTTCCACAGCCACTGGTCACTACGAGACCCTCGTCATGCCGTTCGGGCTGTCCAACAGTCCCTCTGTCTTCCAGTCTTTCATTAACGACGTCTTCCGTGACATGCTCAATCGCTGGGTCATAGTCTACATAGATGACATCCTCATCTATTCCAACTCTTACGAGGAACATGTTCAGCACGTACGGGCGGTACTTCAGAGACTGATACAACATAAACTATATGCAAAAGCCGAGAAATGCGAATTTCACCAAACCTCCACAACCTTTCTGGGTTACGTTATCAGCCGTGAGAGCGTGGCCATGGATGACAGTAAGGTGAGGGCGGTACTGGAATGGCCACAACCTCGCACATTGAAGGAGTTACAACGGTTCTTGGGGTTTGCCAACTTCTACAGGCGGTTCATACGGAACTTCAGCGGCGTTGCAGCCCCATTAATGTCCATGACCAAGCGGCAGTCCTCACGTCTCATCTGGTCCTCTGAGGCAGTACAGGCTTTCCAAGAGCTAAAGGAGCGTTTCACCACAGCACCCATTCTCCATCACCCAGACCCCGAACTCCCTTTCATTGTAGAAGTGGACGCCTCCAGCACGGGCATAGGGGCCGTCCTTTCTCAGCGCCAAGGTAACCCAGAGAAAATGTACCCTTGTGTCTTTTACTCAAGGAAAATGTCGGCGGCAGAACGTAATTACGATGTGGGCAATCGGGAATTACTGGCTATGAAGGCAGCTCTGGAGGAGTGGCGTCACTGGCTGGAGGAAGCAAAACATCCGTTCACCATCCTCACGGACCATAAGAACCTGGAATACCTGCGTTCCGCCAAACGTCTAAATCCACAGCAAGCTAGATGGGCCCTGTTCTTCACACGCTTCCAGTTCTCGGTAACTTACAGACCAGGCTCTAAAAACACCAAGGCGGACGCGCTGTCACAGCAGCATGAGGAGGTGGAACGGACAGAGAATGCAGAGAACATAATCCCTGACACCTTACTGCTCGCTCCAGTTCAATGGGACATTATCACAGTGATCACACATGCTAACGAACAGTCCACTCCTCCTCCAACATGCCCACCGGACCGCACCTACGTCCCAGCACAGCTTTGGGACAGACTACTTCATCACGTGCACGACTTCCCAAGCTCTGGTCAACCGGGTGTTACAGCCACTCTCCATCTGCTACAAAACCGGTTCTGGTGGGACTCTATGCTATCCGACACCACCCGCTTCATCACCAATTGTTCACTCTGTCAAACCACCAAAGCATCACATCAAGCGCCAGCTGGATTATTACAACCATTAGCCATTCCACAACGTCCCTGGTCTCATATAGCCATTGATTTCGTCACTGATCTCCCAGAATCCCAGGGCCACACCACCATTCTCACAATCATCGACCGCTTCTCAAAAGCGTGCAGACTTATACCACTGGCCAAGCTACCCACAGCGTTCGAGACAGCCGAGCTTCTATGCAATTATGTGTTCCGTTTCTATGGACTACCCGAGGACATTGTGTCAGACAGGGGCCCACAGTTCACATCTCGAGTTTGGTCATCCTTCTTCAAGAACCTCAATATCAACGTCAGCCTCACTTCAGGGTACCATCCAGAATCCAATGGCCAAACAGAGCGCATGAACCAAGAATTAACCAGATTTCTACGCACCTACTGCCAACGCAACCAGACTGACTGGAGTCGTTATCTGCTCTGGGCGGAGTACGCCCAAAACTCCCTACAAAAACCTGTCACTGCTGTCACACCCTTTCAATGCGTCTTGGGCTTCCAACCTCCGTTATTTCCTTGGTCTGGGGAACCATCCAATCTACCGTCTGTTACTGAATGGATGCAAAGAAGCGAGGAAACCTGGGACCAAGCTCACCATCACTTACAACGCGCCGTAAGAAGGCAGGAGATGCAGGCCAATCGTCACCGACGTCCCAATCCCCAGTACGCCGTGGGACAATGGGTTTGGCTGTCCACTAGAGACCTTCGGCTAAGACTTCCATGCAGAAAACTCAGTCCCAGGTTTGTTGGGCCCTTTCAAATTATCAAACAAATAACTCCAGTATCATTTCGTTTAGATTTGCCTGCTAATTACCGTGTCTCTCCCACTTTTCATGTTTCGCTGTTGAAACCCTCCGGGGGTCCGAGAGGGGAGCCAGAGGGAGCCGAGGTCCGCACCCCCCCACCCTTGATGATCGAAGGCGAGGAAGCTTATCAAGTACGAGAGCTGCTCGATTCCAGGCGCCGGGGTAGGAGACTACAGTTCTTAGTCGACTGGGAGGGGTACGGCCCGGAGGAGCGATCCTGGGTCAATGCGGATGATATCCTGGACCCTTCACTCACAGAGGAGTTTCAGAGTTTCGGACGCACCCGGAGAGACCGGCCCCTCGACCACGTGGTAGACCCCGGCGTCTGCTTCCTCGCGTCTGGAGCCGCTCACGGGGGGGGCCTCTGTCACGAATTTGGCTCCCTCGGCCCTTCCTCCGGACCGCCGGAGGGAGCCATCACCGGAATACTGATCAGTTATCATTCGGACTACGTTTCCCATGGGCCCTTACTCCTGGGACTGATTGCACACACACCTGCACTGCATCACACTCACACTATTTAAGACACACACATCGCGAAGTCTTGATTTGCCTTGGTGATCATTTCTGAGCGTTTTCCCATGGACTGTTACCTGTTATCGATTGGACTCTTTATTCCCTGAGACCCTTTGCCGCCTGCCCTGATCTTTGCCTGTTTCCTGGACTCTGATTGTGTTGCCGCCTGCCCTGATCCTTGCCTGAACCCTGATTCTGTTTGTCTGCCGCCTGCCTCGACCATTGCCTGTCCCTGTTTAGGCCTCTGCCTTTGCCCTGTCTGGATTGTAAGTCCTTTTAATAAAAGCTGCAAATGGATCCACATTCTGTCGACCCATCATTACATCATGCTTTGATGCATCATGACCATGTTTGCTATAAAGAGACTCTATAGCAGGCAAATGTCTGAAATCTTGTCGTCATGCATACGACTTAACATTTTAATATTAGTTTACTCAAATATTTCAGTTTAATAACAATTAAAATGTATGAGTACAAAATAAAAATCTTTGAATTTCTTAACTTAAAATTTTTGATGTTAACCGATTGCCTCAATTTGCCTTAAGTTTTGCCAACTTATTCGGGTTTACAGTGTACGCTATGCTTTTTTTGAGAAGATAAATCCAGCTGTTTTGGAATTTTCTTGTGATCCATTCATTGATACACTGAACGTGCAACCATTTTGAGGATATAGCATTTATTTTTTCCATTCCAGGGTGTAAAAATAAATAAATAATACACACTTTTTTTCTAAATTGAATGTGATGTTAAAGGTTGATATTTATCCCTGTCAGTTTAAACATAAACCTTGAATCGATGTTTATATATACATTTATAGAGAGTAATAAGTAATTTAATCTAGAGAACACTGTTACACTATCGGTGTAAAATAATTCACTCACTTTTGAAAGTGTTACATGGACACTGGTGGGACTCATATATACACCAGAAAAGAGTGAAATTTAACACCTGTGGAGTTTATAATAAGATAATTAATGTGTTGGTCAATTTATCGATATTAAGATATGTGATTATTTAACACAACCAGTTACATTTTTATTTACTCACAAATGCAACCAAAATATATAACAAGAACATTTAATAGAGTTCTCTGAAACTTGCACTTCCTGTACCCCAATTGGGACATCCACAACAACAAAAACAAGAAAAATACACATTAGTTTTTTAAATAATGAAAAAAAAAAAATCAAGTTCATGACAGGACAACAGTCAAGAAAGTCGATGTGCAAATCCTCAGTAGGGAACCAAAAAAATTGAGGTGCTCTAGTTGTAGAAAAGTACATTAGTTCAGAAAAATAAATTACAAAATTAAAAAATAAAGCTGTTAAACTTATCAAACAATTATAGTCAAACAAGCGTTGTAGTGGTCTCTTTCGAGAGGCTTCTCTTTAAAAAACTCAACTGATCAACATGTTCAAGAGACAGGACACTGCATTCTTAATGGATGATACAGCATCACCTGATACGGTACACTGGTACCAGAAATGCACATGTATGTTTTGGCAAGGTTTGCCAGGAGGGAAAACTCAGTTTGATGACTTTTCCACCACTCCAACACCTTAGAGTGAGCAAGTGTCACCTGCCAGATGTTACGTGCTTCTATAACTGAAACTTGGCAGCCACGAAAGTAGAGTATTGAGAAAGATCACCCATATTCTTTTTTTCTACTTTGTTTTTCACTGTAAAACAGAACGCGCTCCAGGAGAACCACCTGACGATGTCTATTGTTCTCCATTTGTTTTTGTTTTTCTCAAGTCACGTTTGATATCACGAGTCTCCGTGAGATCTCACCTCACTGTGAAATCATTCCTACAGTCAACAAGTGTGTGGTCTCGCTGCCCGGCTTAAATGATCAGATTTGGATACCTTTGATTAAAAAAAATCTGGATTATACTGATTCCATCAGAAGGGTGGATTTCAGAAACAAAAATGTAATAAAACTTTAAAAATGGTCAAAAAATACAACATTTTTATCATGTACTCCACATAGACATTTTTTTTATTTTGCTCTTGATTAGTTTAACTGTTAAAGTAATAAATTAGAAGTAGACATTAGGCTACGTATTGTTTACGGTGCATGTTTAAAATGCCTAGTTTTTATTATTCATAGGCTAGGTAAGTAAGTAGAGTATGACCTAAATTATAAGCATTTTAAAATACAGAAGACTTCTCTGTGGTCTGTTCTGGTTCAATGTCATAAATAATGCCATGGGAGGCAAACATCGTTATAAAATACAAGTCAGTTTATTTACTACTATTACTATTTTGACCAGTACATGTATTCTACAAACACTCTATACAAGTATTAAATAAAGTATAAATATTACAAATTTCTTCAGCCAAGGCAATATCAGCAATGGTTCTGGTGCCAGAGAAGCTCTTCAGATGGTCCTGAAGCATCATCTGCTGCAATCTTCACATTTCAGCATTTTATAGACAATCTGAATTCTTGAGGTAATCAGCTTAAAAAAAACCCCTCATAATTTCAGTCTTTTATAGACAATTTGTCAAATCCTCAAGTCTTGAGGTGTCATGAGCTTTGGGAATCCCCTCAAAACTTGTCTAAAGCCTTTCACCTCTTTGTTCTCCTTCTTCGGACCCTTCTCCTTTGCTGCCTCCTGTGACTCATCTGCAACATATCATCTGAAGGTAATATGGAATGCTTGCCTCTCCGATTTTTCTATCTTTAGCAAAGCTCTTTCTAATACAGTTTTTTTCCCTCTCTACTCTACAAACATACTCTTAATAAATGCTAATAACAGTAGGTGTGGTGTCTTTATTAATAAGCCACTTTCTTAATAAAACAGTTACAACAGCAAGTGTGGTGTCTTTCTTAATAAACCACTTTCTTAAAAGCTTTTAAACAAAAAAGGTTGGTCTTTTCTTAACATATTCTTAATAAAACATTCAACATAATATATTAGCTAAATACTTCAAACAATGAGGCAGGGTAATTGCATTCTTATGCATATTACACAACAATATTAGCGTTTCTGTAACCTACTGTAAAGTAAAAAGAGATTTTGGTGCCATAAAATAATCCCCAACCAGCTGTAAATATTAAAAAAAAAATTTATTTGATTTAAAGCTTTTTTTTTTTTTATCACTGTTTGTAAACTACATTGGCGCAATCGTAAGAGATGAACCAGTCGAAAGTTTCTCGGGTGAACGCTACACAGAACTTTTCTGAGAGAACCCCAGATCTTCGCTACAGTTTTGTGACTTTGTTGTGTGAAGTGTTTGGATGACGTTGCATTTGAATTTGAATTTCGCCAGTACATGCCCAGCAAGCCTGCCAAGTGTTGCATAAAGTTTTGTGTTGCCTGCAACATCACAACATCCTATGCTAGGAAGATACAAATCTACATGGGGAAGTCTCCTGGAAGTCCTGTGGAGGGCTCCAGGGAAACACGGTGACCTACGACAGTTTTTTCTCCTCCTATGCACTGGCAGAGGAGCTTATGTAGAGGAAGATGACCTAGTCAGTACAATTTGCAAGAACAAGCCAGAGCTTCCTCCACAGCTGCTGCAGACAAGGCTGTTCTCCCTCCTCATAAATTTAGTTAGCTAACACCAGGGGACGTCCTTCTTCAAAAGCCTGTGCATCGGAGCAAGCAGTGTTGAGAGGTTTGTCAAGAACTGGTTTTAGAAATTAAACAGTCCCAAATATGCTTTCATCTCTGTTACTTTTCAACCGCAAACCATACTCCTCCAACTGTTGCAACACTTGATCCAGTGACCTCAAATGCTCCTGATCATCTCGTCCTGTCAGCAAGATATTGTCCAGATAGACAGTTTCTTTTCAGGACCCCTTCCATACTCCTCTGGAGGATTGCTGGACTGGAACTAACCCTGAAAGGCAATCTGGTGTACGTGAACAATCCTTTGTGTGTATTCACTGACACATACTGCTTTGACATCTCATCTAACAGAATCTGTTGATATGCGTGACTCTTATCTAACTTGCTGTATGTTTCTCCTCCAGCTAAAACTGCAAACATATCCTTCATTCGAGGAATGGGATACTGCTCCAGTGTTGACTCTCTGTTGATGGTTACTCTGTAGTCTCCACAAAGTGTCACACTGTAAACCTGAATGTTGTCTTTACTTAAACAATGAAGTAATTTTGAGTAAACATTACTTAAAATGTAGCATTTTGGCCCCGTCACTTAAAAATAGTCATAACTTTTTACCTTCAAAATGCATAAACGTAAGATTTAAAGTGTTGTGAGCTCAAAATCATGATTAATCCTTTGCAAAAATGGGTCATTTTCACAAATATTGTTTTCTTGACTGTAAAATTCTAATTGTGCAATCTTCAAGTGCAAGGTCTTTTTTCCCCAGAAAACAAATGGCTTTGATCATAATGAGAATAAATTTATTTTTATTTAGAAAAAAACTGAAACACTTCAAAGTTGAGAAATGAATATATACACATATATATACATACATATATACAAATGTTTTTGTGACATTGAGTTGCACAGTTTTCACTCAAGAGCCTTTAATACATGCACTGATTGGTTCTGTTGCTGACAAAAAAGTTATTTTATGTGATATTTTTAGAGTGAAATATATTTATTTAAATCCTAGTGGTACGTTACTGTAATAAAAGACAATGCAGCCATAATTGCAATATTTCCTGGTCAAACTTTGCCAACGTAGCCATTAATTAACGATATTTTATTGATGGTTTTGTGATGGTATGATAACTGAGGTATCAAATGATTCTTTATTTGATTTGTAATACTGAAAAAACATTTTATTTAATAAACTTAATCATAGTATAATCATGTATTTCTGTGAGAAAGAACATGGCAGCCACTTCTGAGACCAATTAGTGATTGTCAAACTTTGCCAACCTCACCATTAATTAACGCTATTTTCTTCATGATTTTGTGATAGTATGATTATTGAAATGTCAACTTATTTCTTATTTTACCTGTGAGATATATACATATTTGATGGAAGTTTTAGGCCTAATCGTTTTTCTGTGCAAGAAAGAACATGGAAGCTACTGGTTAGACCATGAGGGTTATTTTTCACAGGCAAACTTTGTCAGTGTCGATATTAATTAACAATATTTTCTTAATAATTTTCTCAAGGTATGATTGCGAAATCAACTTATTTGATATTTTGACTTGTAAAATGCAGTATTTCGTAAAGTATTAATAATGGGTTAATCATGTGTTTTGCTACTAAAGCGGAGACAAATTAGTGATGTTTCGTAGATTGTGAAATTACATTCACACCAACTCACACCAATAATTAGCTACAAAGTGATTTACTTATTTAATAGCCATATCTATCTGATCTACCTTCCAGGATGATTGTCACTTTTTTATTGCCAGAGACCTTTATTTGCTTGTTTGGTGGATTTTGGATAACATTGTAAGATTACCATTGTAGCCAATCTGTTAGGAACATCCAGAGGTAAACACAAAATTTGTGCAGTTTACTGGGTGTTAGCAAACATACCTGTGAAAAACAGGTCAGTGTTATGATATATCCAACTTGGTCTTCTCTATAATGCTGGTATAGTAAAGGAGTATGACTATGAAAAAGTCATACAACCACTTGTTAAGGACCTTGTTCATTTGGAGCAGACTGGTTTATTCATTGATCAGTTGGGAGCAACTGTGAAAGGGACTGTCCTATATGTATCAGCTGATAACCTTGGTGCTCATCCTATGGCAGGATTCCTTGAGGGTTTTACTGCGGAGAGGTTCTGCCGTTTTTGCATGGCAACAAGAACTGAGGTTCAGCACACAGAGGGTAGGTTCCAGCAACTTTGAACCTCGCACTAAAGACACTCATGACAGGCATGTTGGGGAGGTAAAGCAGGATCCTTCTTTGAGTAAACTGTATGGAGAGGAAGCTGTCCACTTTGCGACATTTTCATGCTGTCACTGGCTACCCACCAGATGTTTTACATGACCTACTAGAGGGCATTGTGCCAGTTGAACTCTGTCGCTACCTTTCAGAGATGATTGAAAAGAAATACATCTCTCTTGAGTCAGTGAACCATGCAGTTAAGACCTTTGCTTACATTTTCTCTGATAAAACCAACAGACCTCAGCCAATTCCAATGGCTTTTGCCAACAAAAGAACAATTGGTGGCAATGGCCACGAAAATGGACATTGCTTAGACTTCTTCGAATTTTAATTGGGGATGATCTCACAGAAGGAGAAATTCTGATGCTGCATAAAGATATAGTTGAATTGGCTGTGGCATCAAAACATACAGAGGAGTCCATTGATTTCTTGAGTTTGCAAAATAACGGAAAACAGAGAACTGCTGCAATTAACATTCCCTGGTTTTAGATTGAAACCAAAGCATCATTTCATTGAGCATTACCCCCAGCTGTCTGATATTTGGACAATGAGTTTTGAGGGCAAACACAAATTTTTAAAAAAGGGTAATTTGTGAATCTCAAACCTTCACAAATGTAGCCCTCACACTGGCTGTCCAACATCAGAGAATTATGGAATACTATCTGGACAATAGCTCATTTTTCAGACCCCCAATTGAAATAGACAAAGTTAAAACCGCACTGGTTACATAATTTCTTGATCATATTCAGCAGGTGTTTCATCAAATAACACTAGAGCTAAAGACAGTGTTGATTGCTTCCTCTGTGATAGCTGATGGAATTGAATACCGTGCAGATATGGTTATCTCTGCTGGGTCATGCTCTGGTCTCCGAGAATTCAAGCTGATATCACAGACTGTAGCAGTGAACTTAAGCATATTCGGTTATACGAGCTTTGCAGCAGCCATGTCACTTCCCTCTATGCAATTCGGACGTCAGAGCTCAATGAGGTTTTCCCTCTACCATGTTACATTGTAAAAGGCAGGATGGTGGTGACACCTAAATGTTATATCTTGTGTTAAGTGAATGATCCAATGTTTCATGTTTTTTCTGTTCTCTTTTTTCCTAGTCTTTTGGTTGCAGTGAAGTCTTAAAGTCCTGAGGGTTGTCATCAAACTTCATATGGGATTTATGGCCATTCCAACTTAAAGGATTAGTTCACCTCGAAAATAAATTCTGTCATTAAGACCAGGAGTCTTTATCTAGCACAGGATTACTTTAACGATGTCTTTACTATAGGACTGGGCAATTTTTTCAGTTAATAAGAATTTAATGCTTTGCCTCGATTTTATTATTTTTAAATTGAGAAATCACGATTTTGAATAAAATGTTAGCAAACGCTAACGTAGAACACATCGCTAGTCTTAAGCGGCTGTTCACTCAGAAATGCATTATTGCGCTGAAATAAAAAGAGATGTGGGCAGTGGAATGGGGAAAAAAAAAGTTATTAAACACGAGTTGAACTTGACCGTCACGTTTTTAGAATGCCGTTTCATGGGTCAGACGCTGCGAAATATTTATCAACAAAAATACTGTGGTCAGTAAAATGCATTTGAATTACAAATAACATGAGAACATGTACAAAACACAGTAACGAATATAACTCAAAATGAAATTCGGATAATCCCCCTGTTAAAAAATGCCTTTAGACAGGCCATTGCCATAACGACGTGACGTAAGCATTAGCGTTGATATTGCTGTAGCACATTGTGTGATTGCACAACACGTGTGATTGATTCATTACTGTTTTTTCCACAGTGAAGTACACGTAGCGCGCCATTGCTTAAATTTAGTGCTTGTGGAATGCGAAGTCAGGCATTCTTTTGGCAACCTTTTTTCATTGGTGGAAAAGCTTTATGCTTTCATCGCAAACTCCTCAAAGCGGCATGCTTCTTTTGTGAAGACCCAGAAAGAAATGAATCCAGATCAACATCCAATGGAACTACAAAGGCTCTCTGATGTTCGGTGGGCATGTAGAGAGAAAGCTCTGAAGACTTTAAAGGGTTAGTTCACCCAAAAATGAAAATAATGTCATTTACTTAACTACCCTCATGCCGTTCCACACCCGTAAGACCTTCGTTAATCTTCAGAGCGCAAATTAAGATATTTTTGTTGAAATCCGATGGCTCCGTGAGGCCTGCATAGCCAGCAATGACATTTCCTCTCTCAAGATCCATTAATGTACTAAAAACATATTTAAATCAGTTCATGTGAGTACAGTGGTTCAATATTAATATTATAAAGTGACGAGAATATTTTTGGTGCGCCAAAAAAACAAAATAACGACTTATATAGTGATGGCCGATTTCAAAACACTGCTTCATTAAGCTTCGGAGCGTTATGAATCTTTTGTGTCGAATCAGCGGTTTGAAGCGCCAAAGTCACATGATTTCAGCAGTTTGGCGGTTTGACACGCGATCCGAATCATGATTTGACACGCTGATTCATAACGCTCCGAAGCTTCCTGAAGCAGTGTTTTGAAATCAGCCATCACTATATAAGTCGTTATTTTGTTTTTTTGGCACACCAAAAATATTCTCGTCACTTTATAATATTAATATTGAACCACTGTACTCACATGAACTGATTTAAATATGTTTTTAGTACATTAATGGATCTTGAGAGAGGAAATGTCATTGCTGGCTATGCAGGCCTCACGGAGCCATCGGATTTCAACAAAAATATCTTAATTTGTGTTCCGAAGATGAACGAAGGTCTTATGGGTGTGGAACGGCGTGAGGGTGAGTAATAAATGACATTTTCATTTTTGGGTGAACTAAACCTTTAAAGAAGAACCTGCCAGCGCTTGTGAAATTCCTGACCACACTAACAAAACAGGATCCACCTGATGCAGCAGTTGGAGAAGCAAAGATACTTCTGCATGCAATAAACTGAATTTCTGCTTTGCTTGGAAATGACAACTCCTGACTTCCTTGAAACTGCATGTGCCTCCAGTGCCCTTCAAAAGGAAGACTTAGCTGCATATGACATAGTGAGTGGCATTGTCACTCAACTAAGAGACCTAAGGACTGAGGAGGAGTTCAAGAGTTCAACTTTTACTGCTATTTAGGAGAACTCTTAGTGGTAAGATAAAATGTTTTCGTGAATACGGCCCCAGACCTTCTGCCATCAGTCTGAAGGTCTGGCTACGTGAGACTAATTCCAAAGGTGCACAAAAATATTAGATAAATATTGATAAATTCTCATATGCAGGGTTTGTACAGATACTGATTAACAGAACAACAAAACTCAATTGTAAAATGCGTAGACAAACTGTAGATTTAGATCGCTCCACAAATGCAAATTCTTCTGTCCATTCGGACTGTAAAGAACAATACTCATGTATTTTTTTTTTTTTTTTTTTTTTTAACTTTTTTATATTTGTTAAAAACTAAAAACTGACAGAGGTGATGTAGTGTTTTTACAGAACATCATCATTATATGAGGATAGTAAGGCCTGTAGTTTGGTTACATAGTACATGTTATTTAAGGAAAATATAATATTTTTAGAATGACATTTTTTTTTTTTTTCAAACCTAATCTGCATCGCTTTTCACTATCATAATTACTGTAGTTACCATGTTCTGAACAGCACATCCTTTGTTTTTCCATCTAATGTAATTAACTAGGTGGTTAAATAAAAATTTTTCGATTTGGATATTTCGATACTTCGAGACCTCAAATCTTCTGGAGATAATGTTCCATTAGATTGGTTTAGACCTAATTCACTAAAAGAGCTTTTCACACTATCTTTGTTTAAAAGTTTTGTCTAATCATTTAAGTAAACAAAGACAAAGTACTCGGATGCTGTGTAGCACGTCAAAATAAATTTCTTCCAACACTTGAACAAAAAATACATAGTCATGGTATTTATATCAGTTGACAACTAAAAAAAAACTAACGACAACTTTTTTTTTTTTTTATACATAAGACAATTTAATATCAGATTAATACATAATTGGATTTGTATCAATTTTGTCTTTAAGTGCAATTTATTTTATTTATGGTGGTTTTCCTGCTAAGACAGAACACAAAATCAAACACCCCGCAATAAAACAAACTCACTAATCTAGAGAGAAAATCTCAAAGAAATAGCATAGGACACCACCTTGCCCAAACTTCTTCTCTCTTGTCTATGCTCTGTCACATCTTGTTTTGGTGTTATGTTTTATGTTCATGTTTCATGGTTTATTTTTCAAGTTCATGCTTTGTTTTAGAGGTCTGCATTCCCGTGGCTCTCCCGCGGAAACCGATAAGATTTCTTAAAATTCAAATCTTAAGTGAGATTCCATTCCAAAAGGAGTGAACATATTCAGTTCGATGAGCACTGCGAACAAAAAAGGGAATAAGGGAGCATCGATACATCAATTCGCAGGAAGTGGAGATGAAAATCACAACTGTCATTGTGGAGCAGAATCAGCAAAGCCTTCGGAAGAGTTTTTAAGCGGCTCTGCGATGGAGTTTACATATGCATTTGAGTATTCATAAATATTTTTTTATTATACAAACTAGAATAATTATGGCGAAGAATGTTACATTCGCATTAGTCTCAGCCTCAGATGTCACGCTCCCCACGGACCGTTGGCTGAATGTCTGATGCATATGGCACACTTAACTGAAAACACTTCAGGATATTTGAAGTCGTCATCTGGTTGGTTAAATTCTACAGGATGTTTGGGAGACGTGTGTGTCGCGTTCTTTAACGGTCTGCCTGGAAATAAATGCCATGACACCAAACCCCCTCATAGAAGAAGAACGCTGTCGTGTTTACAACTGTGATTGGTTGCATTACATGTCAGTTAAACGTCCTCTTAGGCGGTCCTTGGAAATCTGCGATAGAGTCCAGACCTTCTGCCCTCAGTCTGAAGGTCTGGCTACGCGAGACTACATTTGCATATTCGACTGTATGAATAGTTATGTAAACAAAATAAAAGTGTTGAAGCAGGTGGTTCTGAGCCTGTATCAAACTGCCAAAGACACGTCCCCCAGTGGTGAACCATTGAAATTTCGAAACACTTATGACGTAACAAATCCTTGTTTACTGAAATCACATGAATTTGGCAGTTTTCCATAGACTGCCTTTGCAACTTGCTCAAACGTGCCGCGTAACCAATGAGGTTCATTCTCGTGTGTTACACAGCACGGTTGAGCTTCCGGAAGAGTTTTGTTCTTGTGCGTCATTCAAGTTCAGTTGAGCTTCTGTTTATGTTTGCGGATCAAAGTTTATATGTGAATAAAAACCTGAATTACATCTGTTCATCATAATAAGCGATCGAGTCTCTTCAAAAAATTTGGACTAAACCACTCGATTCATATGGATTCGTTTTCCGATCTGTTTATGAACTTTTTTTAAGCGTCATAGATCAAGTTGCAAAGTGTAACATTGAAGTCTTCTGAATGCAAGTTGATGAACAGTTTATTTACACAAAGTGGACATGACATGACAGTCAACATGACTTTGGCTTGGCTAGAAACATCAAACTCACCAAAAGCAGGTTACAACATCAATACACAACAAAGTAATATGGAAGACAAGAGGCTTAAAAACATGAACTTAGGGAACACATGACTAAGACAACCAATGGGCAAGTGACACAAGGAACAAGGGAACCAATTAACAAACAGAACTCAGAAACACATGACCATAATCAACCAATCAGCACATGACACATTGACTAAGGGAGCACAAAAGGAGAAAGGGAAGCATGACATAAACAAGCAACATGAATCAAACTACAAAATAAAAGACATGAAACAAAACTATACATTACACAAAGGCAGTCTATGGATGGACAGAATGCTGTCAGATTTAATCAAAAAACATTTGTGTTCTGAAGATGAACGAAAGTCTTATGGGTTTGGAATGACATGGGGGTGAGTAATTAATGACAGAAATTTCATTTTTGGGTGAACTAACCCTTTAAAACAGATCAAAAATGCATTTTAGTCTGGGACTAGGTTTAAGCTTTGTCTGTGAAACTGGGCAAGTGTTTTAAAGGGAAGGTTTGCATGACAGTTTTGCTGAAAAATAAACGGATATCTCAGTACATGTAGGCCTAACTCAGAGAAAGAGTAAATATTGTTCATTTACATATATTACCAAAATTGTAACAATACTAAGTGGGATGAAAATCTGCAAACTTGCCCTTTAAAAATGTTGAAGGATAGCATCATTTTGTCTGTTTAACTGAATACAACTTTTAACACATGACTTTGAATTTAATCTTAAAGCTATGGTCGTATAGACATTACTGGTACTTTGCTGCCAGAAGATGCACCTCAGTGAGTCACAGTCACCTCATTTTGCGATTGCAACCTTGAACATGCATTTTCTATAAAGCTGCTTTGAAACAATATATACTGTAAAAAGCACTATATGGTTTTACTATGGTAAAACTGTAGCAACCACGTTTTTTTTCTTCTTTAAACCATGGTTCTACTATTGTAATATTGCAGTAATACTAGAGTAAAATTATGATAATCATGAGTAACCACAGCATTTAAAAGCATCTGATAAATGTAAATGTATTTATTTAGTCTGTTCACTGAAAATTAATTTAATAAAAATAAATTTGCAATGTAAATATTCTTGCGACTAACAATATATTGTATTATACTTGATGTAAGGATGAAACTATTATAATAAACATGAGGTCTATGTCATGCAATCTCCACAACCATTAGGGTAGAGTGGGGGAAAATGCCCCCTTGATACAAATTTATTTTTTGCTAAAAATCTAATAACATGAAAACTCTGGACATTTTTCATACTTGGTTTATAATTTATGTAATTGTCACTAAAACTATGATAACTATTCTGAACACATTTAACTTTTGTTTCATAGAAAAAAATTGCAAAGTCCTTAAGGGGGGGCGTTTTCCCCCACTCTACCCTATCTATAAATAGATGTGTTTTAAGGAAGCAGCTGTGTGTATTTGTGTGTGAAGGCATCTGTGGTTTCATGTGGAAAATTACACTGCGCAAATGTAAGAATGTATAAAGATCTGAGATTCGCAAGAGCTACTGATCTGCTTCACTCAGGCTTTTTACACAACAAACATTACAAAGATGAGCTCATAAAACAGAGTATAATAAATAAAAAAACAGGGGCAAGTCAGAAGCATTTTCATGAGAACCTGGAGAAATAACTGTGGTCATCCGTGTGCCCTAGATGAGTGAGCATCTGTCTTCAGAGCTTCTCTTCTTGTTTCTTCTGAAGGTTTGTCTCTTGTTTTAGTTTTACTCTTTCCTCCCTCCAGACTCACTCAATTACTTCAGACATGAGAACAAAAAGACCTATAACTATACATAAATAATAATTTTCCTTAGTTGTCAGTTATAATCATCAAAATTAAAAGAAATAAACATTTGAAATATATCAGTCTGTGTGTAATGAATGAATATAATATACAAGTTTCACTTTTTGAATGGAATTAGTGAAATAAATCAACTTTTTGATGATATTCTAATTATATGACCAGCACCTGTATAGGCTGGATTTGAAAATCAGTAAACAAGTGAGCGATTTTGGACACAGCAAGAGAGTCGACACTGAGAGTCGATTCCTGTGCTGGAGTCGACCCCGACACTGGGGCTACTCAGAGTCGAGGAATCGACTCTTTTGGAGTCGACTCCCCATCACTAGTGGCATTGCACTGATGTGAACTGTTTGTGTGGGTCGTGTATCTTCAGTCCTCTAGAAAGGTATGTTTGTCACTTTTAAAGTCTTTTAGACAAAAGGGAATTATAAATTTAGAATATGGGTGGTTGTGGGGAAATGAATAAAATTCGTATTTGGATTAATGTGATTGTTTCATGTAATTTTAGATTAGTCGTGTGCGTCCAGGCATTGTTAGTGAGTATGTAAGTGTCGTGCGCATGAAAGGTAAATTTTCTTTTGCCTTATGTATATTCTAAAATGTTTGAGGGGAGAAAAGCGGGGAGGGAGAAGCAGAAGAAAATGTTTGTTGTTTTGCATAAGTTGCCAGCTGCTGCTTTGCTGTGGCTAATATACCTGTTCCAGTTTTGGGACGTCGGAGTGTTGCTTGCGCACTGCTTTGAATGCCTTCAGTTAGCTATTGTTTGTACATTGTTTGTCTTGGAGACACAAGACCGTTGCCTCTTGTTCTGCTGCCACCTGGTGGTCGTTTGAGCCAGTACCTTGTTAATTTGTGGTGTGTGTGTGTGTGTGTTCGAGCTGGATTGAAGTGTTTTTTTGTTTTTTGTTTTTTTTGTATTTTTCTTATTTGTATTATTTGGTTTCATTGTAAGTTGATTTGGTGTTTTGAATTTTGTTATTGGGGTTGATTGGATATTTCTTTGTCTTTACATTGATATTGCTCTGTTAAAGAAATGAGAATTTATGCTTTATTTTGGGTGTCTTTTTTTTGTTCTTTTTTCTCTCTTATGGTGTATTATGTTGTGTTGGTTTAAGGTAGTTAATGTATAATTTTGTTGTTTTTTTGGTTTGATTGGATTGTTTAAATGTATTACTCTTCTTTCTTTTTTTTTTTTTTTTCTTTTCACTCTTGGTTCATGATTTGAGCTGTATGAAATGTTTGGTGTAAAGATATAACATCAAAGAAAGTATCCGGCTCTAGTTGTTGTTGTGTTTTTTTTGTTTGTTTGTTTGTTTTTTGTGTGCGCGCGCTTTGTTTCTTTTTTTTTTTTTTGTATTGTTGTTCATTATTATCTTTATTGTTACTGTTATTGGCTCCACTTCGTGCTCACTACTGCACAGACTCGAGACTCGAGAAGTTGGCACCATATTAGCACACTGGCGGCTTCAGTTACTACAGTGGAAGAGAGTGAAGGTGCGTCGTCCATAATATATATATATATATATATTACAGTCTGTGGTGTTTCTACTGAGCGCTTACAGGACATTTTATTTTATAAACTCACATTTATTTTATTATTTTTACAGTTAAAAAGAATTTGAAAGCACTGAATAAAAAATAGTGAGACTGACATAATATATAGCTATAGCTTTATCAAAAGCAAAGTGTTGGTATAAAAAAACTGCCTATGAGCACGCTTTCAAATGAAATAAGGCATAAAAACAACAATAAAAAGTATTAAATTACAAAAGTGCCACAATTGTCCCACTATCACGTGCAGGGGTGGCATTTTGCTCCTATGAATGGGTCATAGAACTACAAAAAGAGTTTTAAATTCATGATTTAATATTAATGGGATTTTTATTTGTTATATTTTAATTCTAGGTGTTTATATATGTAAATGCTGCATGACTGTGATGTGTTTTAAAGGGAACCCCTGGTGTTAAGACTTGTATGGTTTAATATAACGTAAATGATGTCTCTTACTGAAATATGTAGTAGAAAACCCATGAAAGATTTACATTATTTAAAAAATCCATGACATATTTGGAGAATGGGGGGCGCCATTTTGTTTAGGTACACAATGCGTCCCGTGTCGATGACGTCAAATGGTTGCTCTTGGTGATCTACTACCCTGTTGCTATTTTTACCACAACACAACTCTGAATATAAAATACGATGCCACATTGTGCAGCTTTTGGTTGTAATTTTCAGTCAAGCCACAAGAGAAGCGATGTAAGTCTTTACTGCTTTACTAGTGAATGGGAATGGGAAGTTGTGCAGAATGTGGACGAATAAAACTTCCCAAAGACCCGTGTCTTTGTTTTCTCCACTTAAGCTCTGATGCCTTCGAGGCTTTTAGTAGACCACAGCTGAAAGAGCTTACAGTTGGCGATGGATATAAGTGTATGCTTTAACCAAATGCCGCATCTGTCGTGGAGACTGACGAAGGTAAGCCTATAACACATCTCGATTGAGACAGACTGCCTCAAAACTCGTGTCTGCTGTGATGCATGAGATATCTGTGATCGCATGAACAGTAGCATCTTCTCAGCACGTTTAACTGTGTGTAATGCATTCAGGTGATCAGACGATTTTCACACATCAATCATACAACAGTAGTTCGAATAGCCACAGAGACATTGCACGTCTTCGATGTTTTCATCCTCACTAATTTTGCGCTCTGGCTCAAATTGAAAAGGCCGATCTGGTTTTAAAAGGAACCCCGCGGATATTAAGACCTGTATGCGTTACTAGATTACCGTTGCACCAAAACATACAGATAAAAAGCCTCAAAGGCATCAGGGCTAAAGTGAAGAGAACAAAGACACAGTTAGGAAGTTTTATTCGTCCACTCTGCACAACTTCCCATTCTTTTCTCCTCTTATCGCTAGTAAAGCATTAAAGACTTGCATCGCTTCTCTTGTTGCCCTTCAACTGGAAATTATAACCAAAAGCTGCACAATGTGGCATCGTATATTATATTCAGAGTTGTGTTGTGGTAAAAATAACAACAGGACAGTGTCAGTAGCTCAGTGAGTGCAACCATTTGACATCATTGATGTAGAACGCACTGTGGACCTAAACAAAATGGCGCCCCCCATTGTCCAAATATGTCATGGATTTTTTAAATAACGTAAATCTTTCATGGGTTTTCTACTACATATTTCAGTAAAAGACATCATTTACGTTATATTAAGCCATACAAGTTTTAACACCAGGGGTTCCCTTTAAGGAAGCAACTGTGTGTAAAGGCATCTGTGGTTTCATGTGCAAAATGACACTGCACAAATGTAGATGTGAGATTCGCAAGAGCTACTGATCTGCTTCACTCAGGCTTTTTACACAACAAACATTAGAGATGAGCTCATAAAACAGAGTATAATAAATAAAAAAAAACAGGGGCAAGTCAGAAGCATTTTCATGAGAACCTGGAGAAATAACTGGTCATCTGTGTGCCCTAGATGAGTGAGCATCTGTCTCGTCTTCAGAGCTTCTCTTCTTGTTTCTTCTGAAGGTTTGTGGCTTGTTTTAGTTTTAGACTTAAGGCCAACCACTAACTATAAATAAATAAGCCATGCAGTATATTAACAAAGCAGTCTAAACTTTTAAAACTAGATGTTTTTTGTATTATTTATGACTCATTTGATTTATTTAAAGAATATTTGACCCCACACCACCAATATAGTCCTGTTTGATTATTTGCTTAAATAAGGGGGGAAAAAATAGAGATGTATTGTGAAACAGGAAGTTGGAGTTTCTGTAAAGAGCTAACAGGAACTAAAAAAAAAAGAAAGAAAAAAAGAAAAAAGACAGCCCACACAAAACAGTCGTGCCATTAGTGAGTGAGAACCAGTCATGAGGGACCATTTATATCTTTTCCTTTTTATGATTGAATTTAGTACTGGTAAGTTAAGACTTTTATTGATTTATCTTTTAATTTATGAGGAACTTGTGTTAGATCAGTGTATCAAGTGGTTGTAGTTATTTAAAACATCAGTTAAAAAATTAAAACATCTAAAAACAACTTTTAAAAAATAAAGCAGCATAAAGCATCTTTTAAGAAAATTGTATTTTGTAGTTTTCCTAAGATAGGACTGTCTGTTCACACGTGCAGAACGTTGAATTAATTTGTCAATTGCAGAGATATTCAAACTGAAATGGTCTTTGAATTACTAAAGGAAGAAACAGACATTTTGGTTGTTGTATAATAAATCAGGAGGGCAGCTTCTTCTTTTTAGTGCATACAGAAAATAAAAATTGTATTTGTGTACACAAATGAAAGAAAGATAAATAAATAAAACAACATTGTCTTTCTATGTTCATTAAAAGTTACTAAGGTTTGAATGAAGGCCCTCACAACATTTTCAAAATCATGTTAACTTACATTACATTAAACTACAAGTTTCTGATAAAAAATCCTTCAGAGAATAAGTTGTTGATATTAAACGTCCAGTTCCTTCAAAGAGAATTACTGTGAGATCTAATAAGCACAATAAAGTGCTGCTCATGAACAGAAACCTGAAGGCTCTTCTCAGCTTTTTTCCTGAATATTATATATTCCAGTAACGCCCATTTTTAAGTTTTTGACAAGCTCTCTTGTTTGCAGGCTGTGTTCTTTCTGATGAGCGTCAGACAATACACATAACAGGTTACACAGGTGGTTCAGTGGTGCTGCCCTGCTCCTGCGCTCATCCTCAGTCTACAGCCAAGACATTCACATGGCAGTTTGATGGCAATGGTAAACAATGGATTCCAGTATTTGAGGATGAGGACTACAGCGGCAGACGTGTGCTGTTTAATGAAAGTTCTCCACAAAATCTGTCTCTTCTCATTTCTGACCTCAGAAAGGAAGATCAAGGGTACTATAAGTGTGTGACTGAACGACATTCTATTACTATAACCATTCTGTTAACAGTGAAGGGTAAGTGATGCTTCTTCTAGAAATATGAATCGCTCTTATTAGACATGATTGATAGCTCAGGAATAGACATTCAATTGTTCTTTTTACAAAATTATTATTTGAAAATGAAAAAAATAAACTAAGAAATTTGGAGAACCAGTGACAGACTTTAAATTGTACATTCATTGACCTTTGAGTTTCACGTTCTTACTACAATGTGGGTCATTCATGGCTTTTTTCTTGTATAAATATTTTTTTAGGCTGTAATTTGGTTCAGAACACAAAGCCAATGAATGAGGTGACTGGATATGCAGGAGAGTCTGTGGTTCTGCCCTGCTCATGCACTGAACTACTGGCTAAACCTGAACAGATACAGTGGATGTATTTTGTAGAAAACACTTATGAGGAAATTTACCCAAATGAAAAGATTGAGAGCCACAAGAACAGAGTCAAACTGTTAAATCAAACATCTCCAGGAAATCTCTCTCTACACATATCAGCGCTGACCGCAGAGGACAAAGGACACTATTATTGTTCTGTCTCGTCTCAAACAGTCTTCTCCAGACTTCATGTTGAAGGTAGTTTTGTTCTGTTGATGTTACTTTGATCATCATTACTATTGATTTTATGAAGAATCTAAATATTTAGAGGAATACGGTAAACTTGACTTGGTGTTTGCATTGTTATATTATCATTGACAGTTATTCTCAGGACAGAGAATCCACACATCCGTACATCCATCAGTTTATCAACGCATCAACCTTCACACCAAACACAAGAACTTGCACCACCTCGACAACTACACGACACACCTCAATGTAAGTCATTTTCATTATACCACAATTACAATATTTTATCATTATCTTTCATCATTTTTAAAAGTTCCCTGTGTAATTTTTTTTTTTTTTTAATAAAAAATGAACAAAATTTAAATAATGGGTCTATACATCATCAACCCTTAAAAAATTGTTTCTGTCTTACCCTGATTCACTATGTTAAGCCTATTATAAGCATTTATATTTTAGAACTGTCTGGATGGATTTCACTGATTTCATCAAAGTACAACATCTTTGTTCATCCTGGAACAACATTCCAGTCAACCAATCAGATTTGAGGGACAAGTTTCAGTCAAGTTTAGGCTACAACCAGGGTTAGGTGCTTCTACATCAGTGTTATTCACCTAAATGTATCTTATAAGGTTAGATTTAGGGGTAGGGTTATGGTTTGGATTACATTTTTTGACAGGAATGTTCCTGGATCACCAAAATATGTTGACACATGTTGACGGATTACTGAATACACACCTGCCTAGCTCGACGTGATCATGTTAGCAGGCTAAGGAGCTATCTATCTATCTTAGATACTATCTAAAATATTAATAAAGAAAAGTTATATCATTAGAAAGTTCTAAAGGTCAATCTACGGTGTCTTTTTTACAATATAGATGCTCCAGCACCAGTGATTGTAATATGTGTCGGGTGTAAAAATAACACGCAAAATCAAAACGAGACTTCATACCTTTTTAATAAAATAGCAATCGCGACAGGAATCCAGTCCGTGGCACTTAGGTAAAATGTCCACGAGTGTCCATTGAAAACAGTACTTTTTGTCCACAAAAGTGTTAAATCCATGAAATATTCATATATTATCCATTGTTTGCATCACATTTCTTTTGAATGATCTGCTCTCCATCATCGTTCAAAAAATTATGCAACCTGAGCAGCGTTTATGTTGTAAAACTGTATATGATCACATATCTCACAAACAAATGAGCCTGCATCCAAAGTATAATTTTTCAAAATGCAGCAGTTTTAGTTATAATATCCAATCAGTGCTGTCAGTTTTATATCCTCCCGCCATTGTCATTGTAGTAAATCTCACAAACAAAACTTTTAGCCAATGCCACGATCCAACATGTCTTCTGTTTATCTTCCGCATGCGTGCACATGTACACAAATGCACATCTGTCTTGAGTCTTGACCAACGCAGCAAGCCATAATATTTTATAATTGTATATATTATTATTTTATAATTGTATAAAATAATCCTGAAAAAAGCACAAACACGGCAGAGACGCCAAATTCAGTGGCTGGAATTAACATGACGGCTCAGACAGCAGCGGCAATTGTACCCGTCACTCAAGTGACCACGCCCTTAATTATGCAGAACTTTAAGGCTTAATATAATTTAAACAGATGAGTTATAAAAAAAAATTCTCCCCCCTCAGAGTTGTCTTGAAGGGCAAAATTAGCTGTATAGACCAAAACCACAATTTGTACCAAGCTGTTTTTTTCTGCTGTAAAGTTGGGCATTTTAACATGGGACTCAATGAGAGTCTGCTCTCTTTTGGAGCCTGTCCCTAGCGGCCAGTCGATGAATCGCAGTTTAAGTCACTTCCGTATTGGCTTCAAGAGAAACTGGGGGAGGTTGCCGCTTGTTCTAACCTGGCAAAATCAGGACATGGCATACACACGTCACTCGCCTGTGTGTGTCTCTTCATATCCGTAAATAAAGAAAAGTTGCTCCGGCTACTTTGACACATGTACGGTGTGGAATTGGCATAGGTTAGTTATCACAACCAGCGAGAAAGGTTGACATGGAGCATGCTAAATCTCTAACCTCGGAGGAATTAGAACAGAGGAGTCTACTGGCAAAAAGATAACGCGACAGAGCTCGTAATAGAATGAGAATCAACATGGGCTTGGCTTTTCGGATTTGAAATGTTGTAAAAGCAATGAGGAGATGTCGTTTTTTAATACTCAAGAGGCGAGTAAGGTTAGGTATTTTATTGAACAGATAAATTGCAATATGTAGCTCTCTAACAGAGTTCATTGTAAAGCATTATCTATTGTAAAGGATCATATTAATTTGCACAGTCATGCAGAGCCAAAATACAACAAAACAATTATCTTACGCAAAATGCATGCAGTTTCGTTTCTAACCAGAAGTTAAATAGTGTACATTTAATTGTGCGTGCAGCTTTTATTATATCAAATTGTGCAATATTTGTACTGAATTTGAAAACAAAAATGCATTTGTCATGCATTTCTGTTTTCTCAACAGATGTTTTCATTTTGTTGGGGGTGATTCTCTCAGTACTATTACTGGCATTACTGGCATTTATCTACTGGAGATGCAGAGGTACGTGAACACAATCACACGTTCTTCACAGATACACTCGTAAATGACCAGCTAATGGAGCTGTGTACTCTCGAAACACTATAGAATAATAGGTACAAAACCAACGACTATTGAAAACCAACATTTAGATGAATTTCTCTGATGACATTAAAACATTCTGGGCTAAAATGTTTTATGTTGTAGGAGGCAGAAATGTGAAAAAGGTGACCAGGGATGAAGAAGAACTAAATAGAGAACAAGACATTATGGTCAGCACAAACTCACTATTGCACAAGGGTTACGTAACTTACTGAATACTGTGCCAGCAATTACCCCATCTTTTCCTCTTTCTTCAGGATGACGTGACGTATTCTGCTGTAGTCCATGTTAAAACTGCAGCCAGACCAGCTCACATAGAGAGTGACCTAGCTGAGCACACCGAGTACGCCACAATCAAAGTTAAGCGCTAAACGTCAAGAAAGAATAGTCAATTTAATGGTGAGCATTTTAAAAAGTTTGAAACAACCATGTACATTTTATTATTGAGGGTTTTGTGTAACCTCAGATTGAGAAGAAAACCTATTGTTTATTGTTTGGAGGTTCTTTCAGAATGATTGTATTTTAAAGCAGGACTAGACAATTAAGGAGTTGCATGTTTCTAGTTTCAGAAAGTTGAGCACTAATAGAGGAACAAAGAAATGAGTCACACCGTGTGCATGCACTTTCACCAAATGATCATTTGGTGAAACTGCATGCACACGGTGTGACTCTATTCTCCCAAACCATATTGTCGGATTTAGCAGTTGACATATTTAATGTTTAAATTTGCCATGAAATGATTATTGATCTCATAGTGAACAATTCATCCATATGTTTCATATTTTAAAACTTTTTTCTAAAATGTAAATTCAAAATTTCTTAACTTTGTCTTAACTTCTTTTAATGAAAACAACAGACTTCTCTCTGGTAAAAACGTCTTGAGTCACTTTGTACTCATAAACCCCTCTTTCTTACAATCGACTGCAAGCTTGCATCCAGATCTGCCTCCATCCGATCAACAACCAATGAACAGAACCATGTCCCCTCCATCCATTTTTTTTTTAACTTTTCCATTAATTCGTTTCACTCTTTCATAAGATGAATAAGTGACTTGTTTACCAATTCAGCCTCATTGTTTGTTTTTGTTTTCATTTTTTAGTTGTACTTTTAAATTTATTATTAGTATGGTATTATTACTGATATGTTATTATTGACAGAAACAGAGTTACTGTCCAAAGGTGGAAAAAAGTATATTATAATAAAAGTAATAATAATACACTATTTATTATAAATGGAAAATTATTTAATAAAATGACTAATTTTGTTCTTTAATCAAGTCACTTATCTTTTTCACACCTCCCCACCACACATACATAAAATAACTAACCTTTAATACTGTGATTTCATTTCAAATTTCTTATATATTATTACTTAATAACTGACTTAAGTTTATTACATAATTCTAGGGGTTTTACAGAATATAATACAATTTTATGCAATCTGAAAAGTCCAAAATGATGAAAGATCCCTTTTGTTCAAGGTAACAAGAAGCCAGCTGGAGATGCTTGCTGCGTCACATTTCAAAGGCAGCATTTGTACACTCAAAAAAATTTTTTTTTTTGATGCAACTTATTTTGATTAAACACCATTGTATCAGGTTTCTGGTTCAAATTTAATTGCTTCGTGTTAAATTGACTTGAAACGATTACTTTTTGACTTAACTTGATGTTTTCATATTACAATAACATGTTTCAATCAAGTAAACTCAACCAGGACTCAATCAAACAGGACTTTCACTTCCCATCATGCTTTGCAAATAGGCTGATCTGGGAAGGTAAATGTTGAAATAAAGTGTTATTTTAAGCAGTTTTTAGCAACATGAGAAAATGGAGAGACTTTTTAATGGTTACTTTCTGTTATGTTGGTATTTAAAAGTTCCTGTTAATAGTTTTGGGGTTACCATTGTGGTGAAGTGTAGAACATGTGCTTGGGTTGAGGACCTGCTAACAACAATTAAAGTTGTTTTAATAATAAAAGCAGTTATTTTAGGCATGCCATAGACGGAATAAAACCATTTTCTGGCTCCTAATTACACCTAACAATAAGAGTCTTCACAGAGTAAATAAACTAATCAATTAAACTGGATTACTTGCAATATAATTTCTGTTTGATATTAATTTTAGGATAATTAAACTTAATGGTTTTGGACAAAATTAATGTTAACCTGATTCAACTAAATGGTATTGAGTTAACCTTATGTAATAAGTTTAAGTTAACTGAAATAAATAATATTAATTAAATGCAACATAACCAAGTTACGTGGAACCTGTTGACAAAAAAAAAAAAAAAAAGTAAATCCAACGTATAATTTTTTTGACTGTAGGCTGCATACGTCATCATGGATGCTTTATTTAAGAAAAGTAACCATGATAAAATTGACTGTTATTCTTCTTGAAGTGTAAAATACTGTCATTTCTTTCTTACTTTGCAATCAAATTGTTACTTTTCTTAAATGAGACGTACGCAGCTAACAAATGCGACCTCAAGAGGATGCAGCCTTTGAAATGAGACACCCCCACCCACTCTATACATGTAATAGGATCACTTATATTTCCACCTCCTAATTTGGATCAGGTGTTTATCATCTCTTCTGCCACCTACAAGACAACCGAGAGAAAAACGAAAACAAAAATAAATAAAAACACCCACACACAATAACAATGAACTAAAAAATTATTGATCACTTTTTATTAAATCAATCCTTTGCATAAGTTAAAATATGAGAACATTGTATTAATTCGTTCTTATGATTTGAAAAATGAGTAAGTAGGCTAAAAGGTAGCCACAAAATGAATTAAAACAATGAAATTAAAACACAGGGACATATTAGCCTAATAAAATGTCATGTTTCAACGAATGATTAATAAAACATGCTTGTGAGTTGCTTACGCGGGGCTTATTTTCAATGTAGGCCTACATAAAGTCTGGGGTGTAAAATTAGGAATATATATTTTGTTTTGAAGCCAAAATACTTAATTTATGTCATTCGTACATTAGTTGTTTTGGCATTAGGGATGGTTTGGGGGGAAAATATAAATTAGCTAACACAACCTAAGAGATTTGTTGTTTAATGATGTAGCAAATTATCTCAAAAGGGAAATATGAATAATTAATTATAACTTGTTATAATTATAAATATTTGGATCAGTTAAAGGAATTAACTTGATGTAGTTGAATTACTATTACAATCAATTAATCTGTTCATCCAGCAAACACTCAGTATTGATTGTCTATCAACTCTCAGAAAGGATATATACCATTACAATTTTTTTTTTTGTAAGAAGTCTCTTATGCTCACCAAAGTTGCATTAATTTAATCAAAAATACAGTAAAAACATCTAAATAGAAAGCCATGCTTTCTTTCTGATACTTTGTGATGTTTATACTACACATTGACAAGGGGTGATTGTGATTTTGAACATTCTTTCTCTGTTGAAGTTACCTGATCCATGACATAGAGTGCTGAGTCCTTTTCTTTGAAAAGAGATGGCAGCATTAACTATCTGGCCTAAAAACAAAGCCATATATAAATCATTATAATTACACTGAAAATTACAACAAATAAAGTATGTTGATATATACACACCATTTCTCTGTCTCACATGAAGCCAATGTCAGCTTCAACATTTGTATTAATTCTGTATTTGGGGCCTTTTCCACAAGTTGGGGAGAAAGTTTCCGCAGGTTTGAGGACAGATTTGTCAGTGTCAATGTGTGTGAAGTTGTTCATTTCCTCCAGATGCTGATAAATAAAAAAAGAAAAGTGGAGATGCAGAATCATGCTCTTCATAATTCAAAGGTAATTGTAAAATCATAGCATGGATGAATTTTTATAAATCCTTGGAGGGAAAAAAACACCACCACTTACAAAGATTGGTCGGCGAAGGCAAGGGAACTGACAAAGAACCTCTTTGGTGAAATGCTGAGAAATATACTTTGCTCTGTATTTTTTTGTTCTTTTGAGCCTCTGCCTTATGAGGTCCAAATTTGGTCTCAGCTTTCTTGACTCCAAAGTGCGCTCCCTTAATAATCCCTAAAAAGATGACATCTTAGTTCATCGCGATCTCACAAAGCCCTGTTTTCATCAATTAATCTTTCATAACGTCTACACTTTGTTTGTTATAATCAGAGGATTTGCCAGCATGCAGAATTCAGCACGGAACAAAAACTCAGACGTTATGAGCGGCGCAGTGGATGCTATCTTAAATTCATATGATTGGACGTTGCGTGCAAGAAATCAACACGTATGTCTGTGATTGGCTACATTGGACAACGCTGCAAAAACATGTTATAAATAGAAAATGTGCCTGTAAATCATTTTTACTGTGTTTTAGTTGTTCTTGTTGCTTTTGTCCAATAGATGAATAACGTTTTATTTGTTTTTAGATGTTTTATTTTTGGATATTTCTATTTATATATAACCCGAAATAACTGAGCTGTATTATTTCAAACCGGATGCGTGTCACGAGGCTCAGTGCAAGTAGGCCTAGTCCATTAGGAGCAAAAAATCTGCCTTTAACTCTTGTGCACTGTTTGTTTGGGGCAGATTGGCCATCGGGCAATTCTGGCAAATGCCAGAGGGGCCGGACCATTTTTTTTTAATGTAGGCCGGTCAGTTTTATTTTTAATATATATAAATAAATAGTTTTTACAGGCCGACAGCGCATAGGACGGGATTTTATTGCTTGCATGATTTCACTATGGTTATAATAATATTATTAATAATAAATGTTAAGCATTTGGCCCAGTCGGCAACGGCCGGCCCGGTCTCGGGATGGGCCGACCGCCCCGCCCCCTTTAGTTACTGTTGCTATGTATGACATATGCCGCTCTCACGCCACACATCATGTTCTCTCAGAGTGAAAAATACATTGGAGCAAAGAAGACACTGATAATGCGTCGACAGAAGAGAAATTTAAACAATAAATACCGTTTTGTAGCTTTTTAATGTGTCTTGACAGATTGCTGTAGCGCCTCAGTTGACAATACACACCATTTTTCAAAATCCACGACGTTAATCTAACTGCTTTGTCGGACATAAATGTGGATGCGGCGTTATGATTGGTTAGATCACCTGTCAATCAAACTCCCTGCGAAGGAAGTTCAGTCAAAATCAAGCACGTCATCAGAGAGAGAGTGCAACACGAGTAAATTTGTCAGTAAAAGTTAGATGATGGACCTTAAAAAAAGGAAAGGCGGTGCAGAAAAGGGTCGAGAAAGCAAAAAAAAAAAAAAAAGAAAAGGTCAGACGCTGCCAAATGCCTAAAATTAATCGAACTCTTTTCAAAGGGTTTAAATTCAGCTCCTGCAGGGGAGGACAGTAGTGCCATAAAGGTAAGAAAAAACAAAAAATACAGCTAGCTCAAGTCATTTTCACGCAATTCACAGTACTTCTGCCAGTAAGCTCCAGTGTTTTGTTATTATTATTATTATTATTAAACAGTTGTAAGCTTAGCGTACAACCCCCCTATATTTTAAAATGTCATTGCTTCGTGATAATTGGTTACAATTGTTAGCTTGCCTGTTACTGAATTACATGACTGAAATATCAGCAGATACGGTGGGATTTAGGGTAAACAGACTGCTGTAGGCTACTTGCAATATAGTCTAACACGTCAAAAACGTATAGCAACCCAGGTGAAAAAAGTACACTTCCATAATGTACCTAAAGTGTAAAATGTGCTTTTAACATACTATCTCTGTATTTGTAGTACACTTATGGGTTCAAGTGTACTACAAGTGGTAACTAAATACAAATTCATGGTGTCTCAAAATAGCACAGTTGAGTACACGTAGATGTTATTAAGATTATCCTAAGAAGTACTAAAGATTTTTAGTATATTACGTACAAAATTAGTGTGTGAAAATAGAACACTTTAAGGACATTATGAAAGTGTACATTTTTCACCTGGGAATGCGCGTGTCTGTGGGTGTGGGCTGGTGTGGCTACAGTGCCAGGGCTGAATTTTTGTCCCAGTCCGCCCCTGTGGACACTCATGCTGTTTGGGGTCTCCAGAGACCTCAGGCAACAAAATGTAATTTTGTAACAAAATTATATATATATATATATATATATATATTTATCATTTTCAGTTTATTCATGTTTTTACTCCACATCTGTGCAGTTTTTGGAGGATTTATGATTTTTTTTTTTTTTTTTTTTTAAATTTATATAATTAAAAAAAAAGAAATGGGTTTTTATACAAAAACAACTTTTTATGTACAATTCACTTTATAAAAGACCCACATTTCTAACTTTCATTCATGGGCATAGCATGGATAATTTGACATGGTTTAGTGTAAGATTGTTGCCCATCTTTTGAATAACGCTGTGAATGGTATAATGGTATAATATTAACGTTAAATTACTTTGGACAACTTAACTAATTATTTATAAAAGAAATGCCGGTGACGGCAACCAAGCTAACAATTGTTAAATGACGGTCCGGTTCAGTTAGCCATCAATAACGTAATTTGTATTTGTATAATTTATAATATCAATACGGTAGTAATTTGTACTGGCATTTAAACGTTAAACTTTATTTATCTGACATATTTACTACAGTTATAACAAATGTTTGGTAACGTAAATATACTTACATTTGAAAGCATATTGCCCGCTAACGTCCGACATTTTTTTTTTAAATTTTTTGAACAAGATCGCAAAGCTGCGCGCATAGGATTGTGGGTGATTTGAGAGCGCGAAGGCTACACATATGCATCCTTTCCTGTATATGGGATATTTTTCGAACGAAGGACTCAGTCCTTGTTTGAAATTCCGAGGATCCTCGACATTGGAACAGTCCTTCGACGGATGTCGATGACGTAGCATCCTCGAAATTCTGGCTTCCGAGGATCCTTCCTTGACATCGAGAAATTCAGTGTCCGAATTCACTCACTCGTTTCATTCACTCCTTCAAGTGGACTATATTAGTGGACTAATGTAGGGAATAGTCAATGAGGGTATAGGGGGCGATTTCGAACACAGCAACTGACTACAAGTGGGAACAAAGGAAACTGATAGAAAACAGTGTGAAACAAACTCAATATTAAACAGATCAAACATAACCCTGATATATTATAATATATACCTCTAAACAAAATAATGAAAATATAAAACAGCATCATATGACCCCTTTAATTATCCAGCTCACAGTAAAATGTTGAAATACATCAGTGAATTATTAAAAATTTTAAACTTTTTATTTTTTATATAATTTAGTCACACTAATTTGGTCACAATATTGACAAAGTAATGTGTTAGAAAACTAGGCTATATCACTGTTCCCATTAAGACCCACCTAAAAATCCAACTTTTCTGTTGTTTTATTTATTTTATGGCATAATACACACTACATTTCCCATAATCCCTCCTGGTTTACACCTGCACACACTTCACAATCATCCACACCTGCCATCATTCTCCCTCATCAGATCCACTCCATTTAAGCCAGAGATCGTATTATTATAGGGAGATGAGAGGGTCTGTATCTCTTACCATTGGAGAAAGCGTAACGGCTAACTTAACTTAATCAGCCTATCGTGTAATGGCAGTCAGTTGCAACATTCCCTAGTCTGCCTTCTCTTAAAAAAATACGTTTTTATCAAGCTAAAATCTACATATAGTTCCCAACGAAAGTATTGTTCAGTGTAAAACATGCTGAAGATTAGCGAACAGGCTGTCGATTAATTAAATGATTAGCCATTTCCACACAAAAGCTGTTTAATCAGCATAGTGAAGCCTCTCATCCATTGACATCCATTCAAAAAACAGCCTCTGGTCTCCTTCCCTGCGTACCGCCGGGGGCGGGACGTAAGCATTAGCCGTTACGCTTTTTTGGCTAAATGTTGCAGGCTTGCCTTCCAGTGGCTTTGTTTAAGCAGTCTAACCCCAGTTCACTCTGCCTGATTTTGTCGTTCTACTTTGAACTTTACTTGACCAGTTATCTATTATGCTCTCTGACACCTCCAAATGATCAGATTGTGTTAATAGTGCAAATCAACAATTGATTTAAAATATTAATAATCTAAAATTTGAGGACCATGTTGAGTTATATTTAAATATTTGAGAACTTGAGAAACATACCAACAATATAACTTTCAAATGTTCTCCTAAACCACTACCTTCTCCTCCTCCTGTTCTTCCTTCTCAGCTCGGCTCGACTGGTCAGATTATAGTTTTCACATTCTTGCCTATTAACTAGAAGTTACAGACTGTAATAAACATAGTAAACAATATTTTGACTTGATTGATAAATGAAACCATTCATTAATCAAAACCTACCTGCACTTATTTTTCTTTTGTATAATGGGAACATCACCTATCGGTCATCCTGAGGGTCCTTTTCATCTTGAATGCTTTTTTCTTTCTTTAGTATTTGTTCATCTAATCATTTTCTTCTTTAAATCTATTCTATTATCGGGAACTCTACCCTCCATATTCCTTCCATTCTCCACCCGCACAGCATTGGCATACATGACCTGAAAAGGACAGCGTCTGCATGTTACTTTATTTAAAGAATAAACATTTTCATTTAGCATAAATCTTTATCCACAACTTGTAGTGCAGGGGGAAGTATACAGTTTTATCAGTATGTGCGGTCTCAAGGGATCAAACCCATGACTAGTGGCACTTGCCACCTTTACATGGACACTTTTTGATTGATGAATCTGAGCATAGTGTTTTACACGAACGCTTAATAAAGATCACGTTGATGTGAAAATTTACGTCACAAGCTTCAAATTGGATTGAATCTTTTGACATATGCACACTGCACGAATATAGTTTTCCCGCTGTTGTCGGAATGCTATTGCTAGCACCTTATTCTACCAGTCAGGCTGCAGGAACACCTGACATTATTACAATTAATACCGGTGGACTTTTCTACGGTTCATTAAATGGAGATTAGACTAACTTAGACGTTTAAAATTTGGGTTCCATGCCATGGTGTAGGGGTATGAGGACATAACCACCAGTTTCTTGTGGGAGGCAGGTCACCTTGCGGAAGAGATCGGTTTGAAGCAGTTCATCCTGCCCTGCCCATTTTCTGTGCACACTATAGTTGGAAGTTTGGCGCTACAAGGTTGTTGAAACAATGGTGAAGTGTGGCGCTGGTGCAGAATTTCACACACAAAAGTTCCGTCCACATTTTTTGTGAATGAAATCAAATCTGTCATCTCTCAAGAGAAAACAACAGTCTTTTTCTTTCACAGAAACAACCACTTTAGGCTGTGTGTCCAGTTGTGTTTTATTCTCTTTCAATTCTGCATGGTCAATTTCTGACAAAGGCCTGGTGATCTGTTCCAGGGGACTTTTTCCTGTTCCTCGTACATTTCTTGATTTGGTACAGGTAGTTTTCAAAAGTTGTAAATTGCATTTAATTAAAGGTTAAAGTGTTTGACATCTTTATAAAGATTATGTACACAGGAAAACACTTGCCATACAAGTCAGCACTGCACTTGACAAAGTGTTTCATTAGTTTTTGAGCAAACTGTAAGTAACTGACTCCAGCACTATGGACATGGCTACAGTCAAGGACAAGAAGTGCTTGTATCTTTCAGGGGATAACACATTTTTTAGTACCACTGGTCCTGTGTATAGCAAAAACTGCCGTAGTTCAGTGGCCTTCCACCTGTCGAGTTCATGTAAACCCCGGGGTTGCTGTGCAAATTCACTCGGCAAATTCCCTCTCAGTGCATTTAGTTTTTAGGATAACTCATCCTTTTCTCTCACAGATAAACGGCAGAGATTTGGGCCATGATTCAAGATATCAAGAGGCGTCTGTGCATGTGATCTAACACAAATGAGCTTACACATGGAATTGCTGCAGCAATTAAAAGGCTGACACCATTTTGGTGGCTGCTGTACTCTCTACTGACAGCTTCATGTGTTTGAGAAGTGCATTCCTGTTCATTGAATACTATTCTTCCCTTGACATGACTGCCTCTGATTACACATCTTTCACAACTACAATATAAATTATGATTCTTAATGTATTTTAGATATGCCCTTGCTGGCGCATCAAAGATCAGAGCTTCAATATAGATGGTGTAAGTCTGGCCTTTATGATTTATCCCATTGTCTTTCAGATGTTGGTACTCAGTCAGAAAGATACTCATCAAGGGGACTAGGCTTCTTTTGCCCACTAAAGATGGCAACAATAAATGGATCAAAATGGCTAAACTTTGGCAGTATTGGCTACAACTGATTTTTTTAAAAGCAGAATACCATCAATGTTTACACTGAGATGTACAACATTATTCTCAGTCTGACTTAAAAATTGGCAGATCCCATTCTCCAAGCCATAGTGCATGTACTGTCCACCACATTTAGCAAAAGATGCTTTATTTTGTGGTGTAGAAAGAAGTGTCCTGGCTTCCACAGAAAACAGGTTTCCATGCTTTAGTTTAAACAATAACTGATTCACAGATCTGTGAGTCTCTGTTTTTTATGGCCTACTGTCTCAACTCACCTGCCAAGTTCACATTCAGTTCATCATTTAGTAGGGGTGTGATGAGACACTTAGCTCACGAGACAAGGTTTTTACACAGTATTTTTCAGAAATCCTCAATGACAAAATACATAACTAGAAGAATAGAAACTAACTGATAACTAATCATTTTCTAATGAATGTCATTTCAGTTCTACTTTGAGTATGAATTATCATATGCATTAAAAGACAACAAAACTCAAACACTGTAAAAGGGCTGCGCGATATATCGGTTTTAGCATTGAAATCGTGATTTGCGCATCCACGATAGTCACATTGCAGGATGTGCGATGTCTAGTAGGGATCGTTAATCCATACGGACCAGACACCACGGTTCAAAACGCAGGTGATTCTCTGATTAAATGCAAAGTTTGACCATCATACAATGAAAGTTTATCATTTGAATGTGTTTTAGGTCCTGTCAGTTTAAACATTCAAGAGATTTATTGGACCCAGTTTATATGGGACTGACATTAAAAATGGACACATTGTGGGTCTGTGGTCTTTATTTTTGTAAAAAGAACATGTTTTTAATTTAGATGTCTAACTAAAACCACAATTTTATTGTGTTCGTAACATGTCTGCTGGTAGCATGTTAGCAAGACCCAAGCATAGAATACGTCACTGTATTTATTAATTATATTCTTTTTTTATTGCGCTACGTATTTGTGCTTGGATCACTTATGGGCTGCTTAAATAAAGTAGTGTATTAGTAGAGTAAAGTACAATATTTTGAGAGATTACCTTATATTTTGTGATTACCTGCATCTGTTAGTGCTTTCATTCTTTAGGTCAAGTCAATGTAACCTGCACTGAAGTTGCTTAAAAATCCCCACCACTAACACACATACCGTTTCTCAATACCAGGTATGCTAATATAATTTATAATAAAATATTATTTATTTAAAAATAGTATTTAATGAACAATAACGGTCACGTTTGTACAATAGCAAACAGACAAGCAAACAATTCATTCAAAAGTACAAAGGTTAAACAGAAATATAAAGTTATGAAACGTAACTTTGCCCTCAGTCAAACTATTTGATCGGGAACAAATAACAGATTTGTAATATTTACACTATCTACATTGCATTTACATATGTAGTCACCAAATACTGCTAGATGCAAATATTACTGCTTCAAACCTAGGAGACAGAGGAGCATTGTGGGACCACAGATATCAGCCTACTAGATGTCGAGCAGAGGGATGGAGCGGCCAAAGACAGGCAAGTCCGTGACATCCAGCGCAGGATCCTTTAAAGTAGGCCATGGAAGGAGCAGCTTTCACATGAACTTCTGGGACGGCCAAGAGAGGAATTCTGACCATTATATGCAACTCTGACTAAAGTCGGCTATGACAGAAAATTTTTGTACTGTTCCTAGGCAAGTAATATCGGTAGATGCTTATATTATTGCCACAAGCCAAGGGTTGCCAGCCAAGGCATGGAGAGAGGAATGCCACTTGTGTCAGGCCACCAGATGATATGCTGACTCAAGGAACTCTGGGTCTGTGGTGCTAAAGTTTCCATTTCATTTGCTCTATTTACATATTCTGTGACCTGCCAAAATCGCCGCCAAAATATATCAAACATTTCAAAAATTTCTTTGTATATGTTTTACTTAAGTCCAGATGATATAAAAGATTTTTGCTTATTTTCCACTCTTGCCTGTTTAAGGGTTAAAAGCTGTAAGATTTGACTATTCTATACTGTATGTTCAAAAAAAGCAGGAAAAATTCCTGTTTTATCCACATTATCTTTTATAAAGCCACTTGGCTCGGGTATTACTTTTTCCTTGTTTCTTTGTTTTGTAAGATATAAATTACAATTAACATCTCATTCGAAGGACAATTTTTCTTGTGGTTGAAAATGTTTTCCAGGAGTCTTGTGAGATGTTCCTTGAAGGCAAGCTCTGTGCATTGAACAGCAATCAGGAAGAGAAACAAATAAGTTTTTATGTTTTAGGCCGTAATTCAAAATGGGTGTACCATTCCAAAGTTAAGTGCACTAAGTTGTAATAAAACCGAGACTACTGTAGAAAATTGATTCATTTAGTTTTGTTTTTATTGGGCACACAGTCAGTTTCTGACAGTGCATTGACATTATGCTGTGCATGGGAGTATCAAATTAAGGGTCTCCGCACCCATGGCAAATAAAAAATACTTTCATGTTTGGCCGGTTCACACATTCCCAATGGTACCAGCCATAGCAACTCTCACATTCAATCTGAAAGAGAGAGTGACATCATTATGAAAATGTAAACTAGCAATGTTAGAAGAAAAAAAAATAAGGAACAGATTAAAATACCTAAGAGTCAATGTTGTTCTGTGTGTGAGGATATTTTTCCACACGACAAGCATAGGTCAGACAGGTCTTCTGTGGAAACAAAGGCATCAAGGTATTGGTGTAATGATGCATATTACCAATTTTATGTACAACTTAGTTAAAAAAAAACAAACAAACAAAAAACTATTTGCTGTAGCCAGAGTTGGGAGGGTTACTTTTAAAATGTATTCCGTTACAGCTAAAAAATTACTTAATAAAAAAGTATTCAGTAACGTAATCCAAGTAATCTGATTACTTTTGGATTACTTCAAGGTCACATATGTAAATAAAGTCAAGTAAAAAGCAATATCAAAGTACTTTTATTTATTAAAACTAAGCAATCTTGTCTTGTTTCACCAACAGAGATTATATTTATATAAAAGGCATCTAGTAGCTACAGTATTTTATTACAGATGGTTTTATTTTATTTTTTTTATTTCTTTAACATGTACAAAGAAAAAAGTTTATACACAACATTAAAAAAAGTCTACACCATCTACATATTAGTCTAATTTAAAATACATGTTGATCCAGGTCGTGATCTTTCATAACACTAATTTTTAGCTAACATGATTTCCATGCTAGTCATACCTGCGAATGTTTAAGTTAGATGTTGAGTCCTTTGAGAAAGAAAGCATCTTTAAAATTGGAAGGTTTGTGCTATACAACTATGGTGTTTTCTTTTTCTTATTTAAAACAAAATAACTGTGAAATTTCCAGACATGAAAACGTTTTTGTCCACGGGAAGCATCGTAATTTATAACTTGCGTCTCCACCTGCATCTGAGTAGAATGATTGTAGACAGTGTTATTTGCGTATGCACCAGCAGGTGGCTCACGTGTGTCATGACTGCAACAGAACCAGGAACTAGAATCAAGCAATGCTTAAAGGAACACTCCACTTTTTTTGAAAATAGGCTCATTTTCCAACTCCCCTAGAGTTAAACAGCTGAGTTTTACCGTTTTCGAATCCATTCAGCCGATCTCCGGGTCTGGCGGTACCACTTTTAGCATAGCTTAGCATAGTTCATTGAATCTGATTAGACCGTTAGCATCTCGCTCAAAAATCACCAAAGAGTTTAACTGATATTATATCAATACCAAAGAGTAAAATGAACAGAAATGCAGGTCAGAAAAGAAATCTACAGGTGTGGTGGGTATTGGACATTTAATTTTAAAAATAATGCCATTTAAAGAAGAGCATAGAAACCATGTTAATAATATAATAAAATATACATAATGTTATCCAACTATCCTAAATACTATCTAGACTGTTTAAATTTGATAACAAAAAAATCATCTCCCTCAACATATTTCTGTGTAAAATGAATTGAGGTTTTTTAAAGCATGCATTCATTAACTGGAAATTACTTTCATAGTAAGATAAAGTGTCTTAAAAGTACATATTATATTCATATTCATCTGTAAAAATGAGAATGTTAGACGAAAGAAAACCTTGGGATCAAGGACAAAATTACTACAGCAAGACTAATAAAATATTTACTATATTATATTGTTTGTGGCTTTGTTGACAACTGCTTTTGATAAGCTAATATGATGCATTTTTATGTTGAAGGCAGTAGCATTTGAAATATATTAAGTGCACAATAATTTATAGAGGGTTATTTAGACATGAGTGGCGATTTAACTGCTTGTACCCTGGAATTTGTGGAGATTTTACATCTCGCGCGCAAGAAAATATGGGGATCTACTGGTTAGTGAGTGAACATTTCCGCCTGTGTCCGGGGGTTTGTCGCATTGGTGAACGGACTGAGAAATGGCTGTGCACAAAGTGGTCTGTTTCTGGCCGTGTCAAGAAACCAGACATGCCAGAGCACGTATACGGAAACTACCGGAATTGTGCCGTTTATGGGTTTGTGATCTGACATGCACAGTCCGAAAACATGCCTTTTCATACAGTGGTGTCTCTGGGTTTTAGAAAGCATCCACACACCAACAAGAATCAGAGCACTCCCAGAGAGTGCCTGAAGGAAAGAGATTTTGTTTGATGGATAAGCTTGAAATCCCACAACATGTTTTCTTGGTAAAAAAATGTCTGGTGTTATTTAATTTAAAAAATGCTAATTCAAAAGTGAGATGGCTTATATGATACCAATTTAACTTGTTACTAGAACTTCTAAAAGTAGAAGTCTAAAACTACAGTTTTGATGCACAATACATACCACAGAATCTTTCATATCCAGATTCCTGCAGGAGATCCCCGCACCCGAAGTCGATCAGATTGACCTCAAGTGTTTCTATGTTGATCAGCAGGTTCTCCAGCTTAATGTCACTGTGGAAAACTCCTCGGCGGCAGCACATGTGAGCAGCCATTGTTGCCTGCGTCATGATAAACTGTGCTGTGTCCTCATTGAGGATGCCTTCGTGACTCTCCAAAAAATCCCACAGATTTTGGCAGGGTGAGGGACACTCCAAGACCGTGATATATTGGTAATGTTGGTTCTGCCAGTCCAGCAGCTCAATGATCTTTGGAACTTTGTGGCCCGCATTAACAAGGGTTAACAGGCCAACCTCTAACGGAAGAGGTACGGGATGACCAGGCTAGAAGAAAGAAGGTACTGTTAGTGTGTTTACACGTTTTAATTTGAAAACAGTGGACAAACAGTTTAGCGAGTGTCGCCTACTTACAATGTAGATGTATTTAATGTTCCATGGCTTTCTGGCAATTTTCACTGCCACCTGATCAACCCCCCAAAAAATGTGGGTCCCACTTTATATTAGGTGGCCTTAACTACTATGTACTTGCATCAAAAAAATAAGTACAATGAACTTATTGTGTTTATATTGTATTGCAAAACACTTGCTGCTATTAAGGTGGGATACGGGTAAGGTTAGGGACAGATTTGGTGGTCAGATGGGTAGGTTTTAAGGGTGGGTAAAGGTGTAAGGGATGGGTCAACAGTGTAATTATAAATTAACAGAAATTAATTACACAATGTAAAAACATGTACACAATAAGTGCATTGTATCATATGATTAATTTAAATGCAAGTACATAGTAGTTAAGACCAACTAATATAAAGTGGGACCAAAATTTGTTACATTTTCAACATGTCAAGTGCACTAAATAGTGAAAATAATAAACACTAAAAGGGCTTGAAATGGATATAGTAAGACAAAACTATATCCATTTCGGAGTCGCATCCTCCCTCACCAAGCATTCTGCCGATTTCATACCAGCTCAGAATGTCTTCTGTTAAAAGATGAATCATTTTAGTTGGCATATGGACAGCAGTGTGTGTAATGTTTGAGGTTATGGCTGTAAACTCACCCTCAGTTGTCAAGTCCACTTTTTTGTGATCTGGTGCTGAACTGAGGTGGACTGGAGCTGGAGGCGTTTGAACCTGCTGATCTGCAGGAGGAAGGACTTCAAGACCACTAGAAACAGGTTCCTGAAGACCATGATCCTCTAGAGCACAGGCGCTGTACCATAGAGAATTCTGATCTAAAGCAGGGAATTTTGAACAAAAGCATTGTTCAATCGCATAATAATAATGATTAAATTATTATTATTTTTTACTTTGGTTTTTTTAACAGTCCTTGTTTAAATATTTATATGTCTATTTATATGTAATCTGCTCATTACCTTGATCAAACTTTCAGTCTTGTTATAATGTGTGATGGTGTGGATTTGTAACATGACACTTCCATGACATTTTTAAATGGTCATTTGATTTACCTTCAGCACTTCTTTCATATTTCGCAGCGGTCTCTTGGTCTGAGCTGCCGCTCCAGTCACAGAAATGAAGAGAGGGCAGCTTCTCAAAACTATCCATCCTCTTCCTCTTTCTCATCGGCATCTCATTTTCTTCAACAACACTAACGGGCTGATGGTTTTTAGCCGCATCGGTGCTGGATGTTGAGGACGTGCTCCGATAAGAGTCGTGCACCTGAGCGCTAGAACTATGTTTTCACTTCAGCACCATGATAACAGCAGCAGACTGAGAAAACTGAGGATATTGTTCTCTTTCATCATCTCATGTTCGAGATCCACCTATGGGAAGGGCATCCGTACCTGACCTCTGCAGAAGCATCCAATTTGCACCAAGTCTGGTTAGACAGATGCTCGGTAAGGCTTACCTGAGAGCATATGAGGCCTCCATGCGCTGCTGTTCTCCAGTTGACATTCACTTCTCGCAATCTCTCTGTTAAAGAATACTCAAAGTTCAAAGAAAAACACCAAACAACAGATGCAGGGCAGAATTATGACAATACCTTCTCCTTCTAAACATCCAAAAAAGAGGCATCAAATTCTGGAAACACCTAAAAACAAGCGACCCCAACACATACCATTACAAAGCCATAAAACACCAAGAGCTGGACATAAGAAAAAGATATCACCCATTGGACAAATACCATTAAAAACAAACACAAACTGGAATGTTATTCGGCACTAAATCGAGAGTACACCGTTGCAAACTACCTGAGCACAGTGAGTGATGTGAAACTCAAAACATTGACAATGAACAGACTCGGCGAGCACAGTCTGGCCATAGAGACGGGCCGGCGCAGACAGACCTGGCTCTCCCGTGAGGACAGACTCTGCTCGCACTGCAGTTTGGGAGTAATCTTTTTTTTATTTATTATTAATACTGTTCTTTATTAATTTTATTTTAATATTTTATGTCATTATTATTAGTATTATTAGATATATATAGCCATGTGTATAATATTGTTTTTTTTTATTTAGTTTTATTGTTATATTATCATTATTGTTATTTAGGCTTTACTAAATGTTCAGATGTTCTAAATCATTTTCTATGTTGTTTTAATGCTTTGACAATACAAAATGTTTTTGTCATGCCAATAAAGCTTTCTTAACTGAACTGACTGAATTTTGTTATTGCTTTCATTTTTATTAAAGTATTATTCTGTTATTTTACCAATACATTCAACTCTGAATTTTGTCAACCTTTTTTAAAAAAAAAAAAAAACCGCAGCAGCGTGTGATCGGGGCTTTTATTTTGGTCTCCGGGAGTGTGGCGTCATAAGTCTGCGACACGCTCCTGCATCTGTTGTGATTCTGCTGAAGAAAGGTTTGTGTTTTAAGCGTTTAAGGTGTTTAAAGCGCTAGAAACTATTTAAAGCGACGCAAAATGAATTGTGATTATTAAATGTAACATACCATTGCTTTATCTAACATGTATTATCGTCGAGTGAGCAAAGTAACAATAAAAACTCACGAGTAACAGAAAAGGTGCGTCTCATTACGCGCCCTTTATCGTGAATCAGTTTATCATAAACACGAATTCGGTCACTGGCGACTGTGGCGAGTAGTAATGAAACTTTACAAAACTCCGAGTCAATTGAATCAAATACTTTCCAAAAAGATTCAGTGATTCGAAGTGCTGTATTTTTGTTTCCTGCTTATCTTGATTCCTACAAATCATACCTAAACTGTCTAATATATTAAGTGTATGTATAATTTGCATTATTTTATTACTTTGTAGTGTTAGTTTTGAGTGTTTAAATTGTCTAATCAGGTGATTTAAGGCTAATAACTCCCATTCTGACTGACTCCCTTCAGTGTTTCTCATAGGATTTAGTGAAACTGTGGTGGGTGGAGCAGAGGGTCTGGGGGTGTTATTCCCCTATAAGAAAATTTTGTACACTTTAAAGATGAATTTATTAATCTGGTGCACTTTGAGAGTTTAAAATTAAGAGCTTCAACCCATGTTCACTGTGCAAATTGAACAAAGAAGTCTGTGCATTGACTTTTACCTGAAATTTTAATGGGGACTCATACCTCTTTTTAGTTGTGATATAGTGTCTCAGTCTACATTACACTACGTAATAATAATAATGTTGCAATATTATTCAGTAATAGCCATATATTGTAAAACAAATGCACTGAAAAATAAATTAAACTTTCATTAGTTTTGTCCTAATTTCTATATGCAACAGATAAACCTGTGAGCTTCCAGTTTGACGGAAAACAAGTTTACAAACGCATCTCATTACAAATCTAGTGAAATGTTGTAATCGTCAACTGTGCAGATGTGAAAATAATGCGTAACTGGTGCCCGCTATGTTACCAAATGCACAGATGGAGTTCACCGCATTCATTCACTGTGAATTGAGAATTGAACCCTTGGAGCAAAGTGTGCAACGCAAACAGTAAGGGCACAAAGCCTTATCATGCTTCAATTTTAGTTTGTTTGACAACTGTGGGACAAAACACAACTTATTAAAGAACTTTTATGTTATTATGAAAACTTTAAATATATTTTCAGAGGCCTCCAGAGTCTAGTTAATGAATGGGAAGCACTGAAATCTATTTGTGGTTGCCATAAATAATTCAATGTATGGAAGACACTACCCTTACCAGTGCACTGACTACTGAACTAAAGAGCTGATTAAAACACACCTAGAGATTTAGTTTGGATTTAATTTTCTTTCTGTAAATTATTCTCATCTTAAACAGGACAAACACACAGAAAACATCCTGGGGAAGCAACTGAGAGCCAAGTGACACTATTATAAAGATGGCGTTTATTAAAGAAGAGAGTGAAGACATGAAGATTGAAGAAACATACAGAGTGAAACAAGAAGATACTGAGGAACAAACAAAGATGGCGTTTATTAAAGAGGAGAGTGAAGACTTTAGGATTGAAGAAACATTCACAGTGAAACAAGAAGAGACTGAGGAACAAACAAAGATGGCGTTTATTAAAGAGGAGAGTGGAGACATGAAGATTGAAGAAACTTTCACAGTGAAAAATGAAGATACTGAAGAACAAACAGGTTAGTTTCATTCTCAAAGCTGAACTCAGTCATTTGATCCTTTAATAAAGAGTACAGCTCTATAGAAATGAATGATATTTTTAATATTTTTATTTTAAGGGGGAATTAACGAAATATTCCCTAAATATTTACCTCTAAATGATGCACGATTTATTATGTGCAAAAGGTATAACCGCTAGATGGCTGTATAGCCTTACATAAAACAGCTGCTGCATTACTTGTTTTAGGTTATTCATATATGTAACAGTCCTACTCGACCCGCTCCGAGTGAGATTTGAACTGAAGTCTGGCATGGGAGGCTGGCGCTAACAAGGATGCTAAAGACCGCAGGCTCTAGCGTTAGTAGCTAGCGCGCCTCTTGAGGCCAGGGGAGTCAAGTTTACATGTACAGCTCTTACTGGCCTACATCCGTTATATATATTCAGACATTATTAATGATTATTTTTCGTAAAAGTTGACATTTTAATGTTGATTTGAAGTCAGTTTTTGCATTATTATTGCAGTCAAATCTGTACACAGAAAGCATTTTTGTTATTCATACTAACTCAAAATAATAGCATGATCAGCCACACGAAAGAAATCAGAGTAAATATTGTCTTAGTGCAACCAGGTCGATTTCAAAATATATTATTGAAATGTTTGCATTACCATGAACAGAGTCGTGAGTCGGTGGTCGAGTCATGAATCTTCCTCATATTTGAAAAACTGCATCATAGTCAGTGATTGACAAATTCAGATTCAAGTAGCATATTGGCATGGTAAAAAGGGTTTACGTTGCCAAAGCATTGACAGCGCTTTGAACCAATAGTGTTGAGTATTATCAGGTTTACTGGCAACAATAGGCAGTGATTGACAGCACTCTGAACTAGTGTTGTCAAAAGTACCGGTACTTCAGTACCAAGTCGGTACTGAAATTTTGAAAATGTGACGATACCCGCATTTCTGTAGTACCGGTAGTACCGAGAATCCGGGTATATTCGGTACCCGCTGATAGGGCTGTGGCAGTATTTACTTGAATATGACATGAGTGAAGCACAAAGTTTTGTTTACAAAAGAAATAATAGGTTAGCAAACATTTTGGTTCATGCCGAATGAGAGAGGTACGTGAGTCCATAAATTTAAGCTTTGTATTCTGTTTTGCAAATCGCGATCTGGTCACCTGATCAGCAGAAAATGTAACAATATTCCATTAGTTATTCCACTGAACATGAATATCTGTTTCTTTTCCCAAATCTTCACTCACGAAAGGGATTATAAACGTTTCTTTCTTTCGCTCGCATTTAGGCCTATTATAGGCTATTTGCATTCTTTACTGTGGTAAAGTAGAAAAAACACTGTAGGACAGAAACCTTTTTGCTTGCACGTCAGTTTCTATTTAACACAGTTTGTGCTTGTTATTAGACTTTATAAGGCGCGTCAAGTTGATTTGTATAGGGCTTTTCACACACTTTCATGGCAGCGCTAAATCAACCATAGCCTGAATGTCTTGCCCCTGCTGAAGATAAAACTTGCTCTTCAGACCTTTTACAACAAGTGTCAGTTGATTGTAACATCAGGAGATAACATGAACATATTACTAAAGAGAAATGGTCTCTTTCCTGCTCGTGTCCCACATCCCTCTCAAAGAGCAGAGCGGTAGGCTATATGACGCATCTTTGTGTGGAAATAAAAAAACTAATGTTTTTAAATAATATTTAACTTTCTTATTATTTAGGTTACCATTATTTACCGATATTTATTTCATAGTTTTACAGGCTGTAGTGTGTTGTTTCACTGACGGAATAGCTAAAATAAACACGCACGTCTGTTACCCCTGTTGAAAAAACCAGCATATGCTGGTTAAGGTAGGTTTTGAAGCTGGTATGCTGTTTTGAGCTGGTCCATGCTGGTCCAGGACCAGCTAAGGACCAGCATGGACCTGCATAGGACCAGCTCAAACCAGCATACCAGCTTCAAAACCTACCTTAACCAGCATATGCTGGTTTTTTCAACAGTACAAAATGGATGTTTGAGCTTTTTTTTTTTTTTTTTTTTTTTTTATATTTCAAAATTTATTTCATTGAGGTAGCCTATATATACACACACAAACATACACACATGCTCCAAATCATATTTAATATGTTTTTAAAATGGGCTATATAAAATAGTAAAATAGTTCCAACAGATTTTGCTGTGGTAGCAAAATTGGTACTGAGAACCGTAAAATTTTCATGGTATTGGTACCGACTACTGGAATTTTGGTACCGTGACAACATTACTCTGAACCAATAGCCAAAAGCGCTCTGATCCAGAAGTCCCAAACCACATTCAACAACATATAAAAACATAATATTTACAGTAATTTTATGAACAAATGTGGGAAATTCAAAACATGTTGAAAAACAAAACTTTATTTCAAGCTGTGAAACAGCTGCAGCACCCATAGTTCGACATGTCTGGAGCGACTGTGGCATCTACATACATATCTATGATATTAACCCTTAACTCTGATGCGTACCTTAACGTTTCTTTATAACAACAAGAAATTTATAAACAATTCTCATTATGTATTTGGGAAGATGGTTGGTGCATGTTGCGTTCCTCACTTACAGAGTAGCATTTACTGTGAATTGAAATTGAAAATGATCACAATGTTGTGCTTTACTCTGAAACATGTAGCGCGTCAGTCTATATATTTATATAGTTACATCACAACGTATGTGATTTGATGATCGCACTAAGCCATATCACATTCTCACAACCATGCATTGTCAAAATTCCTAAAATTACCGGGCAACCGGCGAGTAACACCCTTTCGACGGTGATTTTTACTTGCATTTGGTGCTTTGAACCCTGGCTAACATGCTAAAGGCCCGGGTATACTTAACTTTCCACAACTGGATGCGTCTCGTGCGCAGTCGCTCTTTCAAAGTATACTCAACCGCGGATGACCGAGTTCGACACATGCGCAGTACAATATTTTTGCTATACTCTACCAGACATCGGAGGGCAGCACTGAGTCGTGTCATCAATGGGACATTCACTGGGCAGGATCGGAGAAGAAAAACAGTGCATCCACCATTGCAACATAGTTCAGAAGATACACCAAGAGAACAAGAATCAAAAACGATGGAGAAGGATATGCTTCTAAGTTTACTCATCTTGAAAGAAAAAGAAATTAAGAAGAAGAAGATAAGACGATGGTGTTTGTGCGGCTGCTGAACCAGAAGAGACTTGTGGATGGGGAATTTAGCACTCTTCTGTCCTGCTTGCGCTGTTGCATGCACACCATCCGCACAGTCTCAAAATTTGGCCTGCATGCGGATGGGGTGTGTGGGCAAAGTATACTTTAGGCTTAAGATGGCGGGAGCTCGTGCAGCTCTGACAGGAGCAATCCATGCGTGGAATACATGCATTAGAAAACATACAATTTTGCAGTTTAGTAATTTTTTAAGGTCATTTGGCAGTTTCGATCATCATACAGTAACCAGCCTGAATTTGTCTGTTTTAATGTCTCTGCTGTTGTAAATGTACAGTACTGCCACTGGTATGTGATCGACAAACATTGAACATTGGATTGTCAACCAGTGGAATTTTAAACATAGGAAATTAACTCTTTCCCCACCATTGACGAGTTATCTCATCTTTTACGAGAAAACGCTTCCCTGCCATTGGCGAGATTTTACAGCTTTCTGTGTTGTCACTGTTATATAGTAGGGGGCACTATTACGCACATCCTAAACAAGTACAGTATCTCCAGATCAAAACTCAGGCGAAGAAGCAGAAATGTGCGGTCTCATATGTAAGCAGATGCATATGTAAAATTATGCGATTGTCACCAATAAACAGCATATAAATCAAAATGCCTAATGTTATTGAGTGAAATGTCGACCCAAGAAGTGGTTAGGACTGTGAAGCTTTGGGGGTGTTGATGGACTCGATCTACTCCATCTATGTTTTGATCGTTGTTCTATTTTCAAACATTTTTGGCTGTTTGTCCTTATACCCCTCATTGAATAAATTGTGTAATTGCAATTGTATCCACTGGGTGGGAATGCTGCAAAAATATATTGTTGCTGAGAAGCTGAAAGAAAACCGGAAGTGTATTGACGTGACGCATCTCTTCAAACACTGGCTGCAAGTGACGCTAAAAGTTGAGGTAAGTTGTTTTTTTTGTTTTTTTTAATCGGGTTTTATGTTCTAGACCTCCTAATGGTATATTTAGTTAATACATAATAAGATACAGTAGTCCTAATGTTACTCATTTCTGAGCCTTTTTGGAATAAGCTCTCAGTGATCCAGATGATGAAAATTATGAAAATCATGTCCCTCCGCCCAGCAAAGATTTGCCGCCCCCTCCAAAGAAACAGAGAAATGGGAACAGACTTGTTGAGGTCTCTTCAGACCTCTATCAAACTCCCTCCCCTCCTACAAAGACCAGAAAGACCACATGGGTCAAGAAGGACATTCCGCCTTTCACTGTGCCCGAGCCGGTCTTCATGATTCCAGAGTCAGTCCAAAGTCCATTTATGTATTGGAAGAGGCTCTTCACTGACCAGATGATTGAGCACATAACTGAGCATACCAACCAGTACTCAGTTAAACAGGCCGGGACATCCATCAACATCACAGTTGCTGAAATGCTGAATGTACATGGGAGTTTTTGAATTTCCCTCTATAGAAGATTACTGGGCCTGTGAGTCACGATTCCCACCAGTGGCTGATACCATGTCAGTGAAGCGTTTGAGTGCTACGAAGAAATGTCCACTTCAATGACAACTTCCAGATGGAGGGCTGCACTGACCGCCAACAAGGTACCAGCCAGGTTTGGCCAGCCCCCAAGTGCAAAGCACAAGCCACAAGTTCGTCGCCCTAACCCCCAAGTTCTCCATCCCAGCCTGGAAGTCCGCTAAGATAGCGTTGGACACTGGCCTACATTTGGCACTCAGCGAGGCAGGTGCAAATTGTGCAAAGGTGGAGTGTCACTATGACGATTTTCCAAATGTGGAGCTTCCTTTGTTTGAACAACAAAAAACAGTGCTTTGTTGCATATCACCAGAGGTGATTGTGACCAGAGGTGATGTTTAATATTCTATTCTAATATTGATTTATTTATTTTTACATTGGATGCATTTTAAAATTTTGATTAGATTACTCTGGATGAGAAGTTGTACCTTTGTTTAAAAAAAAAAAAAAAAAATGCCTTACCATATCATATCAATAATTGGTTCTATTATATTGCATTGACTATTTCTTTTGCCATTAATTTTATACAGATTGTCACTAAATATATTATGTAGTGTTTATTTATTTGTAATATAATTTAAAATTTATTTGTTTTTATAATTGTTTTTTGTTGTATTTATTTAAATTTGATTTCTATTACATTGTTAAATGTTGCACTTTTTCAATGCATTTATTGTATGTGTGTAACAGACGTAGGCTAGTAAGAGCTGTGCGTGTCAACTTCACTCCCCTGATCTCAAGAGATGCTCGGGCAGGTGCGAACTGGAGGGGCTACGTTGGTGCCGTGACCCGGATGGGAGTGAGGTTTAGGGGGGTGAGTGTAACTCACGTAGGCTAGTAAGAACTGTGCGTGTAAACCTCACTCCCCTGATCTCAAGAGATGCTCTAGTGACTGATGTTAGAGGTTGCAGCATTTAGCCTCCTTGTTAGAGCGTCTGACTCCCATGTGGATGGGCCCGGATTCGCGTCCCACTTGGAGCGGGCAGGTGCGAACTGGAGGGGCTACGTTGGTGCCGTGACCCGGATGGGAGTGAGGTTTAGGGGGGTGAATGTAACTCACATAGGCTAGTAAGAACTGTGCGTGTAAACCTCACTCCCCTGATCTCAAGAGATGCTCTAGCGACTGACGCTAGAGGTTGCAACCTTTAGCCTCCTTGTTATAGCGTCCAGCTCTATAGACCCGTCCATCCATGGATGGAACTTCACCTTCAGTTGCACAAATGAAAAACTAATGCTTGTTAGTTCATGCCAAAAAATTACCCCAACTGGGCAAGTCAACCAGCTGGTATCCGCTTAGTAAATGGGTGATCTGAAAAAAGAAAAACTAAAAAGTTACTAAATGTGGTGTCAGGAACACCATTTTAGCAATAAAATATTTTTTTGCAAATGTATTTCTTAGTGTGACTGTTAAAGGGTTAAGCCATCGAATGGCTTCAGAAGTCTTGGAAAATAGTGCACGAAAACTTTGTTGCTTTACAATGTTTTTTATGCTTTTAGTGAGGCTTAACAATAACACGCAATAATACGCACAATACCGGACATTACTGAGAAGCTGCAGCCGTGGCGGGAAGGATTTTTGGGAATCTCCCCAGCGCTGTCACTGCCTTCCGCCACGTCTTCTCGTACAAAAAAAGCGTAATGGGGCGTTCACACCAGACGCGACTTGCGCGAATAAATCACGCTATTCGCGCGTAGGTGGACGCTTGAACATTTTGAGTTTACTCGCTTCATTCGCGCGTGAAATTCACTTCACAACAGACGTGAATTCGCGTCATGAGAGGGGCTTCTGCCAGGCAGCTCGAGTCTTGTTTCTGCACACTTCCTCTGAATAAACACATCAACTCGTCAGCGGGAAAGTAGTTGTAAAATACGGCAAATAAGCTCAATTTGCCGGCTTTAGCTAGCTTGTAGTCTCAATATGTGTGTGTGTGTGTGTATATATATATATATATATATATATATATATATATAGCTCAAATTGAGTAAAGAGCGTTTTTTACAACTTACCAGATTGTCCGACCTCCTCATTCACTTTCTTCCAAGCAAGATCTATAAAAGTATGAAGATGTATCGTACAGCGAAGATGATTTTGTCCTCCATTGTTGTTTCAGATTTCTGCCGCCTCTCGCTACGTCGTAATCACATCACTACTAGAACAAGCTCCTGATTGGTTAACGCGACGCGAATTTTCGCCAAAGTTCAGATTTTTCAACTCGCACGATTCGCGCGTCAAACGCCCTTTCGCTCTATTCGCGCGAATCGCGTCATTCGCGCCGCAGGATGTCTCTTCGCGTCTTTGCATTGACTTAACATGTAAATCACTCGCGCTTAACGCTTCATTCACGTCTGGTGTGAACGCACCATAAGACTGATGCTGCCTGGACAAGATTTACTGCGAGTTTTTAAAATCATGATAATCAAACATGGTTTTAATGATAATTAAATTTTAAACGATAATACTAACCGTCAGGACATTTTATCGTGAAATCGGTAATCGTCCCATCCCTAGTTTTGATGTTTCGCGTGTCTAAATGTTTTGATAACTGTTGCTTTGTGGCATTAAACTGGGAATTAAATTTGTCTTTTTTCGCCTTAGACCTGATGCTGTTGAAAGGGGAGAGTCAAGATCTGAATGAAATGGAAGAGAAAGATCAGTACAAGACACATCATAATTTCATAACTGAAGAAAAATCTTTTAGTTGCTCACAGACTGAAAAAACTACCTCACGAAAAAGGTATCAAAAGTCAGGGACTGTAGGTAATTTCACATGCCATCTGTGTGGACTAAGTTTCAAAAAGCATGGAAACCTTGAAGTCCACATGAGAGTTCACGCCAGAAGGAAGCTTTACCCCTGCCAAGAGTGTGGAATAAATTTAAATCGAAAAGAACGCCTTAAAGTCCACATGAGAATTCACACTGGAGAGAAGCCTTTCACATGCCAAGAGTGTGGATTAAGTTTCACTCAAAAAGGACACATGAATGGTCACATGAGAATTCACACCGGAGAGAGGCCTTTTACCTGCCAACAGTGTGGAAAAAGTTTCACTCAAAAATCACACCTGAACAGTCACATAAGAATTCACACTGGAGAGAAGCCTTTCAAATGCCAACAGTGTGGAATAAACTTCACTCAAAAAGGACACTTGGACAGGCACTTGAGAATTCACACTGGAGAGAAGCCTTGAAGTTCCCCTATTATGGATTTTTGAAAATTACCTTTCATGCACTGTGTAATGTGGCTGTATGTGAATGTAAACAGACCGCAAAGCTGTAAAGTGCATCATAAATAAAGTTATTGTCTCTTAAAAGAAAGAGTCAACTCTGTACCGCTTAAACAAGTCCTTGAATCCCATTTCTGCAAATTTCACACGTCACAAGTTAACACGTTTACATAATGCCTGCCTACGTTTTGCGTGGACATCCCGCGAAAACTTGAACCCCCTCAAATGCTGTAGCTCATTCGTGTGGATAACATGTTGACAAGACACTGTGCTCAGGAAATTTGGTTTATTTTCACTGCCAAAGCGTGAGGCTGTAAAGAATCAGTGATTAAAGATGGGACAGTACCTGCTTTATTTAGACCAACTTGCTCCTCAAAATCACAACCTGTAAGTGTGATTATTGATGTATTTTATACTGAGTGTTCAAAATACATAGTTTTGTATTTTAGCTATATTGTGTATGTCTTCTGCTACTTCTGCTAATCAGCTGTCGGCCACTATTACCTAAAACTGTGTCCGTTAATATTAATGTTACATTAGTCATTCACTTTAGTGTATGCACTGTTATTGATACAGTTAATGATAAAGTTACCACATGTTTGCCGCAATAAATTAGAAATATACACATCTGTTTGATGATGGACGTACACTTGTTAATGCTGATAGTGAGGAATTACATCTCATAATTTACCTCAAACTGAGTAGTGTAACTCATGCTCAAGTCGTTCTTGTGATGGAGGCTCGGGTTGAAAAACTATTTCTTCTTATGTTTCATCATTGGACTCAGGCTCAGATTGATATGGTAAAATCGACGCCATCGTTACTGTCTTTACAGTGTGTATAATCGCTGAGCTTTAGGAAGCATATGGAGCTGAATCAGTTCTTAGGGTAAAATGAAGTTCGAAATACGTGAACAGTGTTATATTGTTAGAGAACATCCGATGCCGCCCACACTGCTGAGACTTTTTAAAACAAACGCACAACAAGATTGAGAAAACAGCAAGCATTTTTCTTAATATAGCATAAGAAAAGCATATGATCATAGCAATGTGGATATATTTGTTCAAGCTCTGCAATTCGGCAATCTAGTAAAGTCATGTTTATTTATATCACTTTATACAATAGATTTAATAGCTTTACCATATTAAACTTGAAAAACAGTGTCCGTGTCTAATTTAATCAGAAGTTCAACTTCATTTTCTACAATAAAGCAGCTCGCCAATGTTTTCACTTGTGGAGGTCTGACCTCTACGGACTGAACAGGACAAATAAACCAGAAAAGATTTCCATGTGAAAGAAGGCGAAGCCTCCGCACACACCTACCTATTACATAATCGCCACGGACCAATGGTAGTACAAAGGTGTTTACCAGCCAAAGCGAACTTTTCCAGAAAGTTTGCTTTGGCAAGCTGTTTTGAACTCCCAAAACGAGCTCCAAACGAAATTTGTTTTCGCTTTAAGTATATCGTGGCCTTTGCACATACCAACATATAAAGATTCGAGCAACTCTGAAACAAAAATTTGATATGTGGCCATTGTCACGACTGGCTTAAAGCCGTGACAAATGAAAGAACAGTGAAATCTGCATGGTTGCATCAACTTTGATTGATTAACAAAAAAGAATTTGTAAAACAAAAAACATTGTCATCTGTGTTGCATGAGTGTTAGTGTCGAGCAAATAACGAGAACTTAAGCAGTTTTGCGACGTGTTCCAGAGAGATGTTCACGGAAACAGACGGCAGAATGCGCACCCTATTTGTTTTCTTTATTTTACAAAAGCGCTTTTTGTTGGTATTGTGAATGTACACAAATAATCCTTTAGAGAAGTAGTATCCTTAGAACCTTTACAGTATCCAATTATGTATTGCTCTTATCTGTATGACCAAAAAATATATTTGAAGTTCTTTCTGCTTTCCGTTATCACGACAAGCACGCTCAAATAGAGGTTTGTGAAATGCTGCCACTGATAGACTGTCCGTTGCGTTATGATTGGAAGCACAAGCAGTATCAGTAATGTCAAAAAATGTGATTGCGTAGTCAAATGTCCCGGTGTATGCTGTTTAAACGAGTGTTCTCACAGATACACTTGTTGTACTTCCTGGAGTTTTGACATGTTTTATAGACTCTGTATTGTTTCTAAATGTGGTGACCTAAACTCCCTAAATTCTCTGGTTGTTACTTTAGAAACTGGGAACGATTTAAGCTATAGGGACACTTTTGGGGGTACTAAATTAGCTCCTGTTTCAGAGTAGGGTTTAACCCAGCACAATAGGAACTATTGGTGCAAATGTACATTGTTTGGCCGAACGTATGCAAAACATTGGCACCCGCCATTTTTTAAAAAGCCATATAAACCGGTGTAAAGAATCCAGCATACATGTTGCAAGTTTTGATGTTTTATGTGTCTAATTTTTTTGCTTTGTGACATTAAACTGGGATAAACTCTGTCTTTTTTCACCTTAGACCTGATGGCGTTGAAAGAGGAGAGTCAAGATCTGAATGAAGCGGAAGAGAAAGATCAGAAAAAGACACGTAATTTCACGACTGAAGAAAAATCTTCACAGACTGAAAATACTGCCTCACGAAAAAGGCATCAAAAGTCAGAGACTGCAGGTAATTTCACCTGCCATCTGTGTGGACTAATTTTCAAAAAGCATGAAAACCTTGAAGTCCACATGAGAGTTCACACTGGAGGAAAGTTTTACCCCTGCCAAGAGTGTGCAGCAATTTTCAATGATTCAGGAAGCTTTAAAGTCCACATGAGAATTCACACTGGAGAGAAGCCTTTCACCTGCTCTCAGTGTGGAAAGAATTTCAGGCAAAAAGGAAACCTACAAAAGCATATGAGAGTTCACACTGTAGAGATGCCTTACACATGCCAACAGTGTGGATTGGGTTTCAGGCATAAAGGAAACTTTAAAAGCCACATGAGAACTCACACTGGAAAGCCGCCTTACATCTGCCAACAGTGTGGAACAACTTTCACTCAGAAAGGAAACCTTACAAAACACATGAACATTCACACAAGAAAGAATCCTTGCATATGCCCTCACTGTGGAAACAGTTTCAATCAAGATGGAAACCTTAAAGTCCACATGAGAATTCATTCTGGGGAAAAATAAAGTAAACATTTGTACATTTCTAAAGTTGTTCATATGTAAAACTGATTTAGAAACTGTACATACACCCTTGATGTACGTTAGTGTTTATGCAAATGCAAGTACGCAAGACCGACACTTTACGTACTGATACGCTCATAAGATCACATGAGATCTGTAAATGATATGAAACATGTTTATGCATGATGAAGAGATTAGACTTTAGTTTAGGGGATGCAGAAAGCTTTGTATAATGATTTATTCAGGTGTTGAACACTGTAGTGTGTACTGCAGTGTAAGTGCTAACTGGTGAGGGTATAGACAGCTGTCTTCTCTGACACACATGGAGTCTTTAACTGCTGTGCACCTGATGTGAGCTTCAGTGCAGGGTAAAACCAGTTCAAATTATCACTAGATCCCACACAGAACACATGAGTGAAGGGATTTAATGTAAGGCATTTATAGATGTTTATTCACTTCAAAACTAATAAATTACTCTTCTTTAAAACACTGCTTTATACTTGTGTTTTTTTTTTTTTTTAACAGACCAGCTTACAAGTTCACGTTACATTAAATTACATACTGATGATTTACTAATGGTTGGTTCATCATTTGATCATTATTAATCATTGGCCCGGTTTCACAGACAGGGCTTAGCCTAAGCCAGGATTAGACCTTAGTTCAATTAGGATATTTAAATAGCTTTTATAAACATTACTGGTGTACATCTTGAGACAAAACAATGGCACTGACATATTTTAAGATATGTCAGTACAAGTTACTTTCAGTTAAAACGGCTCAAACATGCATTTTAGTCTAGGACTAGCTTAAGCCTTATCTGTGAAACCGGGGGATAGTTTGAGATAATGATGTTAAAACAAGTTTGACATAAAAATCAAATGATTAATAATATATCAACAACCATCTTCCCTTTACCATGGTACTCCTACTAACCACCAAAAACAAAAAGGAAAACATGGTACCTATGGTTTATTTTGGTTTACCAAGCTTTATAATGGCATTGAGCGAGACCAACAAGTATGACGCTGAAGAAAGTGTCTCCATCCACATCCATCCATCATAAACGCATGCCACACGGCTCCAGGGGGTTAATAAAGGCCTTCTGAAGTGAAGCAATACGTTTGTGTAAAAAAATCCATATTTAACAAGTTATAAGCCCGGTTTCAAAGACAGGGCTTAGACTAAGCCAGGATTAGGCCTTAGTTCAATTAGGGTATTTAAGTAGCTTTTATAAATGTACCCTAGAAAAAAAACATTACTGGTGTGCATCTTAAGACAAAACAATGGTTCAGACATATTTAAGATATGTCAGTACAAGTAACTTTGAGTTAAAACAGCTCAAACATACATTTTAGTCTAGGACTAGCTTAAGCCTTGTCTGTGAAACTGGGGGATAGAGTAAAGTATCTAGCTTCCGCCAGACCGCTTTCCGTATTCACGTTACGAAAAAAACAACTGGCGTTGAGTCAGTTAAGCTTTATCCGCAAGTCGAATACGGAAAGCGTAGGATGTAGCATAAGCTTTTTGAACTGCTAGAGTTTTGTAATTTCTTCTTAAGTTGAATACGGAAGGATTGGATTTTGTGATCTAATCTGATTTCTTAATCCTTTTTTCTTTTAAACAACTGATTTCCGAGATCCAATCCGATCCGAAATCAGATCAGATTACTTTTGCACAAACGGCCCAGGCATTCCAAATGGCTGAGGAGCGAGGACCTGTGAGTTTTTAACTCGTTTTCCTACTGACTCAACACGAGCCAGTCGCTGAGGTAATTTAGGATGTGCACTCCCTTCTGAGGGGAGAGAGCTGCATCCATGCAAATCGCTGTCCCGTACTGAAGTCTGAACCGCGCCCTTGAAGCAGGGAGGTCTGCGGGCGGATTGAAGCGAGTCCCCTTGTTTGATTATGTTCAGAACTCAGCTCGACACACCGGGGATGGCTTTCCAAGTCTGAGCCCGGGCGGCAAGGGGTTAAAGCGTTTCAGATCGCTGCACTGAGGCAGGGGGCTGACCTTCTTATTCTTAAGGGGTATGATTTTTATTCCGCCCGATATAGCAGCGGTAAGTTGCATGGGTATGTGAACTTTCAGTGGAACAGGCCCAGTGCTTGCAACGAACACTTAGTCTCCAACACTCGGAAATAACGGGGGATTGGAAGACAAACTCAAGCCGCTAAACAGGCCATCATATGACTGATCGTCTGAGCCTTTGTCTTAGTAGCACACTGAGCAAGGTCGGTTGCGCTGCGGAGCTCTCTTAAAGCAGCAGGGTCTGGGCCGAACTCATCCATAGCACAGAGGAGTTTGGCTTGAAGCAATTGTTAGACTGCCATCGTGTGAGGAGCGGATCCAGCTTGACAGGTCGCAGAGTAGGTTCTATGACAGCCCCCTCCAGGGGAAGCTTTCGTGCTGTCAACAATGGTGAGGGGGGGCAAAGAAGAAGAGTGAGTGCGGCCGAGTAGGGGGCCGCGTCCAACTGGTAGATTCAACATGAACAAATGGTATAGATTGCTGATGGCACCCCGGCAGCAGGAAATCATTCACCGAGCGGAGTCTTGCATGGATTCTGATCACTCCTATTTAAAGCTGCCAATGTACTGGCAAATTCGTCCTTAGAAACCAGAGCACTCATACCAGACGTTACCGCTGGTTATCGCGGGAGAATAACATATGAACAAAAACACAGCAAAGGTAAATATAAACCTGAGAATAATAATAAAATGATAAATGGTGTAAATCAAATGACAACAACATACATGACTAATGATTTTAAATGATTGAAATTAATAAAAAAAGAACATAAAGCACAACAATGGAATTAACAGACATGTTTGAGATCCTTTATTTACACAGGAATTGATCAACAAACTGTGAAATTGATTCATTCTCTTAATTCCCTTGACTTTAACATGCTGTTCCTGTTTCTTTTGTTGTTGCTTCTAACTCAATGTCTTCCTTAAAGTCTGCAAACTCACTCTCGATTTGTCTTTTGAGATCATCTTTGAATATCTTCAATTCAGATTTGAGGTCCCTTTGAAAGTCTTAGATTTGCTTGTATCATCCAGACATGATGGCAGTGAGTCTTGTTGTGTCTCCATCTTCTGTTTCATATTTCCTCTCCTTTTTGTTTTTTTATTAGTATCCTTGCCTGTTTTTTCTGGATTTCTCTTGCTCTTCACCTTGTTTCCACCTCTCATCCTTAAACATTCTCTGACTTTTATTTAGCGGTTATATTATATATACTTCCTGAGACCTCATCATTTATCCAACCATACGGCTCTAGCTCCCGAGCAGAGGTTCAGCTGTAGTATTATTGTAATGAAGAGAATGTAAAAGACTCTATAGCATCTCACTCTCATGATTACCTGTAAGTCTCTGTCTTCATAGACTCTTATTTTGAATTCCTTTTGTCTTGTGGACTGGTTTTCAGTTCCTGTGTTTCCATTGCTGTCTTATTAATTTCCAAAGCAACCCTTGTTTGTATCCACTTGTTATCTAGTGTATTTAAACCCTCAGTCATCTATATTCATTGTCTTGTGTTACTATTTCTTGCTAGCGTTTATTATATATAAGTGTTCATCGTCTTTCTGCGTCAAGCCTCTTATCTTGGATTATCTAGTCAAGCCAGTGTGTGACAGTCACTGATTTAGCATGAAGCTTAAAGAATTATGGGTAGAATCTGTGTAGAATCTATTCTGATTCATCAACACAGTTTCACTAATGATCCAACATGATAAACAGTAAACCCAGGATAGAGCGGTTGAGTGAATGTGGTCTGGACTGTGTGGATGAGGCTCACTGAGTCTCTGTAGACGCTGTAGAAGGACAGAGTTCCTGCACTGTGATCCACATACACTCCTATTCTACCGCTGATGGACTTCAGGGATTTCAGTTTGTATGTTATTGTGTCTGAATGAGTAACCGAAGAGAGAGCAGATCAAACTCCAGGACTGATCATTAGATCCAAACGCACACTCATCACCCTGTCCCCTTCTGCTGATGCTCTTATATGACACTGATATAAACACACTCCCACTCCACTCAATCTCCCAGTAACAGCGTCCACACACACTCTCCCTACACAACACCTGAGGATAATCAAATCTGTCTGGATGATCAGGATACGGCTGAAGCTCTGTGACAGTGTAAGTAATCACTCTGTTCCTCTCAGACAGATGGAGGCGTTTATTCACTGTGTTGAGATCCAGAGTGAACAGATGGGAATCTAATGGAGAGAAAACACATCGGGGTGTATTACATAAACTTTCTATATTAAGTCTTAAGTTAAAGCTGCAGTTTGTAAGTTTTGCCTCTTTGTCGCCATCTCTGTTCAAAACCTGCAATTGCAGTTATTTACGGAATTATCATCTTTACGTGGGTTGTGCATTGGCACGACTCCTCGGTGTAGATTAATCTAATGCTTTGAGGAGAATGTGTGGCTGTCAGTCACCGCGCTGGTGAATACTGTACAGGTACTTCGGAATCACAGATTGTAGTCTTGGAAGTATGAACAAAATATGAAAAGTTTCACAGCAAAATCTTAACAAGTAAGTAACAAATCTGCCATTTTTGTTCTGACCAAATGAGAAAAAAAGCATTACAATAAATCTCACTATAAATGGTGATTAAATCTAACGATCGCTTAGCTTATATCACATCAAACCGTTCAAATTATTATTGTTATACATTGTTCTCAAATTAATGTTAACAACATCAGCAATGTGTGACTGTGCATTTAGTGTGTATTTGCGTTACCTGTAGATTTCAATTTATGTACAGTCTAATCTCTAAATGTCCATTTGTCATACTATGCAATCCGCCATCAAAATAAGTTTAATTATTCTAGCTGCTCTAAGAAAAGGCTATAAATGATCCTTCACCTGCAGCATCCTCACATGATACAGCCTACTAGCTGGGACTCGTTCTTTATGTAAACAGATGTGACGTAATGACACAAGGACGAACTGTGGCATGTTCAAATTTCCCGCGCAAACCTACCAGTACCACTCGAATTAGAAAACATTATTACAAGGTTACTGTGGTGAATCGGGCTAAGGTAAGGAGATAGTTTTGAACACAGGCTGGTTATGTACTTGCTCAGAATTGATTTTGGCTAATTTTTTTTACCAAAAAAAGATATGCACTATAGGTTTAAAATTTGACAAGTTAATTTCGGATTTTTTACAAATTTGTTTTACAGAAGCAAATCTTTACTTGAGTTCGGTACTCAACTCTCAGGTCTGTTACCGAGCAACAAACGATAATAATACACTTAGGAAATGTGGGGTTGTCTTAAAGATAAGACAAAGTGTGTGTGTGTGTGTGTGTGTGTGTGTATACATACATTTGCATACTCCTGCTGTAATCCTGATCTCTCCTCCATGGTCCACACTACAAAACACACACAGTGTCACAGTTAATCAGTAAACACACACATCCTTGTTTATACTACTTTGTGGGGTCCTTCAGTCGGACCCCACAAAGACATCATGTTAAAACTCATAATTATTAGGCAAGTTGATTTTCTGATCATATTTTTTTCTGAGCACATTTTACAAATTCCAAACCACATCGATCTTAATAACTACTATAAATTTTGTATTTAATTATTTATAATTAATATATAATTGTTCATGAAGGCTGGAAATGAAAAATATTGAGGTGTGCATAATTATTAGGCAGGATTACTTTTACAAATAAAATAAGCCAAAAAAGAGATTTAACTTGGACTGAAAAGTCAAAATTTTTTTAAAATAATGCAAAATTCTTTGTTTATATTAGTATTAAAGGGTTAGTTCACCCCAAAATGAAAATTCTGTCATTAATTACTCACCCTCATGTTGTTCCACACCTGTAAGACTTTCGTTCATCTTCAGAACACAAATTAAGATATTTTTGATGACAGTATGCTGTCAGATTTCCTTCTATAGACTGCCTTTGTTACTGACGCTTCACAAACCTAATAAAGAGATCGGAAAACTAATCCATATGAATCGAGTGGTTTAATCCAAATTTTCTGAAGAGAATCGATCGCTTGTCATGATGAACCGATTTAAATGAGGTTTTTACCCGCATGTAAACATTGATGAGCGCACATAAGCAGAAGCTCAACCAAACCTGAATGACGCACAAGAACAAACCTCTTCCGTAAGCTCAAACGTGCTGCGTAACCAATGAGGTTCATTCTCGTGTGTTACGCAGCACGTTTGAGCTTCCGGAAGAGGTTTGTGAGGGTGAGTAATTAATGCCAGAATTTTCATTTTGGGGTGAACTAACCCTTTAATGTAAAGGATTACCTCGACAAACATCATTAAAAAGATTACTCAAGCTTCAGTATTTGACGTCTATTTTATTCTGAAAATCTTATAGTGGCAGTGTGTCAAGAGTGATGAAAATGTAAAAAGGAGTCGTAACCTTTAATATGAATGATGACAGTCAGCCGCTCGCATTCAGAAAAAAACTCCTATATTGTCGTCATGAAAGCGCTAAACAAAACAACGTCCCTCAGGGCTTTTAGTTCAAAAGTGTGCAGATATGGAGAAATATTGATAGATTCTCATATGTTTACATCAAATGTCTATAGAGAGGAGTAATATTTATTTCATTTTTAGTGCAGTACCACTGAACACTCTTGTGTACTGTAATTCAATCATACTGAAAACTGGAGGGCGCTCTAGGCACGTTTAGTCCACAAACGAGACCGCAATGTACAGCCATATCATGTGACAATAAAAGTTCATTTATTTCAATTGTTGAATAGTGAACTTAGTACAGGCATCCTTGTTTACATCCAAATGCCAACTTGGTATTGGCCGAAGCTGATCACGTGAGCAGCATGACGCATGCATGTGATGCTGACACAGGATCCGGCCAATAATGAGCCGGCATTCGGACGTAAACAAGAAAGCCTGCACTGAGTTCACTACGTATGACAACGGTTCAAATTGTTGAATAAAGTCTTTATTTTTGTTTTGATTTTGTGCACAAAAGAATTCTCGTTGCTCTCTTACTTGCAGTTGGTTTTGATGCTTAACATGTATAAATGTTTGGATGTCTGTGCTTTGTACCATTAAACTGCTGTTCACTATTTTCTTTCTCTTTTTTGCCTTAGACCTGATGGTACTGCATGAAATGGAAGAGAAAGATCAATATAACAATCTTCATGATTTCATTACTGGAGAAAAATCTTTTAGTCGCTCTCAGACTGAAAACATATCCTCACAAAAAATAGCTCAAAAGACTGGAACTAGAACTCACTTCACCTGCAAACTGTGTGGAAAGAGTTTCAGCACAAAAGGAAACCTTAAAGTCCACATGAAAATTCACATTGGAGAGAAGCCTTACACCTGCTCTCAGTGTGGAAAGAGTTTCAAACAGAAAGGAAATTTTAAAGTCCACATAAGAATTCACTCTGGAGAGAAACTCTACACATGCCCTCAGTGTGGAAAGAGTTTCAAACAGAAAGGACACTTTGAAGACCACAAAAGAATTCACACTGGAGAGAAGCCGTTCACCTGCCAACAGTGCAGAAAAAGATTCAGCCAAAAAGGAAACCTAAACAAGCACATGAATATTCACAATGGAGAGATGCCATTTATGTGTGGACAGAGTTTTGATCAACATGAAAACCTTAAAGTCCACATTAGAATTCACACTGGAGAGAAGCCTTTCATCTGCCAGCAGTGTGGGAAAAGTTTCACTCTAAAAGAAAGCCTTAAAAGGCACATGAGAATTCACACCAGAGAGAAGCCTTACACCTGCCAACAGTGTGGAAAGAGTTTCATTCAGAAAGGACACTTTGAAGACCACATGAGAATTCACACTGGAGAGAAGCCATTCACCTGCCAACAGTGTGGAAAAAGTTTCAGACAAAAACAGAACCTTGACAGGCACATGAACATTCACACTGGAGAGAACCCCTACAAATGCCTTCAGTGTGGAAAGGCTTTCAATCGTGAAGAACACTTTGAAAACCACAAAAGAATTCACACCGGAGAGAAGCCGTTTACCTGCCAACAGTGTGGAAGAAGTTTTGGATTAAAACAGAACCTTGAGAGGCACATGATCATTCACTCTGGAGAAAACCCCTACAAATGCCTTCAGTGTGGAAAGAGTTTCAATTGTAAAGGTCAGTTTGAAAACCATAAAAGAACTCACACTGGAGATACGCCATTCGCCTGCCAACAGTGTGGAAAAGGTTTCAGACAAAAAAAGAACCTTTACAAGCACATGAGCATTCACACTGGAGAGAACACCTACACATGCCTTCAGTGCGGAAAGAGTTTCAATCATAAAGGACACTTTCAAGACCACATAAGAATTCACTCTGAAGAGAACCTCTATCCATGCCTTCATTGTGGAAACAGTTTCAAACGTAAAGCACACTTTAAAGACCACATGAGAATTCACACTGGAGAGAAGCCTTACACCTGCCAACAGTGTGGAAAAAGTTTCATACAGAAAGGAAACCTTGACAGGCACATGATCATTCACACTGGAGAGAATCCTGAAAGCATTTCAGATATAAAGAAACCTTTAAGTGCCACATGAGGATTCATGTAGCAGAGAACTGTTTTCTATGTCTTCATTGTGGAATTTCACAGACATGAATAACATTAGGAATCATGTAAGAACTCACCAGACAGAAGCCTTTCATGGGCCATCACTGTGGAAAGAAACAAAGCAAACCTTGAGGTTCAAATAAGTGTCCCCGATATGCACTGCCTTACTGAGCGTTTTCCTTGTTTCTTTGATTGCCAACCACGTGTATGATTCTGCCTGTTCTTCTTTGATTGTTTGGACTATCCCTTTCTATTTTGGTAGCCTGATTGGACTGATATCTGTGTTTGGACCTATTGCCTGCCTGCCTGCCACTCTGCTTTTGGATTATCCCTTGTGTATGTTCACGGATTGGACTGATATCCTGGTATTGACCCATTGCCTGTCTAACGTTATTTGTTTATTTCTGCTGCTACTCATTAAACTCTCTGCAAATGGATTCTACTGTGACCACCATATGTAAGGTATGGTATTATAATAAAATGGGGAAAATTATTAAAAGTTGATCAATCAATTTTGGGAAAATTAAGGCCCTTGAAAGGTGTTAAAAAGTCTTAATCCCGATTTTATGAGGTATTAAATTTTGTTCAAGTTTTGTCCAAAGACTTTGACTTCAAAAAGAAGGCAGGTCCTGGAAATGACCAGGTCCTGGACGAGAAGTTGTGTGGAATGTTGTGTTAGAAAAGTCCTGATCTTCCTGATGTTGTGTAGTGCAAATCTGCATGACCAAGCTGTCTCAGTAATGTGGTCTTTAACGGTCAGTTGGTCATCAAAGATTACTCCAAAATTTTTGCCGAATTTCATGGGTTAATTGATGATGTACCTAGCTGAATGGTGAAATTGTGCTGTAGAGTCGGATTGGCAGGGAAGGCAAGAAGCTCAGTGTTTGCCAAGTTGAGCTGCAGGTGGTGTTCTTTCATCCATGCCGAGATGTCTGCCAGACAGCTTGAGATTCGTGCAGTTACTGTGGGATCATCTGGATGGAATGAAAGGTAGAGCTGTGTGTCATCAGCATAGCAATGGTAGGAGAAACCATTGTATGCATGTGGGTATAAGCTTCCGAGCTTATCTGAGTTCTGTTGTATGGTTGTGCTCTATAGACTTATTTGCAAACTACAACTGTTTATTAAGTTAAAGGTTTCTTGCTGATTAGTGGTATTGGGTCTTAACTGTAAATTCCTCTACAATAACAATCATCTGCTCATACTGAAAACTCTTGATCAGTGAAAGTATGAGCACAATTATTATAATCTAATCCAGTTTATTTTAAATAAACCTCCTCCTGAACAGGATTTACAGATCTGATGCTCTGACAAGTCTGAAAGATAAAGATAGAAACTAGGATTGAGTCAAATCATCATCAGTTAAATCCAGATAACTCAGAAATATATTAGGTATGAAAGAAGGAAAACTGTAAGCTGAACTCTGAAATCAGTCCAGACGAATCACATCATTATTGTAAATGTCAGAACTGCAAACTTACCGAGGATTGGTGAGCGTCAGCACGAGATGTTTCCAGCGCTGTTCGCCGCTCCCGTAGCTCGGCCTGCTTCTCCAGAAGGGTCCGAATCTGTCGTTCCATGGCCTCCAGCTCCAACTGCACCGCATGCAGCTCGAACGTGTCCTCACCTGCACTCAAAGGTAGAGACACATCCGATACACTTGCCATTAGTATAGATGAACAATAATATTGTGAGTGAGAAGAGTACAAATGCTAGTGTGACCATGCCGCTATTGCTAACGGGCTAAAGCTAGTAGCGAATGTTCGGGAAGTCGGATAAAACTAGCGATATCAAGGCAATCCGAGTGTTTTTTTTATATAAAATAATGTCGGGGATGTGTTCCCTTGCCGTAAAAGAGAGAATGATAGGTTATAAATTTGATTTTAAGAGAAAAAAACTCGGAGCTCTAACTCAAACAGCGCGGCAGCAACAAACAGGAAGTGACTTATTTTCAATACGTTTCATGTGACAACACTGAAGAAATGACACTTTGCTACAATGTAAAGTAGTGAGTGTACAGCTTCTATAACAGTGTAAATTTGCTGTCCCCTCAAAATAACTTAACACACAAGCCATTAATGTCTAAACCACTGGCCACAAAAGTGAGTACACCCCTAAGTGAAAATGTCCAAATTGGGCCCAATTAGCCATTTTCTTTCCCTGGTGTCATGTGACTCGTGAGTGTTACAAGGTCTCAGGTGTGAATGGGGAGTAGGTGTGTTAAATTTGGTGTTATCGCTCTCACTCTCTCATACTGGTCACTGGAAGTTCAACATGGCACCTTATGGCAAAGAACTCTCTGAAGATCTGAAAAAAAGAATTGTTGCTCTACATAAAGATGGCGTAGACTGTAAGAAGATTGCCAAGACCCTGAAACTGAGCTGCAGCACGGTGGCCAAGACCATACAGCGGTTTAACAGGACAGGTTCCACTCAGAACAGGCCTCGCCATGGTCGACCAAAGAAATTGAGTGCACATGCTCAGCGTCATATCCAGAGGTTGTGTTTGGGAAATAGACGTATGAGTGCTGCCAGCATTGCTGCAGAGATTGAAGGGGTGGGGGGTCAGCCTGTCAGTGCTCAGACCATACGCCACACACTGCATCAAATTGGTCTGCATGGCTGTCGTCCCAGAAGGAAGCCTCTTCTAAAGATGATGCACAAGAAAGCCCGCAAACAGTTTGCTGAAGACAAGCAGACTAAGACATGGATTACTGGAACGATGTCCTGTGGTCTGATGAGACCAAGATAAACTTATTTGGTTCAGATGGTGTCAAGCGTGTGTGGCGGCAACCAGGTGAGGAGTACAAAGACAAGTGTGTCTTGCCTACAGTCAAGCATGGTGGTGGGAGTGTCATGGTCTGGGGCTGCATGAGTGCTGCCGGCACTGGGGAGCTACAGTTCATTGAGGGAACCATAAATGCCAACATGTACTGTGACATACTGAAGCAGAGCATGATATGATAACGACCCCAAACACACCTCCAAGACGACCACTGCCTTGCTAAAGAAGCTGAGGGTAAAGGTGGTGGACTACCCAAGCATGTCTCCAGACCTAAACCTTATTGAGCATCTGTGGGGCATCCTCAAACGAAAGGTGGAGGAGCGCAAGGTCTCTAACATCCACCAGCTCCGTGATGTCGTCATGGAGGAGTGGAAGAGGACTCCAGTGGCAACCTGTGAAGCTCTGGTGAACTCCATGCCCAAGAGGGTTAAGGCAGTGCTGGAAAATAATGGTGGCCACATTTTCACTTAGGGGTGTACTCACTTTTGTGGTCCAGCGGTTTAGACATTAATGGCTGTGTGTTGAGTTATTTTGAGGGGACAGCAAATTTAAGCTGTTATACAAGCTAATTTACATTGTAGCAAAGTGTAATTTCGTCAGTGTTGTCACATGAAAAGATAAAAAATATTTACAAAAATGTGAGGGGTGTACTCACTGAGATACTGTATGTTGGTTATTTTTATATCATTGTTTTGTATTTCTTTTTTTCTTTTCTTTGTCCTGCTTTGCTCGCTTGCAGTTGGTTTTGATGCTTAATGTATAAACGTTTGGATGTCTGTTGCTTTGTGCCATTAAACTGGTGTTAACTTTTTTCTTTCTTTTTTTTTTTGCCTTAGACCTGATGGCACTGAAAGAGGAGAGTGAAGAACTGAATGAACTGGAAGGGAAAGATCAATATAACAATCTTCATGATTTCATTACTGGAGAAAAATCTTTTAGTCGCTCACAGACTGAAAACACTTCCTCACGTAAAATAGCTCAAAAGGCTGTTACTAGAACACATTTCATCTGCCAACAGTGTGGAAAGAGTTTCAGTACAAAAGGAAACCTTAAAGTCCACATGAAAATTCACACTAGAGAAAAGCCTTACACCTGCTCTCAGTGTGGAAAGAGTTTTAATCAGAAAGGACATTTTAAAGTCCACATGAGACTTCACTCTGGAGAGAAACTCTACACATGCCCTCAGTGTGGAAAGAGTTTCAATCAAATACAAAACTTTGAAGACCACATGAGAATTCACTCTGGAGAGAACCCCTACACATGCCTTAAGTGTGGAAAGGGTTTCAATCATAAAGGACACTTTGAAATCCACATGAGAATTCACTCTGGAGAGAAGCCGTTTACTTGCCAACAGTGTGAAAAGACTTTAAATCGTGACGAACACTTTCAAGACCACATAAGAATTCACACTGGAGAGACGCCGTTTACCTGTCAACAGTGTGGAAAAAGTTTCACACAAAAACAGAACCTTGACAGGCACATGAACATTCACTCTGGAGGGAACCCCTACAAATGCCTTCAGTGTGGAAAGAGTTTCAATCGTAAAGAACACTTTCAAGACCATAAAAGAATTCACACCGGAGAGACGCCGTTCACCTGCCAACAGTGTGGAAAAAGCTTCAGACAAAAACAGAACCTTGCCAGGCACATGAACATTCACTCTGGAGAAAACCCCTACAAATGCCTTCAGTGTGGAAAGAGTTTCAAACAGAAAGGACACCTTGAAGACCACAAAAGAATTCACACTCAAGTTAAGCCATTCACCTGCCAACAGTGTGGAAAGAGTTTCAATATAAAAGGAAACCTTAAAGTTCACATGAGACTTCACTTTGGAAAGAAACCCTACACAAAATTACCCTAAAATTATCTCTGGAGAGCAACCATACACATGTCCTCAGTGTGGAAAGAGTTTCAATCAAATAGGAAACTTTAAAGACCACATGAGAATTCACACTGGAGAGAAACCATACACATGCACACAGTGTGAAAAAAGTTTCAATAGAAAAGGAACCCTTAAAGTCCACATGAGAATTTACACTGGAGAAAAGCCGTTTACTTGCCAACAGTGTGGAAAAAGTTTCAGCCATATTAACATTCACACGGGAGAGAACCCCTACACATGCCTTCAGTGTGGAAAGAGTTTCATTCGTGAAGAACACGCAAAACCACATAAGAATTTACACTGGAGAGACGCCATTCACCTGCCAACAGTGTGGAAAAAGTTTCAGACAAAAAATTACAAAAATACGGAAAATTTCTATTTCAGATAAATGCTGTTGTTTTGAACTTTCTATTCATCAAAGAATCCTGGAAATATGTTTCTTGAGCAGCAAATCAGTATATTAGAATGATTTCTGAAGGATCATGTGAAACTGAAGACTGGAGCACATCACAGGAATAAATTTAAAATATACCCAAGTAGAAAACAATTATTTTAAACTGTAAAAATATTTTGCAATATTACTGTTTTTGCTGTATTTTGGATAAATAAATGCAATCTTTTGAGCAGAATAAACTTCTATCAAAAATAAAAAAAAATCTAAAAATTTTTAACCATACTGTATACTTCCAGGTTCCGGTGTGGGCAGGAATCTCAGTCTGTGGAACCATATCAATTTCAGTCTGTTTTCAATGACACAGTGGGCTGCCTGTTGCTTGTCTGAATGTTTGTCTTGGCCCTCTTTGCAACAGGTGTCTGATCACTATCATTCTTATAGCTGTAAAACAAACAACTATGAGCATGTTTATTGCACAAAGAACTGTATTATTAGCATTATCAATCACTAAAAGTAATATTGCCCATACATGGCGCATATTATAGCACGTATTACACATTTACACCTGAACAGATATTTACGAACACAAGCTTTGTTGATGATAATAAGGCAGCATAAACACTAGAGTCAAAATGTAATCTAAACATTAATATACAAACCCGATTCCAAAAAAGTTGGGACACTGTACAAATTGTGAATAAAAAAGGAATGCAATGATGTGGAAGTTTCAAATTTCAATATTTTATTCAGAATACAACATAGATGACATATCAAATGTTTAAACTGAGAAAATGTATCATTTTAAGGGAAAAATAAGTTGATTTTAAATTTCATGGCATCAACACATCTCAAAAAAGTTGGGACAAGGCCATGTTTACCACTGTGTGGCATCCCCTCTTCTTTTTATAACAGTCTGCAAACGTCTGGGGACTGAGGAGACAAGTTGCTCAAGTTTAGGAATAGGAATGTTGTCCCATTCTTGTCTAATACAGGCTTCTAGTTGCTCAACTGTCTTAGGTCTTCTTTGTCGCATCTTCCTCTTTATGATGCGCCAAATGTTTTCTATGGGTGAAAGATCTGGACTGCAGGCTGGCCATTTCAGTACCCGGATCCTTCTTCTACGCAGCCATGATGTTGTAATTGATGCAGTATGTGGTCTGGCATTGTCATGTTGGAAAATGCAAGGTCTTCCCTGAAAGAGACGACGTCTGGATGGGAGCATATGTTGTTCTAGAACTTGGATATACCTTTCAGCATTGATGGTGCCTTTCCAGATGTGTAAGCTATCCATGCCACACGCACTCATGCAACCCCATACCATCAGAGATGCAGGCTTCTGAACTGAGCGCTGATAACAACTTGGGTTGTCCTTGTCCTCTTTAGTCCGGATGACATGGCGTCCCAGTTTTCCAAAAAGAACTTCAAATTTTGATTCGTCTGACCACAGAACAGTTTTCCACTTTGCCACAGTCCATTTTAAATGAGCCTTGGCCCAGAGAAAACGCCTGCGCTTCTGGATCATGTTTAGATATGGCTTCTTTTTTGACCTATAGAGTTTTAGCCGGCAACGGCGAATGGCACGGTGGATTGTGTTCACCGACAATGTTTTCTGGAAGTATTCCTGAGCCCATGTTGTGATTTCCATTACAGTAGCATTCCTGTATGTGATGCAGTGCCGTCTAAGGGCCCGAAGATCACGGGCATCCATTATGGTTTTCCAGCCTTGACCCTTACGCACAGAGATTGTTCCAGATTCTCTGAATCTTTGGATGATATTATGCACTGTAGATGATGATAACTTCAAACTCTTTGCAATTTTTCTCTGAGAAACACCTTTCTGATATTGCTCCACTATTTTTCGCCGCAGCATTGGGGGAATTGGTGATCCTCTGCCCATCTTGACTTCTGAGAGACACTGCCACTCTGAGAGGCTCTTTTTATACCCAGTCATGTTGCCAATTGACCTAATAAGTTGCAAATTGGTCCTCCAGCTGTTCCTTATATGTACATTTAACTTTTCCGGCCTCTTATTGCTACCTGTCCCAACTTTTTTGGAATGTGTAGCTCTCATGAAATCCAAAATGAGCCAATATTTGGCATGACATTTCAAAATGTCTCACTTTCAACATTTGATATGTTATTTATATTCTATTGTGAATAAAATATAAGTTTATGAGATTTGTAAATTATTGCATTGCTTTTTTATTCACAATTTGTACAGTGTCCCAACTTTTTTGGAATCAATTTTGTAATTTATATCATACAGCAAACAATTTAAATACCTGTTTTAACCCATACAACATTTAAATTTAACTAAAACTTGCCTATTAGGACTTGCTTCAAATTTAAATACTGGCTGGCAAGTCTGGAAATAGTCCAACTATAAAATATGTACGTTTCTATAAAATCGCATGTCAACTAATGTAAATAAAACTAGCCTAAATGACTTACTCATCCGAAATTGTTGCTCTTCAAAACGCAAACGTTCCTAGTCAGAGTCCCGCTCTTCTTCTGAGGAAAATGTGACCTCTTCATCACTATTCAGGACCATCTGAAAAGCTTCCTCACCTGTGTTGCGTGACATCTTCCAAATTTGATGCTTTTTTAAGGCATTGTTGGGGGCATTTTGCATAGACGGCGTTTATGGGGCGTTTTCCATTTTACATAGATCGCCACAACACATTATCTTATGAATAGCGTGCTCTGTGCGTGGGTGTGATCACATTAACGATAATTAGCTGAGCCAGGAAAACCTGTACATCTCTTTAGTTTTATACAAATTACATTGCATTTGTTTTAAATGTGAATTGTTTTATTTAAAAGTAGATATTTCAAGCTTTCTTTAGACATACATTTGTGTGAGAAATATTCACTGAGTTTCAGTTCATTATTCAGGCGTGTTTCAGAAAGTTTCTCGCGGAGACAGACAGCTGTTTTGTTGTTATTGTGAGTGTACACAAATAATAGTAGACACTTTATAGTTTGTAATGTCGACTTACACTTATCTGTGTGGCCAAAAATGGAGTATTTTAAGTTGTTTCCACTGTCATGAGGAAAAAATTCAGCAAAACGCGCAGGCATGTTCATCAGCTCAGATGATTAGGAACTGTGGAGAGGTCTTACAACAGGACTGAGGGAGGGAGGATTCTTTCTCCTAGCCACTCTGAGAAACTTAAAGACCAAGTAGTGTTTCCCAATCGATTGGCCAGCCATCGGTGCATGATTTACCACAATGGCTGCCACATACACCTTGAGCATGGAGGGGGCGCACCCACCATCCAGCATCTCCTGCAGAAACGAGAGAACTGATACATTCTCACATTTAGTAGGGTCTAGTTACCAAGATAAGCACCAGCTTGAGAAAACAGACCAGGGTGTTGCCACCAGAAGAACTGAACATTTTCCTCCCTGATAGTTTGCGGAAGCAGGGCTACAGGAGGGAAGGTGTAAAGGCGTAGACAAGGCCATTTCTGGGCCAGCGCATCCATTTCCTTCTAAAACTATTTTGTTGCAAAGAAATCCAGATCCGTCTGACCAAAGGTGCGCTATATCACATTGACCGCCTAGGGGTTGAGTCTCCATTCCCCCGGGGGCGGTCTGCCACACGACAGCATGTCTTTTATTGTTTGAGGAGCCCCCGCACATGAGCAGGCCCAGCGAAATGACTGAAGAAGCTGCAGCCATAAGGCCCTACAGTTTCTGAAACCTCGAGAGGAGAAGAGACCCTGTCTCGAATGAGGCCGCCATGCTTTTGATTTTCAGGGTGCTCTCCTGAGAGAGCCAAGCCCGCATTTGAAGTGAGTCGAAAACCGCCCCCCAGGAATGAAATTCATTGGCTGGGGAGCAGTGAGCTCTTGCCAAAGTTAACCCTGAATCCTAGGTTCTCTAGATGTCTGAGGAGCAGGGACCTTTGGGCGCATAGCTCCAATTGGGCAATAAGCAACCAATTGTCGAGGTAGTCAAGTATGCAGATTCCCATCTTGGTCAGAGTTGAGCGAGCTGCGTCTACACACTTCGTAAAAGTATGCGGTGCTAGAGAGAGTCTGAATGGAAGGACTGTATTGGTACACCATCCCCTCAAACGTGCATCTCCAGAATGGTCTGTGATTTGGGGCTATCTTAATATGAAATTGTCTTTCAGATCCACTGAAATAAACAAATTCCCAGCGTGAATTTGCATGAGGATTTGTTTCATAGCATTCTGAAAGACCATCTCATGAGGGCATTATACAGACATCTCAGATCGAGGATGGGCCTGAGGCCACCATCCTTCTGCAGGATGAGGAAATAGCGGCTGTAGAAGCCTGACCTCCTGCGTTCCATGGGAACTCTAACCACGGCAGAACTCTGTTCCAGCAGAGACTGAACTTCAGCTCTGTGGACATGAGCTGTCGTCTGAGATGGAAGTGTGAATTACACCCATGAAATGGGGTGGTCTGTGAGCGAATTGGAGCGAGTAGTTTCATTCTATTATCCCCAAAATCCAGCTTGACACTCCGGGGATATCCTCCCATGCCCGGAGTCGAGTGGCAAATGGTTGAAGTACAACCCAAATTCCGGAAAAGTTGGGATGTTTTTAATATTTGAATAAAATGAAAACTAAAAGACTTTTAAATCACATGAGCCAATATTTTGTTGGGACGGGGGCATGTTTACCATGGTGTAGCATATCCTTTTCTTTTCAAAACAGTTTGAAGACGTCTGGGCATCGAGGTTGAGTTTCTGGAGTTTTGGTGTTGGAATTTGGTCCCATTCTTGCCTGATATACACTATATTGCCAAAAGTTTTGGGATGCCTGCCCAAAACAAGCAAGGAATACTGTATAAAGCATTTGTGATTTTGCTGTAAACAAGTCAGTCCCTTCTGAGTTTTTCCCTTCCATTGGCGGACTTTGTGAACTGCAAATATTCTGGAAATTGTTTCCCTTGTGAATCTACTGGTATTCAACATGTCTGCAACCTTTGTTGCTAACTTTCTGACAATCATTTCCCTGTCATTGTGTGTTAATTTGTCTGGCTACAGACCTGGGTCATCGGTTAGGTAATCTGTGTTCTCATCCTCCTCATCACCAAACTCTACTCTGCCTCTTTTCTTCAGCTAGACTTTTGTTATTTTGACTGATCGGTCTACACTCCAGCACTTTTCTCTAGTGTGAATCCATTAGAATGCCCTGACATAGAACCTGGAAGCGCTGAATGTGAACAGTGTAAGAGAATGACACAGAAGAATAGTCATTATTTTTGTTTTTGCGCAAAAAAGTATTCTCGTCCCTTCAAAATATTAAGGATGAACCACTGCAGTCAAGTGGACTATTTTAACAATGTCTTTAGTACCTTCCTGGACCTTGAAACTAGGGGTTAAATTACTGTCTATGGACGAGTCATATACCTCTCAGATTTCATCAGAAATATCTTAATTTGTGTCCCGAAGATAAACAAAGGTCTTACGAGTTTAAAAGGACATGAGGGTGAGTAATTAATGACAGAAGTTTCATTTTTGGGTGAACTAACACTTTAATGAATTCACAGTTTTGTTTTATATAATTATGTATTACTACCATGTATAAGTCATAAGCCTTGTTTCCAACCGCATTTCCTGTTTACGTTGGCGTTGACGTCATTATTTCATCTCCATCCTCAAAACAGCGACCATGAATGTCAAAATCTGTATTCGTTATAAAATCAAAAATTGTAGTCTCAAACAGAATTTCCTGGGTATTCCATACCTTTGAGTCGAGACGCAGCTTTAACGTTGCAGCAAAAAAAGCCTCCAGCTAGCAAACATTTCTCATAGATTATATGACGTTTCTCATAGAAGATCATTTCTGATATATTCCAAATGCATCTCAATAAGTGCCGTAATTAAAGAGGATTTAACTTTCACTTTAGAGCAGTGGGTCAAATTGTCTTTATTACTAGCTGTGTCTTTATAGGGCAGTGGCTTGTCCCTTTCAACAGACTCCATCCACAGGAATTCCTTAATCTTAGCATTATTATGAAATCGATTGTCTGACAAATAGTTCAAAGTGGGAGGAGAGATCAGATTAAGGCGCTTTACAGTAAAGAAAACAATATTTTAAATTTAGAGCACTTAATAATTCTTGTGCATATTATTGTGCAATGGTAGTTACACAACTGCCATAACTTAACACATCACAACAGCTTCACAATATTTATTGGATTTGACACTGTAAAAACAAAAAGCATTAGACAGGTCTGCTTACTGCTCACAAACTTGATAGAGGCAGTGTATCCTGGCAATGTTTTTCAAAACAAAAGCTTCGAAGCTTCATGAATCAGTGTTTTGAAATCGGCCATCACTAGATATTGTTGAATAAAGTCGTTATTTTGTTTTTTTTTTGGTGCATTCTCGTCGCTTTATAATAATAAGGTAGGTATTTAAGGTAAGGTATTTGTTTACTGTTGTGATAACCATGGAAATCTACAAATACTATAGTTGAACTACGGTCGCTGTAATAAAAACATGGTTAATTTTCATAAGGAACTGCCAGTGTCAGGCTGCTGCATAAAATGCAACTTTTGTATTCTGACAGTGTATGATTTATATTAACATTAGTTACAGAATAGGATATGATCAATATGAACTTTCAACATTCAATTCAAGTAAATGTAATTGCACAAACTATTAAACTAAATTAGTTTATCTTGAAATAACTCAAACTTATTATGTTTCTCTGTCCTCTGATAAGCATCGATCTGGGCCGTGTTTCCAAAAAGAATCAATGGTTTCTTATGATACTTTTGGGAAGCGCAGCCCTGTTTGAAGGCAGTGTCAGCAGTGAGCGAACGCTCTCTATGATTGATTGGTTCTGTCTTGCAGCATTTGGAGTGTTTAGATGAGTAGGAAAATAGTTCTGTCCTACACATTTCTTTGCTAACCTAGGTTATTCGTCCAATTCAGTGCATATTCAATTTTAAAAAAGCCATGTTTAAACATAAACGCACTAGTGTAAACAGGGCCTTAGTTAAATAGAATTTCAAATGTTAATAGAATATTGAAACGTTAAAACTTCAATAGAAACAGTAACAAATGCAGTTGTTCAAGCAAAATGAAACTGATGAGTGACAGGGAGGTGTTAAATTCAGTGATACTGACCGCAATTAGGAACCAGCCCACAACGAAAGAACTACCAAAACCCAGTCAGAATAATGTAGGCACTATTAAAGAACACACCACTACCATGACGCCAAGCCCTGGTGCCAGGATGTTTCCTCAATGCCACAATGCACCTTATCGGCCCAGAGGGAACGTTAGCCATCCAGGTAACATGTTCCAGATCCCACTGAAGATCAGCAAGGAAACAGATTTACGTTGCCAACATTGAAGACAGTGGGAAGATTCCAGCATACAGTAAGTGTATATTCTCTGGGACGGTAAGGGTTGAATTTTAATATCCTTTAAGCAGTAGTAATGTTAGATAGTAAATGTATTTTTCTCACAGCCACAGTGCATGTTACAATCTCCGAGGGTCAGGGTGTACAGGAATACTTATATTCTGCTGACATTTACACCTCTGTGATGCCAAGGGTCTTGAAATAGCAGATACCTCTGAGACAAATTCAACATTATTATTGTTATTGCTGTAATAGTAACATGGCTGATACTGATTACAACTGAAAAATATATATACTGTGTTAGAACTACATAACTGTAGTATACCTGAGCCCTTGGTGTGATATAAAGGTTCAGTGACTGCATCTACTGGTGATAGTTTTAGTGTAACTTTGCTTTCCATTTCTGATACCACAGCAAAAACTTCTAGCCTAACTAATGAAGTTAAAACATTATTAAAGGAGAGTGGAAAAGTCAGTAAAAAATAGAAAAAATACACTAATTACAAGCCTAGTTAAATACAATATGACAAAGTTACAAATAAAGTAAGGTCTAACTTAAAAGAAATGTAATAATTAAATGTAAAATAACTCTATGTACCCTGTATAAATTTAATAAAGATTAATCTGTGTTAAAGCTGTGTTTTTTTGTTTTATTAACATTTAATGACATAGATATTTAGTTATTTATAGGCTGCTGTCACTTTAAGATCGAATGCACAGATCCAGTTTACGTTCCCTTAAGACATAACCAACTGTGTTTAAGAGAATACTTGCCGAGATGGGTATTTTGACATAATTTTGTGTGTATGTGTCCATCCAAGAGGAGGCGCGAAAGAGGAATCAATATGGAGTTTATCATCACACGATTGGCTCAACCTAATTTGATACTATAATCTTCATGTCTGCTGTAAATCTTTTGTAGCTCAGAAAAGAATAATAATACCACTTCACAATAAGGTTCTATTAATTACCTTTGGTTATTATTTTAGGTATCATAAATTAACAGCATTTATATTAGGGGTGTGCAGCGGAGCCTAGAGAAACTTTGGATATGGTACAGTTATGTCAGGACAATCATCTACGAACTCAAATAAGAGTTGGACTCCGTAAATGGAAACAATGGAACTTATATAAAAATATAAACAGAATGGGTTAGTAAATGTTGACAATAACCAAGATTATATGCTGCTAGTGATCATTATAGTTCATGTTAAGTGTAGCAAAGGAATGTGTAGTATTTTGAAACATATCCTCTTGTCCAGACCCAGGGCCTTCTCATGGATTCAAGTGCTGGGCAGGAAGATCAGGCTAGAAGCAGTGACTATGATGATTAATGTTTGTCCCGGTTTGCTTTGCGTTTCGTTTCAACAAGTGTACCTGCAGAGTTGCCATACCCACTGTTCAGAAAAAAAATGGGCTTCGCCTATTTTAATATGTTTAAAGAGTAATATCAACTCATCATCATGCACCTTATTAAACCCAATACAGCAAAAATCAAGTGTGAATCCTGTGTCATTTGCTGATACTACTGACATGTTCAAAATCCTTAAAAAAAAACATTATTATAAAAACTTGCCAATTAGGAGTTTTATTTATGTACTACCTGGGCACAAGGACTTACAGAACCAGCTAATCTGTAAAAATGTATGTCTAAACCAAGTCAAGGTGGAGGTCACATATCTTGATTTTATAACATGCTATTATCAGGTTCTCAGTAGTTCTCAACATCTATTGGAGATAGGTTGGAGATAGGCAAGGAAATATGAGAACAAATATGTGCAGAGGCACACAAACAGTTAACGGCTGGACGTACACCTGGCCATAACACTAGGCTTAACCTGAAATGCATTTTAAGTCCTGCATAGAATGAATACCTGTTGCACCATCTGGGTGTAGCGCATGTCTCAGATTAAATATTATGCCTAGTCAAAGGTAGTTGTAAAGTGAAAAGTCTTTACTTGTTTCCATGGTGAAAATGAAGATAAAATTGGTCTCAACAACATTTTCATCTACCATCCCAGGAGGAGGCCACATGCACCAAGGAGAAATTTCACAGACTTAATATAATTAAAGTCCCCCTGTGGTGAAAATCAAGTTTTTAATGTTGTTCAAAAGTCTATCTCATGTTTTTAACATGCTTTAAGTAAACCACAGACAATCTCAAAGCCGCAGTTTGAAATCGCTGGTGTTTCTGACGTCACAAACTACCTTGTAATCAATCACGTCAATCAGGGTATCCGCGGGGCATTAAAAAGCATTAAAAGTCATTAAATGGATTTTGCGAAAATTAAGGCCTTAAATGGCATTAAAAAGCATTAAATTTTATTCCTACAGGCATTAAATTTTTTAGATAGTTTTGAAGAAAAATAGTATTACCAGTTTATTTTGAATATAGCCTTCATAATTAATAACTGATTTGCTGTCGCAAAATACGTACATTGGTGTGATACACACATGGAACCAGTTTGGTAATTGCCTCCGGCCGGTGCAAAATTACTGTAACGCCGTTTTTAATGGCGGTTTACTGTCTTGGACCTGGAGACCGAAGGCTGCATCAGTGTTGCCAACTTAGCGACTTTTTTTCAAAGAAAGCGCATTGTGACAAATATAGCGACTTGTTGAAACCTTATCTATCTTCCGAGACCCCCCGGTACTGCCGCATGAACGCGAGATCTTGCTTTCCTGCCGCCGGCGCACCTCTCTCTGCGTCTGTTCTGTTCAGTGAGTGACTGAGAGGATCAGCGCATTCAGTTCAGGATGTGCGCTCTGTCAGAGAACAAATAAAATAGATACTATTGCTTCTAACCTGAGTGATCATTTTACACGTACAGCCAAAATCACAGCAAATGTCTTTATCTTATGTGTATGGTGATTTTGTCAGACAACGTCTCGATTACAAATCAGGATTATAACATGTCAGAGCTCGACACTAACGCTTGTCAGATAGTCCGGGATAAGTGGATTTTTTGAAGGGGCAAGTGAAAGAGAATTTTACTTGCCCGGTCGGACAAGGAGCCTGATTAAATCATCAATTAAAAAAAACAAAAAAAAAACTTGGGAATCACCAAAACGCAAGAATGACAGATTTGATTAGTGTAAGTGACGATTGATAGTGGATAAAAATAGGCTGTATAATGGACTGACGGTTACAAGGTTGCTCGCGCAGCCTTGTTTTTATTAGCCTACTGAATGATTCAGCGTTTTGAACGAATCGGTTGAGTCAAAGATTCAATCCCTGCATCCCAATGTGCATACTATCCACCCTATCCGCCCTAAATAGTATTGAATATTACTAATGTCACATACTATTTAGGATGGATAGAATGCACATTGAGACACAGGCAATGACTTATTCATAAACAACTGCCTCATTCTTGAATGAATCAGCCATTGGAATGAATCGTTTGAATGAATGACTCAATGACTCACTCATTAAGACGGTTACTTGCCGCCACCTACTGGTGGTTTAGTTTCATTTTTAAAAGTATCACTTTCCCCCCAACATTTCTTATTTGAATTTTCAAAAAATATTTAAAACAATCCCATAACATTATTTAATGCAGTTGTAATTTTTTTTTTATTGTAAATGATTTCATTTGATTGGTAACAGCCCTTAGTGTCTTATTCTAATTGAATTTATTGAACAAATTTAAGAATTAAAAAATAAAAGATGAATCATACATTTTACATGAATCATACAGGATTGAGTGGGGGAAATCTGCCCCTTGTAAAGGTAAAAAAAAAAAAAAAAATGCCCTCAGTGTAAATATCACAAATATGCAGATTTATATATGTCAAAGCTGGAATATTCTGAAAGCACATGACAAGGCTTAATGTCGAGCCCTGTATGTAGTCTTAACGGGCCGCATTTCAGTCACCATTTCATATTGTCTGACAACAAAATACATTATGTGAGCACAAAGAGGCAGCAGCAGAGAAGCAAATAAATGTAAAGGGCTGACACTTGGCAGAATGCGAATGCAACGTAATGACATAATGAATATTCTAATTGCTGTATGACGTCATCTATTGATATTTAGCGACAAATATATATATATATATATATATATATATATATATACATACACAGGTGCTGGTCATATAAATAGAATATCATCAAAAAGTTGATTTATTTCACTAATTCCATTCAAAAAGTGAAACTTGTATATTATATCCATTCATTACACACAGACTGATATATTTCAAATGTTTATTTCTTTTAATTTTGATGATTATAACTGACAACTAAGGAAAATCCCAAATTCAGTATCTCAGAAAATTAGAATATTACTTAAGACCAATACAAAGAAAGGATTTTTAGAAATCTTGGCCAACTGAAAAGTATGAACATGAAAAGTATGAGCATGTACAGCACTCAATACTTAGTTGGGGCTCCTTTTGCCTGAATTACTGCAGCAATGTGGCGTGGCATGGAGTCGATCAGTCTGTGGCACTGCTCAGGTGTTATAAGAGCCCAGGTTGCTCTGATAGTGGCCTTCAGCTCTTCTGCATTGTTGGGTCTGGCATAAGGTCAGGCGAGTTTGCTGGCCAATTAAGAACAGGGATACCATGGTCCTTAAACCAGGTACTGGTAACTTTGGCACTGTGTGCAGGTGCCAAGTCCTGTTGGAAAATGAAATCTGCATCTCCATAAAGTTGGTCAGCAGCAGGAAGCATGAAGTGCTCTAAAACTTCCTGGTATACGGCTGCGTTGACCTTGGACCTCAGAAAACACAGTGGACCAACACCAGCAGATGACATGGCACCCCAAACCATCACTGACTGTGGAAACTTTACACTGGACCTCAAGCAACGTGGATTGTGTGCCTCTCCTCTCTTCCTCCAGACTCTGGGACCCTGATTTCCAAAGGAAATGCAAAATTTACTTTCATCAGAGAACATAACTTTGGACCACTCAGCAGCAGTCCAGTCCTTTTTGTCTTTAGCCCAGGCGAGACGCTTCTGACGCTGTCTGTTGTTCAAGAGTGGCTTGACACAAGGAATGCGACAGCTGAAACCCATGTCTTGCATACGTCTGTACGTAGTGGTTCTTGAAGCACTGACTCCAGCTGCAGTCCGCTCTTTGTCAATCTCCCCCACATTTTTGAATGGGTTTTGTTTCACAATCCTCTCCAGGGTGCGGTTATCCCTATTGCTTGTACACTTTTTTCTACCACATCTTTTCCTTCCCTTCGCCTCTCTATTAATGTGCTTGGACACAGAGCTCTGTGAACAGCCAGCCTCTTTTGCAATGACCTTTTGTGTCTTGCCCTCCTTGTGCAAGGTGTCAATGGTCGTCTTTTGGACAACTGTCAAGTCAGCAGTCTTCCCCATGATTGTGTAGCCTACAGAACTAGACTGAGAGACCATTTAAAGGCCTTTGCAGGTGTTTTGAGTTAATTAGCTGATTAGAGTGTGGCACCAGGTGTCTTCAATATTGAACCTTTTCACAATATTCTAATTTTCTGAGATACTGAATTTGGGATTTTCCTTAGTTGTCAGTTATAATCATCAAAATTAAAAGAAATAAACATTTGAAATATATCAGTCTGTGTGTAATGAATGAATATAATATACAAGTTTCACTTTTTGAATGGAATTAGTGAAATAAATCAACTTTTTGATGATATTCTAATTATATGACCAGCACCTGTATATATATATGGCATTAAAATTTTTAAAAATTGGCATTAAAAAGCATTAAATTAGATTTGATGAAACCTGTAGAAACCCTGGTCAATGTGCCGGCGGGCTTTAGCATATCATTAACTGACTGCGCAAGGGAGTCTCAAAAGAAGGTTATCCCGGTATAGGTTTCTGTTGATATGGAAAATCGGGTAGATTTAGCAATATGGCGTGTGTATGATGCATATTACGATGTTATGATGAATTATATGTCTTTCTACACTTATGTTCTGAGTTGTTCAAAGCATTTCTAAGGATACTGATTGTTAGAAGGCAGCTGTCTGACTCGCGAAGGGGAACATGGTTTGTGTAACATTAGCAACACATTATTAGCTGTTTGATAATGTAGTCAAGCAAAAACGCTAATCATATTAATTACCGTTATGTGTCTGACGTTGTAAAAGCGATACCATTGTGCAGCGTTTACCTCAGTAAGTTGACCGAGTGGATCTCGTCTGAGCTCGTGCGAGTGAGTTGAGGTGAGAGGCTAATTATCATATTCATAGATCCGTGTATATTAAATGAGGCAAGGGTGTAGAGTTACATTCAAGCTATGTTAAGGCATTAATACAATTTTTTTCACAGGAAAAAAACATTTAAATATGTAATTTTGGTGGTCAAGATGAGTTTTAAGGGATAAAAGTATTGACTACAGGGGGAAGGCAATATAATTCAACTGATCAGCCTGTAAAAGAATTGTAGTGTATGAAAATAAAATAAAATGTAGCTGATTTAGAGAAATATCCTCTTTTTTCACATTTCACTTTTTTTTTCACATTCCAACATTTCACAATTTTGTATTATCACAAAGCATAAACAAAGTGAATAAAGTCAAACTGTGCAAAATAATTGCTGGCATAAAGTGATATTGTTTCTGAAGCCAGCTTGTAAAATAAATGTACTGATTAAATTGTGTATGTGGTGGAATAAAACAATTTTTTTTTTTTTTTTTTTTTTTATATTTAGATGCATTTTTGTTCCAAAACAATGTTCCAGAAATCATGCTTACTGTAGTTAAACCATGGTAACCACAAATTAACCATGGTTTTTCTGCAAAAAAAAAAGTTTATCCATGGTATTTGTGTGGTAACATAATCAAGATTTTTTGCAAACCTTAAAGATCCAATATATAGGTACCTCATAGATAGATGTACGAGTGAAACCAGTTTTTGTCATACACATGTTTGCCACAGCTTGAGCTTTTAAGTTACATCCATTATTACATCAAAACCAGTTCATCTCTTTCTTCCCCTTCTGCACAAGTTTTATGAATTTAACACAGCAATGCATTTCCTGCAGCAGAAAAAAACCCAAAAACAACTTTCACTAGGAAAGATTGGACTAGAAAAGGGCTCTGCACTCCCTGATGCTGTACATCTGTCTGAACTCTTTGCAGTAGTCCTGAGAGAAACTCTTCCAATTGGCCACACATTAAAGTGTAAAGACAAAATACAACAAAGATAAATAGAAAGATATTAATGTGGAGGTTCAAGTTTAAATGCCTCATACCACAAAAAACAACAAAAAAAACAAATCTTAGTTTAACCAGACAAAGTTTGCTGCTATCTGAAAAACTTCATTCATGACCGCATCCCTAAACCACCTGCAATACAGTGAAAGGGTCAAAATATGCAGAATTACCAGTTTAAAAATAACTTCCTTGAGGATCTCGGAAAAGATTTCCGGGGGAAGCTGTTGAACCAAAAATATACATATCTTTATTTATTTTTGTATAAAAGTTGTTAAAAAATATAAACATTGTAACGCTCATTGTGTTGATAGAAAGAAAAAGTCAGAGTGTTTGGTTTTGTTGTATGTAACAGGTGGTTTACTTAAGCTATCCTGGGTTTACTTTGACAGACCTTCTCCTGTCTGGTGCCCGAATGATTTGATTTAAAACAAGTTATTTATTGATTTAGATTGGGGTCCACCACCATTACAAGGGATCTCATGTGAGTGACAGGTTGCCCCGCCCTCATGCCAGTAAACACATCATCAGAGAGGAGATGTTGCTGCAAGAGGGAGGGTAAGTTATTTTGAATCAAGATTACGATCACACATGTATTTAACAAAATTGTGTGCATGGATAAATAATTTATAATAAATACTGCGATATTCAATAATAAAAAAAAAGATTTGGCAAATTTGATTTCATGGAGACTTTCAGTCCTGCAGTACCAGTGTAGTATTTAAGATACAGATTTACTGAACTTATAAGGTTGTTGCCTTGCTTCTCTTTAACTTACAGTGTTTGTGAGACTGATTAAACATAATGTGTGTGGGAACACCCATGAAAACTAGAAACTGAGGAAGCTACTTTACAGACACTCCTGTTTTGCACACGTCACTCAAACACAGAACCAGGAAACAGGAATCACATGACTTGAGAGAAACTGAAACTGAAGTGTAGTTGAGCTGTTGTGTGTTTGTGTCTCTGTATTCATGCTGTAAAATGGCAGAAGCCAGAATTTCTCAGGATGAGTTCATGTGTTCAGTGTGTCTGGATCTCCTGAAGGATCCTGTGGCCACTTCCTGTGGACACAGTTTCTGCAAGATCTGTATTACAGGCTTCTGGGATCAGGAGGATCAGATGAGAGTCTACAGCTGCCCTCAGTGCAGACAGACCTTCAGTGCAAGACCTGCTTTAGCTAAAAACACCATTCTGGCTGAAATGGTGGAGAAACTGAAGAAGACTAAACTTCCTGCTGACTGTTACGCTGGAGCTGGAGATGTGCAGTGTGACGTCTGTACTGGAAGAAAACACAAAGCCGTCAAGTCCTGTCTGGTGTGTCTGAACTCTTACTGTCAGAATCACCTTGAACAACATGAGAGTTTGTTTAAAGGAAAGAGACACAATCTGACTGATGCCACTGGACGACTGCAGGAGATGATCTGCCCGAAACACGACAAGATCCTTGAGGTTTTCTGCCGCACTGATCAGAACTGTATATGTGTGCTGTGTACGATGGATGAACATAGAAACCACGACACTGTATCAGCTGAAGCACAGAGAACAGAGAAACAGGTATGAACTTAAAGAGTCCCATTATGATCATTTACAGGTTCATCATTTTGTTTATGGGGTCTACTAGAATACATTGACATCATTAAATGTCTGTTTTCACCCTCTCTGTCTGAACACTGTTTTAGTTTCAGTTTCTTTAAAACTTGCCTTTCAAAAATCGCAGTCTGCTCTGATTGGTCAGCCGGTCCGAGTCTGTTGTGATTGGTCTACTGCTTAGAGTGTGTGTGTTAGAAATGTAACGTGCTTTACCATAACTGGTGATGGAGAGGTGGAGGGATGCTGGAAGAATTGTCGTCGGGACGGCACAATGACTGCTGCTGGTATACGTTCGTAATGATGATTGACAGGACTGAAAGATTAGGCTTCTTAATAGGACCGCTTTAAAACAGAAGTTCACATTCATTATTTACTCATGTTATTCCAAACTGGTATGACTTTCTTTTCTGAGGAACACAAAAGAAGGTATTTTAGGGAATGTCTCATTTGTCCATTGATTGAAAGTCAGTAGGGTCCAAAAGTTTCAATCTTCAAGAAGGACATTAAGGTAGCATAAAAGAAATCCTTACAACTCCAAGGGGGGTAATCTAATGCTGTGTCCCAATTCGCCTACTTACACTATGCCCTAAAAGTATGTACTTTTTTTGTGAAGAAAAAAACAAAAAAACAGTACAGACTTCTGAATGTGTAGCAGAAGAGTAGGTAAGCTTCGGGACATACTATGTCATAATTACATCTTTAATGGACATCTCTATCACTTAGTTACACACATCCTGTCACAGTTTAAACTGTCCTGTCAATCATCTTGTCACAGTTAACGTCCTCCACATTCAATTTAATTTAATTTCCTACCATTTCGGAGAGAAGCGTAGTGGCTGGTTGATCTGCTAGCAGTGGGTCTTTCATGAGTAGACTCTCCTCATGTGTTTGCATAATGATGCATTTAAAAGTTAATGACAAACGTATCATTACAAAAGTTCATAATGGTGTTGCAGATGAAAAATAACATGGATAACATTGAATAAATATCTTTTCGTCAGGTTATATACTGATTATTATTCACTCAAACTTATTTATTTAAACCTTTCTACTTAATCGTCAGACTTATCCATCCACCATGTTTGTAGTTTTTTAACACTTTTTATTAATGTTTTTTAGTTATAATTGAATTCTCATCCATTGCACAATGCGTTGTGGGCAATATTATCCGTTAGAGTCTGCGCCGATCTTCACTTCAGATTCTAAACAGTAATAGTAGATCATCCGGGTATCTTTAAAATAATCATACTACGATTTGGGATACAGTAATTCTAATTTTTAATATTATTTAGGACACATAAGGGCTTTTCATACTTGAAATAGTTGACCTTGGGTCATTCTAAACCCCTGGTAAATGAAATCCTGGGTTATTTTATTCATGTTTCACACTGCTTATACTATACCCGGGGTTAACAGCTAATCCTGGGTATTCATAAGCTACTGTTTCACACTGCATATTCCTAAACCCTGGGAAAAAGTCCTTATCTGCATATTTGGGGTCTCAGTGTCACTGACTTGACAAACGCAGCACGTGACCTGTTTACATAAAGGATCTAGCATTGTTTGTCCTCACTGCTGACTGAAATATCAAGTTTTTTTCTGAGTGAACATTTCAAACTATAAAGGTAAGCATGACGGTCTCTTCTTCACTCCAATTGTCGCATTTTCCATCACTGTTTGACATATCATATGCAGAAACGACTGTTTATACACCGCAAAAGCGGTGCTAACCCTGCTCCAGAGCAGTGTTTTATAACCCCAAGTAAAAAGCTGAGCTAACCCCACATCTAAATTACAAGTGTGAAACACTCCTTTACCCGGGGTTAAAAGCTGTGTTTAGAACGACGATAACCCGGGGTTAAGCGCAGTGTGAAAAACTCTATAGTATGCAAATTAAGACACAACAAGAGAAAATCATACAAGTTTGAAAAGACATGAGGATGAGTAACAATAAAAGAATTTACATTTCTGGGTGAACTATCTCTAAAAAACTAGGCATTGATGAAATAATGCTGACACTTGTGACTGAAACTATAATCTTATCATGCAAGATCTTTATCCCCTCAATCTCAGCACTTCAGTGATACTGGATTCATATCTGTTTACTTGATGATTTATGTGATGTTTCTCCTGTCATTGGTTTGTCCTTTAGCACCAGCTGAAGGAGACGCAGAGGTCGTTCCAGCAGAGGATCCAGCAGAGAGAGAAAGATCTTCAGCAGCTGAGAGAGGCTGTGGAGTCTCATAAGGTGAGTCTGGAGAAGAAGAGAAGTTTGACAAGTCTCAGTCAGGACTCACTGAAGCCACTGTGTGATTGTGATGTGTGTCCTAACAGCGCTCTGCACAGACAGCAGTGGAGGACAGTGAGAGGATCTTCACTGAGCTCATCCGCTCCATTGAGAGAAGCCGCTCTGAGGCCACACAGCGGATCAGAGATCAGGAAAAGACTGCAGTGAGTCGAGATGAAGGACGACTGGAGCGACTGGAGCAGGAGATCAATGATCTGAGGAGGAGAGACACTGAGCTGGAGCAGCTTTCACACACACAGGATCACATCCATTTCCTGCAGGTAACAGAGATCTAGAAGAACAGGATCATAGTGGACTTGAGCAAGAGACTCACAGAGAAACATTTCATGAGAGCAGAATGAGCCGTTGACTGAAGTGTTGATCTGTGTGTTCGGTTATTATATAATCATCAGTCAGACTCTCATCTGATCATCTTCTTTTGAAAGAGACGCACTTACAAATGCAGTTCAGCTCTGGAAATCTCTTAGGAAACTTTTTTTCTGAAAGATATATTGAACTTCCAGATGACAACAGTTCAAAACTTCACTAATATTTTAAATATTTAGTCCTCAAACAGGAAGTGAGGCTGTATATTAGTGATGCTTCAGTGTATTTAAACCACAAAACCTGACCTTGGGGTCGTGTCCTGAGAGTCCTTGTGAATTTCAGAGCCACTAACTGCTCAAAAGTTATAAATAATACTCAATCTACTCATTGACTTTGAACTGCTTTTCCTGATCAAATCTACTCAACCCTGTCATGTGACTCCATTGATGCACTTGATCTGTTACATTTATGTTGATTTCTGTTTTCTGTAGAGTTTCCAGTCTCTCTCAGCTCCTCCTGAATCTACAGACGTAAATGACGATCCCTTCAGTTCTCTCTCCTCTTTTGATGTTGTGAGAGAATCTGTCCTTCAGCTGAGAGACAAACTGGAGGATTTCTGCAAAGAGGAGCTGAAGAAGATCTCTGACAGAGGTAAAGTCCCGGAGATTCATCTGCTCTTAGAAATGATCCTCCATCATCTCATATCATGTAGAAGATCATATTAAAAATGTCTTAGGAACGGATGCAGGGATCATTTTCTCTTGACATGATAATCACACTCTTCATGTCTGTTGATTTCCACAGTCACTTTCACCAACATTGTTCCCAGAACCAGGAACGACTTCCTACAATGTAAGTCACTAAGAAACTCTTGAGTGTGTTCATGTTCTTCTTGTAGAGGAAGAAAGAAAACATGACAGAAGAGTTTTCATGTAAATTAGTGTTTCTCAACGGGTCGTTCTGAGAACATCAGCGGTCACTGGAAGCAATATCTTCAAAAGGTGTTGAGGAGTTCTTGGGAATCTTTTGCATAAATGCCAAAGATTCACGAGATGAAACTTGTAATTTCTTGCAAAAGAAATTTTGGTAACACTTTACTTAAAGCCCTTCTGTATAATGCATGATAAAGGTATTTATAATGTACATAAGGTATTTTATGTTGTGACGGAACGGCTGCCAGGAAGGGTCCAGGAAGGGAGCGTGGAGGGACTCCCGCACCGCCATAGATGTGAGTCGCCGGACCCGCGGTCCAGAATGGAGAAGCATGTGTAACGCTGTCGACAAGTTAGGACGCCAGGCCGCTATTTCCCTCAGTTGTCATGGCTTAAAGAGAGAGAAGCCAAGTACAGGTCTCTGCAGGACATTAATGATTGATGGGCGAGGCCATAAACAGAGGGGCGTTTTTGAGAGCGTTACCTGATTTGCCCAAGTCAGAGTGTGGGTAGGGTTTAGGGGTGGGGTCGGGTAAAGGGGATCATTTTCATTGCATGATATATAAACACCCGCCAGTTTGAAAACACCCACAAATACAGAAACGCCCACTTTTGTTCCGCAGAGACCTCATACTCGAGAGAAGCGCGTGCGGCTGCCGGACCCCGCCCCTTACCTGGACCCTCCTATATGCTCACTACCCTTCCTTCACGTTTTCCTGGCACAACGAGGACACCAGGTCCCCTGTTTATTTGGACACTTTATTTACTGTTTTTGAAGGTTTTCTGATTTCTGTTAAAAGCCTCTCCGAGGCCTGACGCCACACCCACTGTGTCTGTCGTTTGCTCCTCCCGCCACAATATCTTTTCATAAATAATTATAACCAAAGTTAAAATGCATTATAATATTTGCAGATTCTGAAATTGGTTGTTTGTCATGTGTTTTAATGCATTATACTTTCTAAAAGTCAACAATGATATCCAGCTAATTGAGTAATCCACATATATAAAGAACAGACCCCAGAACAGACGGTGTTGCATTTTCATCACCACGACTGTTTACTTCAGTGTTTCTGTCAGCTTTCTGTTGCACAGCTGCAAAACATCCAGTGGGAAAAAAAAAACTTATTCATTTAGCATTCAGACACAATATAACACAATATGTTTTTTCTTGTTTTCCATTGGAAAAAAAAAAATATTATGAATGCTTCCTGTTTGCTGATTGGCTGCGGTTTGTGATAATCTACGTAATTAAGGTTTCAGTGCCAAATTTCTAAAGCATTTATTTAACATTCATAAAATAATTTTTATTCACTTGGCTTTTTTTGATCCTTGGGAAACTAATGATAATATTTAAACTATCCAGTCAAATCTGTTATCATGACAGATAAAAAGTTTGGGGTTATTAAGTTTTTTTTATGTTTTTGAAATAAGTCTCTTCTGCTATTTGATCCAAAATACAGTAAATACAGTAATATTGTGAAATATTTTAAAGAACCATTTTCTTGGGTTGGGTAAAGGGCCTAGATGATGGATAATGATGATTTCACGGGATATCAGACAGACTGATAATTCCTGATTCTGATGTGTTTTATCTCCATCAGATTCCCATCAGCTCAATCTGGATCTGAACACAGTGAATAAACGCCTCCGTCTGTCTGAGGGGAACAGAGTGATTACTCACATTGACACAGAGCAGCCGTATCCTGATCATCCAGACAGATTTGATTATTGGGAGCAGGTGTTGTGTAGAGAGAGTGTGTGTGGACGCTGTTACTGGGAGATTGAGTGGAGTGGGCGTGATGTGTCTATATCAGTGTCATATAAGAGCATCAGCAGGAAGGGACGGGGTATTGAGTGTGTGTTTGGAGGTAATGATCAGTCCTGGAGTTTGTTCTGCTCTTCCTCCAGTTGCTCATTCAGTCACAATAACATAGAGACTAAACTCCCTGTAAAGTCCATCATCAGCAGGAGAACAGGAGTGTATGTGGATCACAGTGCAGGAACTCTGTCCTTCTACCGCGTCTCTGGAGACAGAATGAGCCTCATCCACACAGTCCAGACCACATTCACTCAACCGCTCTATCCTGGGTTTACTGTTTATAAATCATCAGTGAAACTGTGTTGATGAATCAGAAAAGACTGTAGAGAGATTCTACCCATAATGCTTTGAGCTCATGATGAATCAGTAACAGTGAGATGTTATAGAGTCTCTTATTTTCTCTTCATTACATTAATACTACAGCTGAACTTCTGTCAGTGAAATAACATGTCAGAATAAATGTGTGTAATGAATCCTCATATAGACAGTGAGATCAGTGTGTGTGTGTGTGTGTGTCATGATGAGTGACGGTGTGTATCTGTGCTTTTCTCAAAGTCTTTTGTGTTGATGGAAATCAGTCATTCAGTTCTTATTGTAGTGTCACATAAATCATTTTATTATTACTATTAAAATTACTTTTCAATAATGTAATAATGAAATAATGTAATAATAAAATATTTCATTATTTCATTATTACATTATTATTATTACTATTGTTATTTTATCATCATTATTATTATTACTGTTATTATTGATTTTACTGTTGCCGTCATCACAAAATATTATCATCATCACCATCTTTATTATTGCTATTGTTATTATTATTATTGTTATTAATGTTATTATATTATTAATGATATTACTGTTGCTGCCATCACAAAATATTATCACCATCTTTAGTATTGCTATTGTTATTATTACTACTGTTATTATTATTATTACTGATATTACTGTTGCCATCATCACAAAATATTATCACCGTCTTTAGTATTACTATTGTTATTATTACTACTGTTATTACTGTTATTATTATTATTACTGTTGCCATCATCACAAAATATTATCATCACCATCTTTAGTATTAGTATCACTATTGTTATTATTATTACTACTATTAAAAATTTTAAAATATTATTATCATTATTATTATTATATATGCTATTACTACTTATATACTTCTACTATTACCCGTTTGTCATTTCTGCTTGTTTTTTCATTGCTGTTACTATCATTGCTGTTTTATTGTTGTTTTTGTGTTCACCGTATGTTGTATGTTTTGCACTCCTAATAAAAAATTTTTTAAAAAATTACTTTTCAATTGAAATCACACATCAAGATCACACACATGATTCATTAAAATGTGTTATTCAATAAAATAATTTGTCATTTAGACCAAAGAGGTCTGATGAAGATGAAGTGTAATGTTTCAACAGAGGATGTCAAACACTCTCATTAGCTTCTTCTGCATCGAGCAGCATGTTCATAGACGAGTGACCCATGTGATATATACAATGACCTTTGACCTTCCTGAAAGATAAGCCAATCTCACTCAATTATGATCTCTGTCAGTACCTAAAAAAACTTTAATTTCTGTGTTTGATCTGTTGTATTTGTCCTACTGTTTGTAATTTTCTTATTTTAATAAAAATTAATTAACCAACATATCTATATTGTGATATACAGTTATTGTTATTGTTATAAATTAAAATGTCTTATATCTTGAAATAAGATCCAAAATATCGCTGACCGCAAAATGACACATCATATGAACTCTGCTTTATTAAGTTATACACTGTTTTAACATGTATTTTTAACTCTCTCCCGCCATTGACAGAAATTTCCATCTTTTCATGTTTTCACTGTTATATGGTAGGGGGCGCTATTACACATCTTCTGATAAAGTGCTAAATCTCCTGATCAAATCACAGGTGAAGAAGCAGAAACAAAGGCTACGTTCAAAACCGCGTACTTACCAAGTAGGAACTTAATTTCAATAAGTACTTGTTTAACAAGCGCTAAAAGAGTAGGTACTACATAGCCTGAAAGTGTGAAGTATGAATGGGATTTGGACATCATCCGCCATGTTGATGTTATCATTAGCGCAACAACTTAAACGTTATGAATGACAAGTTTAATTCAACTATCTGTAAATATGTTGATATTGATGAAACTTGCTCAATTTGTGGTCTTGTTGAAGAAACAGCTGCCCATTTATTTTGTGATTGTAGTATAACCAATAATTTTTTTGGTTGATTTAAGTTATCTTTAAGGATAAACCTGCATCACATTAGTAGTGTTAAAAATATATCTCACCAGTATATGTTAACCCTGACCAGCCCCTCACACTTTAAAGATTTACACACAAAACTAAACATTAACACAAGAAATCAAAAGTTGGTACAAACTTCAGGAATAAATCAACTCATTCAAAAATGCCAACAAAAAGAAAATATATAAAATGTCATGTGATCGTCCTGCTGCTGCTCTCAGTGCTGTAATGAACACAAATAATTCAATATATTAATATACTTCGGAGCAAAGAGAGTCAATGATGAAGTGTAATGTTTCAGTAGATTGTCAAACACTTTCATGAGCTTCTACTATCTATCTATCTAGCAACGAGCAACCTTTGTGATCCATATGATGACTTTTCATCTTCCTGAAAGATGAGCCAATCCCTCTCGATTATGACCTCTGTCAGTATTTCTGTTAAATAAAAACCTACTATAGCTACCTGAAAAACTTACTTTAATTTCTGTCCTATTGTGTGTTATATGAGCTCTGTTATAGTAAGTCATACACTGTTTTTTTTTTTTTTTTACTTTTTTTTTTAACCCACATTTATAGCTGTTTGAATATCTGTTGTAAATGGTTTCTACACCCAAACATTACAGTTTTTCCTATTAGACAGAATCTCACACGCTGTCATTAGTAGTTATTAATATTTTCTTGTAAATGGGACTTTTATTTCGTTTCTGGTGGTGTGATGTCATAAGGCTGCGCCGCGCTCCTCCATCAGTTGTGATTCGGCTGAAGGTTGGAGTTTTTACATATTTAAAGTGCTTAAATTCAACTATTTAGTCAATTTAATCGTTTTTCTTTCTTTCTTTATTTATTTTTTACAAGTTATGTACAGTTAATCAACCATTCTTTAATGTAACGTTGCGGTGCTTTATTTAACATTAATGAGCGTTATGTTTTGGGGAGTAAATCATGAGTAACTGAAAAGGAGCGTCTCATTTTGCTCAATAACGTGAATCAGTTTATCATAAGGCTTGTTCGAGATGCATCGGCGCTGCGCAGATCGATTGTTTGACATTAAAGTACCACGAGAGCGTTTGGAGAGAAAACCGACTCCTAATGCTTTTTAATCTCTCTCGCTGTACTTTGATAGGACAATATAGGTCTGCGCAGCGTCGATAAATCTCAAAGAAGTCTATCGTAAATGAACGAGAACAACAAACACAATGACAGCTTTTACAAACCAACTCCAAATGTTTTCATACAAGTGTAATATATTAAATGTGATGTATGAATAGTTGCGCCCAGGTGAAAAAAATACTATAGTGTTTTTGAACCATACAGGTGCTGGTCATATAATTAGAATATCATCAAAAAGTTGATTTATTTCACTAATTCCATTCAAAAAGTGAAACTTGTATATTATATTCATTCATTACACACAGACTGATATATTTCAAATGTTTATTTCTTTTAATTTTGATGATTATAACTGACAACTAAGGAAAATCCCAAATTCAGTATCTCAGAAAATTAGAATATTACTTAAGACCAATACAAAGAAAGGATTTTTAGAAATCTTGGCCAACTGAAAAGTATGAACATGAAAAGTATGAGCATGTACAGCACTCAATACTTAGTTGGGGCTCCTTTTGCCTGAATTACTGCAGCAATGCGGCGTGGCATGGAGTCGATCAGTCTGTGGCACTGCTCAGGTGTTATAAGAGCCCAGGTTGCTCTGATAGTGGCCTTCAGCTCTTCTGCATTGTTGGGTCTGGCATATCGCATCTTCCTCTTCACAATACCCCAACGATTTTCTATGGGGTTAAGGTCAGGCGAATTTACTGGCCAATTAAGAACAGGGATACCATGGTCCTTAAACCAGGTACTGGTAACTTTGGCACTGTGTGCAGGTGCCAAGTCCTGTTGGAAAATGAAATCTGCATCTCCATAAAGTTGGTCAGCAGCAGGAAGCATGAAGTGCTCTAAAACTTCCTGGTATACGGCTGCGTTGACCTTGGACCTCAGAAAACACAGTGGACCAACACCAGCAGATGACATGGCACCCCAAACCATCACTGACTGTGGAAACTTTACACTGGACCTCAAGCAACGTGGATTGTGTGCCTCTCCTCTCTTCCTCCAGACTCTGGGACCCTGATTTCCAAAGGAAATGCAAAATTTACTTTCATCAGAGAACATAACTTTGGACCACTCAGCAGCAGTCCAGTCCTTTTTGTCTTTAGCCCAGGCGAGACGCTTCTGACGCTGTCTGTTGTTCAAGAGTGGCTCGACACAAGGAATGCGACAGCTGAAACTCATGTCTTGCATACGTCTGTGCGTAGTGGTTCTTGAAGCACTGACTCCAGCTGCAGTCCACTCTTTGTGAATCTCCCCCATCATTTTTGAATGGGTTTTGTTTCACAATCCTCTCCAGGGTGCGGTTATCCCTATTGCTTGTACACTTTTTCCTACCACATCTTTTCCTTCCCTTCACCTCTCTATTAGTGTGCTTGGACACAGAGCTCTGTGAACAGCCAGCCTCTTTTGCAGTGACCTTTTGTGTCTTGCCCTCCTTGTGCAAGGTGTCAATGGTCGTCTTTTGGACAACTGTCAAGTCAGCAGTCTTCCCCATGATTGTGTAGCCTACAGAATTAGACTGAGAGACCATTTAAAGGCCTTATAATTCCAAGGGGACGAAATGTCCTGATATCCATAATTGGAGCTCAACAAACAATTAGTGCTCAAAAAAAATTACATTTTAATCACAATTATTAAAATCAATTTGGAATTTTATATAGACATGGGATCATTTTTGGCTGCTGATAACTCAAAATTCAGAAAATCGAAATAAAATCTGGAAAATGTTTAAAAAAATGTATTCCAATAAAGTAAATAAGACCTGTTTTTATCCTTAACAGAACAACAACAACAAAAAAACAGAATTGTATAATCTAACACACAAATATGGGTTAAATGAATTGCCTGTGTCATTGTTAGCCGGAATGACATTCTGCAATGTTTATCAGGATTACCATAAAAACCATCCTCAGTATAATTTTCCTTATTTTGTTTCAAACATGAAACAAAATAAGAGACACTGACAAGTTTTTAATCATTTTTTCATGTAAATTGATTAATTCAGCCAACACTTTATAATAATAACTACAACTTAGCTATCATCACTTTGAGGTAATCTTTTAGATCAAATAGATAGTTTTTTAATATAAAAACATTATAAATGTTTTATTAGTGTTATCCAGAAGGACACATGATATTGCTACAAAGTGCACCAGTGACCGAAAAGGTCAAAGTATCAACATTTAAGTGACAATTATTGACCTTTGCACACGTTTTGGGGCTCCTTCAGGGTCTTCTTTTTGATACAATATTATGTCACATGACATTATAAAATGCATTATGGTCTAAAATGGTCATTGATGTCTGTTATCCAGGAATGATTTGGGGACAAAATTCTTTCTATCATAAAAATGTAAATAAACGTATTATTAACACTATATTTGTAAGTATCATTGAAAACATCAACACAATTATGCCCGAGTTGATTTTAAATACTTTTATTCATATTCTTTACATTTTTGTCATATTTTTGTATTCAGATTTTAAGCCGGGACAGTTACCCGGAATGACATTTTGGGACTTTTGAGCTCAATAGCTCCTTAAAGATTAATTAATTATAATGAATACTTACATGAGTAATTAAGAAGGGGAAGTCAAGTCATTTAATGTTGTGCATTTAAAAATGTATACATTTTTAATATTATGAATATATTTTGGACACCAGAATTGACAAGCCACGTCATTGAACAAAACATTTAATAAAACTAATAGTTTTAGACTCATCATCTTCAGATTTGAAATATAACATGGTCAGGCATATGGCTTTAGCTGCAGTGCATTTTCTAGATTGCAACAACTTCCATTTTATTTTCCTAAAGAAATTTAATTAAAATACATTTCTAATAAAAACTAAATTCCTAATACTAAATTTTGTAGCTATTTATAAAAAATAAAAAAAAATTTCATTGACAATAATTTTGACTTTACAGTAAAATGCAAAGTGTCTGTTTACTGTTACTGTTTAAGAACACACCCAGCAGAGGTTAAAATAAACCACATAACATGTAGAATGAAGGTGTATTAATGCAAATTTCCTGCCAGTCCAGTCCTGTATAAACTACGGCACGCAAAGATTTTTTTTTCCTAATACAACGTTATCATGAGAAGGCGGAGCACAAGAGAACGGAGCTATAATGAACACACAAGTTCTAATTATGTGTTTATAAGAGGTTGATTTCAAATCAAATACTGCCCATAAAAAGTATGAAAACATGAAAATATATGGTTCAGATCACGCAAATAAATGGAGGCGCCCTTAAATGGTCAGTAATGGAGCTTGGATGTCATCTAGTGAAAAAGTTTGGTACTGCGCCCAAACAAGCTCTTACTGAAGGCTCATTTTTGAAATATTTCAACCTAAAATTTGGAATGTTGATATTTTTGGCTTTTATTTTCTTGCAGTTTAACAGTAATACATTCTTTGTAATATATTATTATAAAATATAAACAATTATATTTTTACATTTTCATAAACATAAAGTTCTATAACTTTTTTTTTAAATTTCACTTTCATAATTAATTTCACTTCTACAATAATCTGACAAGAGTCTTCTTTAAAACAAGACCAACCTTAGGTCTATATTCCAAAGCATTCTTGAATTACAACCATTTATGTTTGGATAGTGCATTTTCATGTCAATGCGAAAAAAAAGGGGGTGAGAGTTATTTCAACCTGTTTTTCTCAAAATTCCATTCCTGAAAATCAGAGCAATCAATCGACTTCAGATATCCATAACTTTTGTTACAGACAAGCTATGAAAGAAGTAAAATCAGATTTGGAAAGGGCTGGAATTCATCAATACCAGCTTTCATATGGTATTAACCTCACCGTGTGAAGGGTTTTCGCAAATTACATCACATATAAATATGCAATATGTATATTTTGAAGAAAAAAAAACACATTAGTAGCGTTATTTTTATTTGAGTAACGCCAGTATGGATGAGGAGGATCGTTTTCATTTTAAAAAAGCCATGTTAAAACGAAAACACACTAGTGTAAACAGGGCCTTAGTTCAATAGAGAGAATTTCAAATTTAAATAGAATGTTGAGATGTTAAAAATTCAATAGTAACTAATGCCGTTGTTCAAGCAAAAGGAAACTGACAAGATGAGTATCAGGGATGTGTTAAATTCAGTAATGTTGACCGGAATTAGGAACCAGCCCACATCGAAAGAACTACAAAAACTAAGTCAGAATAATGTAGGCCTATCAGTGCCCGCTTTGGGGAGTATGAAAACACGAGTGGTTTGTTGGCTGGGTATGCGTCACTATGGGTCTTTTAAACTCTACTTTGTGAATGGCGGTAGGTGTAGTAGCAATGGGTTTGAACTTCAAATTTTGAACATGAATTTGTTTGAGATGTTAACATCGGTATATTTGTGGCCATCAGTATAGAGTTTGATGCATCCTCTGGTTTTCTCTCTAGTGTGCACTGGCTGTTTGCGATGGTTCCCAGGTAGGTTCCCGTATTTTAAAAGTGATCTTTCTGTTAATGAGAGACTGACATGCTCGCACGTTCTTAGTGCTACAATCTTATAAGGCGAGTGAAGATGTGTAGTACAGCACGGGGAACCTCCATTGGTATGTGTGATTGTAATTTATTTTGGTTTGTTTTTTATTAATATTTTGAGTAATTTTGTGTCTCATGTTTAGCAGGTGTGACTATGTCCAAGGGTTCCTGTAATTTATTTTGGGGCGGGATCTAAACCCATTGACGTGACTGCACTGCTGCTTTGCCTGGGTCTCATTTGAATTAATTTTGTTATTTATATAATTTGTGTTATTTGTTCTTTTATTTGTTTTGTCTAAATTGAGTTGATGTTTGCTTTTTGAGTAAATGTATTTGTTGTTTTTGATTTATGAACGTGTAATTGGTTTTTGTTTGTTAATTACAAATGTGGTATTTTATTTATTTGTACGTGAATGTTAGTTTGTATTTCAGCTATTGTTTGTGTCAATCTTTGAATGGGAGGGATCAGCCGGTGTTATAATTCGATTTGATGAGCTATTTTTAAGGTAACGTTATTGCTACACATTTTTAATGTGTAGTAAACCTTGCCAGGAGAGTATATATATATCGGGAGGATTACATAACAAGGGAAACATATTTTCCAAACCCCGAGTGTTTCAGACTGATATAATGTCACCGAGGGTCATTTGCTGTATGTGGCACTATTGAAGAACACACCACTGCCATGACACGGAGCCCTGGGATTTTTCCTCAATGCCACATTGCACCTTATCAGCCCAGAGGGAACGTTAGCCATCCAGGTAACACATTCCAGTTCATGTTGGAGCCGACAGCTTTGTAAAGGCAGAGCTTCATTTGTGCTTTGGTCCGAGTCTTAGTCTTGGCTTCTTGAACCTGATAAGTAAATATTTAATCTTCTAATTAAAACAAAAATACTAAATGTTTAATAAAAGAAATGTTCATCCCTAATATAAACCATTTAGGAGACACCCTAATACAAATGAACATGAGGAATATGGTGAACAGTTGTATATATGTATTTCTATTTATTTATTTGATAGTGACAACGCATGTTAATGAACATTTAGTAATACAAAATGTAAACAAGCCGGATTATAGCAACATTGCTAATTTACATCTGCAGTCCCCAGGCAGGTACACACAAAGACACAAACTCGAATATACATATAACACTACATAAAAAACCCCCAATACCCTAACACATTTAAAATTTCGAAGTAAAATGTTTACACAACTGATTCGTCATAAGCCACTTTTTAAGATGAACTTTAAAGGTATGATAAGTAGAACATTGTCTTATGGACTGCGGTAAGCTATTCCAATATTTACTCCCTATTACAGACAATACTTTCCGTCCAAAAGATGTTCACCTATATGGCACCTCGCAGTCCCCTCTCATGATAGACCTAGTACCAATACTACAACCTGTCTACAATATGTTTATAAATTCATTTAACAGAGATGGAGCCAGCCCATACCAGACCTTATAAATAGAGCAAGCATATTTAAAGCTCTTAACATTTTCAAAACTCAATAGATTGTGTGGGGTTTTTTTTTGTTGTTGTTTTGTTTTTTAAAATTTTACAGTAATGAAATGACAGGGGTTTTCTATCTAAGACTTTTATCGCCTTCTTATACAATGATTCTACTGTCTTTAAAGTTGTGCCACCTATAAATGACCAACTATTAAAACAATACTCTATGTGTAAAAAAATCTGTCAAAAATGGCCTAATGTACTTAAAATTCTTTAAATGAAACTTTACAATATTAGACAGCTTTTTCATGTGACTTTAAAAGTTAAAGTAGAATCCAAAGTCACCCCAAGATATGTAAACTCTTTAAAGGAACACTCCACTTTTTTTGAAAATAGGCTCATTTTCCAACTCCCCTAGAGTTAAACAGTTGAGTTTTACCGTTTTCGAATCCATTCAGCCGATCTCCGGGTCTGGCGGTACCACTTTTAGCATAGCTTAGCATAGTTTATTGAATCTGATTAGATCGAAACTCTTTGGCCATTTTTAAACGAGATGCTAACGGTCTAATCAGATTCAATGAACTATGCTAAGCTATGCTAAAAGTGGTACCGCCAGACCCGGAGATCGGCTGAATGGATTCGAAAACGGTAAAACTTAGCTGTTTAACTCTAGGGGAGTTGGAAAATGAGCCTATTTTCAAAAAAAGTGGAGTGTTCCTTTAACAATTTCAAGCTCCTCCTCTCTCAGGAATACCTTTGAATGTGTGATCTCTACTGGTTGTTTTGCAAACATCATACACACAGTTTTTTTGTGTTCAATAATAAACCTGATTTGGTAAGCCATTCCTGAATAGCAGAAGTCAAATTAGTTATTAGCATGGGTAAAAATTACTACATCATCTGCATACATCTGAACATTTACATCTTTACATACTCCAGGTAAATCATTAATATAAAGTGAAAATAAAATTGGTCCCAAGATGGAGCCTTGTGGAACCCCCTTGGGGCAAGCAAGGTATGAAGAATTTCAATTTGCACACACTGTTTCCTATTTGAAAGATAAGATTTTATCCAAAATATTGCCTCTTCTGAGAAATTAAAATTAGTTAATTTAGATAAAAGAACCTGATGGTCAACCGTGTCAAATGCCTTCCTTAGATCTAAAAAGACGGCACCAACACACGCACTCCTATCTACACGGATGTAGCCTACAAATCATCCATGCACTTCATTCCGAGCCAATTCTAAGATATATTTTATTAACTTTACTGAATGTTATTAAATTGTAAAGGAATTCCAGGTGCAATTCACTCTCAGCCAATAAGATTCTGTGTAGAATTTCATCAGTCAGTTGTCTATTCTGATTGAAAGATAACTTTTGACTTCTAACTCCTGAGAACACATATTTAGCAAGAGAACATAACAGGCCTTTTGCAAAGGAACGCAAATATCTTTGCTGCAAATATCATTATTTTTCAAAAGCTTTAAAAAAATAATTTTTCGTCCTATCCCAATTTTTTCCACCACCATGCCCATTTCATGTTTATCAGATTGACAATGTTTTCAACCCCTTGGTCTCCCCTGACCCACCTGAAGAAATATTTAGACAGCACATTTTAAAAATAACTTTCATAAAACACATTTGTTTACACAAGTACAAATCTGAAATTGTATTTAAATTAAATGTCAAGTACTGTTTGTATTGCATCCTTTAAAACCCATGTTGTCACTCTGAAAAACATGGGATGTCAAAGCCCGTTCCTGGACAACCACCCCAGACCACCACAGACAGCAACATAGTGTGGCCCAGATCCGGCCCACATCTGGATTACATGCGGACCAGATGTGGGCCGGATCTGGGCCAGCACAATGTTGCTGTCAGGGACTGTTCTGCAGAATAGTTTAACTTCCAGTTTTAATCAAACACACTTGATCCATCTCATGCAGGATACTGAACTGGAGCATCCTTTGATAGCCCTTCTCTAGAGCAAAAGCAAACTGAATCAAAGCCAATATTCACCTGAGTGGAAGACCAAATCTCTCAACTGAGCACTGGAAGAAGTAAAGGGTCCTCTCTCATCCTTCACTGTCATCGCTCCTCCTTTTATGCTTCTGAAGCTCCTTCATGAGATACAAGACCGATGTGGCACTCAGGTGACGCTCATTATTAATCACGCCACCGTCCTGCTTGCCACACTGACATTCTCTGGCATATGGTTCTTGCACTCACTCCCAGCAATTTTGCAACACAGGGCACAGGTAGAGACATGTCTATCAGTTCCTAATTACGTTCCTCTTGTAAAACTGTTCTTTGCTGCCAAAGCTTACAAAATGCAAAGTCTAGAGTGTTGTGAGAGAATCCTGCCAAAACTGTAAGCGCAGCTAAAAGAAAGACGTAACTGTACACATCAGGAGCATTTACCTTATGCACACAAGTCATTTAGACATTTGCAACAGTTTATATTTTGAAAACATCACTGTAACGCTCAGCCCAAAATTTCATGAGTTTCATGTGTTAAAATTGGGGTCAGATTATACTGTGTGAAAGGCTATGAGTGTTTAAAAATGAGACAGACAACAGTTGTGAAATGAATAAATAAAGTGTATTTACAATGTTCACAAAGAAGCATAGAGTCTATTGGTTCCATACCATAAAGCAGTCTTTAAAGGGATAGTTCACCCAAAAATGACAATTCAGTCATCATTTACTCCCCCTCAAGTTGTTCCAAATTTGTATGAATTTCTTTGTTCTGCTGAACACAAAGGGAGATATTTGGAAGAATGTTTGTAACCAAGCAGATCTTGCCCACCATTGACTTCCATAATATTTTTTTCCCCTTACTATGGTAGTCAGTGGTGGGCGAGATCTGCTTGGTTACAAACATTCTTCCAAATATCTCCCTTTGTGTTCAGCAGAACAAAGAAATTTATACAGGTTTGGAACAACTTGAGGGGGAGTAAATGATGACTGAATTTTCATTTTTAGGTGAAATATCCCTTTAAGAGTCCTAGCGTGCTGAAAGTCCCAATGCAAGTGTCCCAAAGTGTATATACAATACAAGTGATAGTCCAAATGCTTTTGTCTGGAAAGGAAAGTCAGAATAAAACTCCACAGTCCAGGACTGGTGATCACCAATCTACTTCCTGATTCCTGTCATGTGATCAGTCACATGACAGGCAGACCCCAACTCATTTAAAGACATACATACATTAAAACAATTAAGAGGAATAAAATGGACTAAAAGACATGTAAACCAATTAAAACACTATTATACATATAATCATTGTAATAAATAGGGTGGTAAAACATGTCTTTTATGTGACAGTGTTTGGAACAAGAACAAATGTATAGGTTGATTTTGTCCATGGGGAACTGATTGGATGGTTGTGGTCTGCTATTGGTGGATCTCATGAGTGACAGGTTGTCCCTCATGCCAGTAAACTCATCATCAGAGAAGAGAGGAGATGTCATTGCAAGAAGGAGAGAAAGTTATTTTGATTCAAGATTTCAAGCGCACATGTATTTAACAAAATGATGTGCATGGATAAATCATTTATAATAAATACTGTGAATTTGATACTGGCAAATTTGATTTCATGGAGACTTACAGTAATTCTGGACACAGTTTTCAGTCCTGCAGTACCAGTGTAGTATTTAGAATACAGAATTACTGAACTTTTAAGAATGTTGTCTTGCTTCTCTTTAACTTACAGTGTTTGTGAGACTGATTAAACACAATGTGTGTGGGAACACCCATGAAAACTAGAAACTAAGCAGCAATGAGACACTCCTTGACCAGGAATGAGGAAGCTGCTTTACAGACACTCCTGTTTTGCACACGTCACTCAAACACAGAACCAGGAAACAGGAATCACCTGAGTTCAGAGAACGAGAAACTGAAGTGTAGTTGAGCTGTTGTGTGTTTGTGTCTCTGTATTCATGCAGTAAAATGGCAGAAGCCAGAATTTCTCAGGATGAGTTCATGTGTTCAGTGTGTCTGGATCTCCTGAAGGATCCAGTGGCCATTCCCTGTGGACACAGTTACTGTAAGATCTGTATTACAGGCTGCTGGGATCAGGAGGATCAGATGAGAGTCTACAGCTGCCCTCAGTGCAGACAGACCTTCAGACCAAGACCTGCTTTAGCTAAAAACACCATTCTGGCTGAAATGGTGGAGAAACTGAAGAAGATTAAACTTCCTGCTGACTGTTACGCTGGAGCTGGAGATGTGCAGTGTGACGTCTGTACTGGAAGAAAACACAAAGCCGTCAAGTCCTGTCTGGTGTGTCTGAACTCTTACTGTCAGAATCACCTTGAACAACATGAGAGTTGGTTTAAAGGAAAGAGACACAATCTGACTGAAGCCACTGGACGACTGCAGGAGATGATCTGCCCGAAACACGACAAGATCCTTGAGCTTTTCTGCCGCACTGACCAGAAGTGTATATGTCTGCTGTGTATGATGGATGAACATAAAAACCACGACACTGTATCAGCTGCAGCACAGAGGACAGAGAAACAGGTATGAACTTAAAGGAGTCCCATTATGATCATTTACAGGCTCATAATTTTGTTTATGAACATATCATTACAAAAGTTCACAATGCTGTTGCAGATGAAATATTATGTAGATAACATTGAATAAATACCAGGTTATATACTAATGTATCGTCAGGTTATATACTAATTATTAATCACTCAAACCCCTTTATCTAAACCTCTCTACTTAACCATCAGACTCACCCATCCGCCATGTTTGTAGTTTTTAACACTTTTTATTCAAGTTTGTAGTTCTAATCAAATCCTTGTCCAATGCACAATGGGTTGTGGCCAATAGTAGTCGTTAGAGTGTGCACCGATCTTCACTTCGGATTTTAAACAGTAATAGTAGATCATCCAGGTATATTTGGAATAATCATACTACGACTTGGTTCTAATTTTGAATATTATTTAGGACAGAAAGTATGCAAATTGAGATGCAGCATGAGTCTTCTGAAGCAATAGGAAAAATCAAATATGGTGGCATGTTTAGTCATGTGACATGCATGAGCCAGTGAGGTTTGATGTTATTGACGTGTCACCATTTTTGATTTGGGCTCTAGAAACAGAGACATTCTTCAGAATATCTTCTTTTGTGTTCTGCAAGAGAAAATCATACAAGTTTGGAAAGACATGAGGATGAGTAAACAATGAAAGAATTTACATTTCTGGGTGAACTATCCCTATAAAACTAGACATTGATGAAATAATGCTGACACTTATGAATGAACCTATAACCTTATCATGTAAGATCTTTAACCCCTCAATCTCAGCACTTCACTGATACTGGATTCATATCTGTTTACTTGATGATTTATGTGATGTTTCTCCTGTCATTGGTTTGTCCTTTAGCACCAGCTGAAGGAGACGCAGAGGTCGTTCCAGCAGAGGATCCAGCAGAGAGAGAAAGATCTTCAGCAGCTGAGAGAGGCTGTGGAGTCTCATAAGGTGAGTCTGGAGAAGAAGAGAAGTTTGACAAGTCTCAGTCAGGACTCACTGAAGCCACTGTGTGATTGTGATGTGTGTCCTAACAGCGCTCTGCACAGACAGCAGTGGAGGACAGTGAGAGGATCTTCACTGAGCTCATCCGCTCCATTGAGAGAAGCCGCTCTGAGGCCACACAGCGGATCAGAGATCAGGAAAAGACTGCAGTGAGTCGAGCTGAAGGACGACTGGAGCGACTGGAGCAGGAGATCAATGATCTGAGGAGGAGAGACGCTGAGCTGGAGCAGCTTTCACACACACAGGATCACATCCATTTCCTGCAGGTAACAGAGATCTAGAAGAACAGGATCATAGTGGACTTGAGCAAGAGACTCACAGAGAAACATTTCATGAGAGCAGAATGAGCCGTTGACTGAAGTGTTGATCTGTGTGTTCGGTTATTATATAATCATCAGTCAGACTCTCATCTGATCTTCTTCTTTTGAAAGAGACGCACTTACAAATGCAGTTCAGCTCTGGAAATCTCTTAGGAAACTTTTTCCTGACAAGATATATTGAGCTTCCAGATGACAACAGTTCAAAACTTCACTAATATTTAAACTTTTTTTTTTTTTTTTTTTACAATAATGTGAAATCCATGAACATGATGGTACCAGTTTCACCCAGCTTGATTTCCCATCATCCGTTTACTTATCTTTTTATTTTTTACTACAAATTCTGAGTAATGTTTACCAAAATCAGATAATCGTTAAACCTGCGGAAACCTTTTATAATAATTTTCATTAACGCATTACTGAATTTGACAGTGAAGTCCTCAAACAGGAAGTGAGGCTGTATATTAGCGATGCTTCAGCGTATTTAAACCACAAAACCTGACCTTGGGATCGTGTCCTAAGAGTCCTTGTGAATTTCAGAGCCACTAACTGCTCAAAAGTTATAAATAATGGTCAATCTACTCGTTGTCTTTGAACTGCTTTTCCTGATCAAATCTACTAAACCCTGTCATGTGACTCCATTGATGAACTTGATCTGTTACATTTATGTTATTGCCAGATGTTTGATCATCAAATGTTTTCCTGGAAAGTTCACATATAGTTTAAGTGTCAAACACTAGAACTTACAGCTCTAACATGATATAATGAATATGAGAAGAATGAAGCTGATGCTGTGAAAGTGCTGGATTGAGGAGAGTTACTAAAGATCAACAAGAGCTGCTCAAATCTGACAGTAGTGCAGTTTATTGTCTGAAGTGTGGAGGTGATGAGCTTTGATTTCTGTAGAGTTTCCAGTCTCTCTCAGCTCCTCCTGAATCTACAGACGTAAATGACGATCCCTTCAGTTCTCTCTTCTCTTTTGCTGTTGTGAGAGAATCTGCCTGCAAAGAGAAGCTGAAGAAGATCCCTGACAGAGGTAAAGTCCTGGAGATTCATCTGCTCTCAGAAATGTCATATCATGTAGAAGATCATATTAGAAATGTCTTAAGAACGGATGCAGGGATCATTTTCTCTTGACATGATAATCACACTCTTCATGTCTGTTGATTTCCACAGTCACTTTCACCATCGTTGTTCACTGGACCAGGAACGACTTCCTACAATGTAAGTCACTAAAAAAACAAGCAGAAAAACTCACTGAGTGTGTTCATGTTCTTCCTGTAGAAGGAGAAAGAAAACATGACAGAAGAGTTTTAATGTGAATTAATGTTTCTCAACGGGTCGTTCTGAGAACATCAGGGGTCGCTGGAAGCAATATCTTCAAAAGGTGTTGAGGAGTTCTTGGAAGGCGTTTAAGTACATAAACGCCAAATATTTACGAGATAAATTTTGGTAAAACTTTACTTAAAGCCCTTATGTATAATCCATTATAAAGGTATTTATAATGTATATAATAGATTATATCTTTTCATAAATAATTATTATAACCAAAGTTAAAATGCATTATAATATTATGAAATCCAGCTAATTGAATAATCCACGTATAAAGAACAGACCCCAGAATAGACGGTGTTTCATTTCCATCGCCACGACTGTTTACGTCAGTGTCTGTCAGCTTTCTGTTGCACAGCTGCCAAATTTTCAGTGAAAACAATTTCTGCGTTTAGCATTCAGACACAATATAACGATATGTTTTCAATGTTTTTTCTTGTTTTCCATTGGAATTTTTTTTATGAATGCTTCCTGTTTGCTGATTGGCTGCAGTTTGTGATAATCTATGCAATTAAAGTTTCAGTGCCAAATTTTTTAAAGCATTTATTTAACATTCATAAATATAAATTTTATTCACATGGCTTTTTTGATCATTGGGAAACTAATGATAATAATATTTAAACTATCCAGTCAAATCTGTTATGTGGCATTCAGTGACATTTATTTTAAATGATATATGTGAATAATAATAGTAATCACACAAAATGAAATATTATTTAAAAAAAGTTCTTTAAATGTTTTTGAAATAAGTCTTTTCTGCTATTTGATCCAAAATACAGTAAAAACAGTAATATTGTGAAATATCACTATGATTTTAAAGAACCATTTTCTTGGTTTGGGTAAAGGACCTAGATGATGGATAATGATGGTTTGCACAGGATATCAGACAGATTGATAATTCCTGTGTTTTATCTCCATCAGATTCCCATCAGCTCAATCTGGATCTGAACACAGTGAATAAACGCCTCTGTCTGTCTGAGAGGAACAGAGTGATTACTGACACTGACACAGTCCAGTCGTATCCTGGTCATCCAGACAGATTTGATCGTGTGTCTCAAGTGTTGTGTAGAGAGAGTGTGTGTGGACGCTGTTACTGGGAGATTGAGAGGAGTGGTGATGTGGATATATCAGTGTCATATAAGAGCATCAGCAGGAAGGGATTGGGTAAAGAGTGTTTGTTTGGATGTAATGATCAGTCCTGGAGTTTGATCTGCTCTTCCTCCAGTTACTCATTCAGTCACAATAACATAGTGACTAAACTCCCTGTAAAGTCCATCAGCAGTAGAATAGGAGTGTATGTGGATCACAGTGCAGGAACTCTGTCCTTCTACAGCGTCTCTGGAGACACAATGAGCCTCATCCACACAGTCCAGACCACATTCACTCAACCGCTCTATCCTGGGTTTTATGTTGGTCCTGGATCAGTGAAACTGTGTTGATGAATCAGAATAGACTGTAGAGAGATTCTACCCATAATGCTTTGAGCTCATGATGAATCAGTAACAGTGAGATGTTATAGAGTCTCTTATTTTCTCTTCATTACATTAATACTACAGCTGAACTTCTGTCAGTGAAATAACATGTCAGAATAAATGTGTGTAATGAATCCTCAGATAGACAGTGTGTGTGTGTGTGTGTGTGTGATGATGTGTATCCTTGCGTTTCTTAACCTCTACTTGTGCTGATGGAAATCAGTCATTCAGTAATTATTGTTGTAACGTAAATCATTTTATTATTACTAATAAAATTACCTTTCAATTTAAATGATCACATACAGGATTTATTAAGATGTGTTATTCAATAAAATAATTTGTTCTTTAGAACAAAGAGGTCTGTGTAATGTTTCAATAGAGGATGTCAAATGCTCTCATTAGCTTCTTCTGCATCGAGCAGCACCTATGAGCGATCCATGTGAGCTATACGATGATGACCTTTGACCTTCCTGAAAGATAAGCCAATCTCACTCAATTATGACCTCTGTCAGTGTTTCTACAAGTTAAAGAAACTTACTGTACCTAAAAAAAAAAAAATGTTAATTTCTGTATTTGTTGTATTGTTTGTAATTTTCTTCAAATATCCAATGAGGGGGTTGAAATCAAATATCCAATCAAGGTACAGTGTCAACAAAGGAAAGGACAGGGTTTCACATTTTATAAAATGAGTTAACAGAGTCTCTGATGGAGTATTTAATTTTTTCCAGGTGTAGAAAGGACATGAAGTCCTTCAAACAAGAAAAGTTAGGAGGGGGCATGAGGATTTCCAGTGTAACAATATATGTCTTCTGATTACCAATGATGCAAAAGTAATAATATACATAATATACAAAAGTAATAATTAAGAATTAACTATGCACCCTCTCACCGGGTGCACATGGACCTTAGACATGCACGTGTGCTGAATTTGTACAAATCTACACAAAATTCAGACTACAGCCAAGCTCCGACTCAAAGGATTAGTTCACATTCAAATGAAAATGACCCCATCAAGCCTTCATGGGTGTATATGACTTCCTTCTTTCTGATAAACACAATTGGAGATATATTAATAAATATCCATCGCATATGGATTTTTTGTACATAAACGCATTGCTTTGCTTTGCTTCAGAAGGCCTTATTAACCCCCCGGAACTGTGTGGAGTCTGTTTATGATGGATGGATGTGGATGGAGACACTTTCTTCAGCTTCACACTCGTTGATCCCGTTCACTGCCATTATAAAGCTCGGATGCATCAGGATATTTATTAATATATCTGGGGTCTTTAGCATGAACGTTACCTGCAGTGAACAAAGACACACACTGCATGTATACAGGAACCATTACAGCGCTATAGTTAACTAGCTCATGGCCAAACTGGCTCCGTGTAAGAGGATTTCAATATTAAGACCTTGACTGACCATCGCAATGCTTTTGTGAAGCAGAATTAATACAAACCCTTGGTCACCATCAACAATGTTCATACGGGACAAATAAGTTCATCTTCTGGATAGAAGGCCTGTCCAGGTTTCTGGGTGGCAGCTCCCTCAACATCCTCTTGAACTCAAAATCTCAGCTGTCTTCACTTGGTCACATGTCTGATTGAAGAACATTTCGTGGTCCCACTTTATATTAAGTGGCCTTAACTACTATGTACTTATATCAAAAAATAAGTACAATGTACTTATTGGGTTCATATTGAATTGCAAAACACTTTTGCTGCTATTAAGGTGGGATACGGGTAAGGTTAGGGACAGGTTTGGTGGTATGGGTAGGTTTAAGGGTAAGGTGTAAGGGATGGGTCAACAGTGTAATTATAAATGTAATTACAGAAATTAATTACAGATGTGATTACATGCTGGTATTTTTAAAAATATAAGTACAATGTAAAAACATGTATGTACACAATAAGTGCATTGTATCAAATGATTCATTTAAAAGTAATTACATAGTCGTTAAGGTCATCTAATATAAAGTGGGACCCATTTCGTTAACTTCATGGCTGTTTGTGTGCACAACCGAGAAATGTTAAAAATAGTCACTGTCCACATTACCCGACACAACAATTGTGCAGTTTTGCTGAGATTCACATTTTTTTAATTATGGCATAATGGTTGCCAATCATGTTGGCCTGGAGCTGTTTGGACTACTGATCTACTTGTGCACAGACAGGGGCATTTGACAAGGAAAATGTGGCGCAATTTTGTTCAATTTAAATGTTTAACAACTGTTTTTCAATAAAAAGCGCTCTCCAAGACATACATGATGCTGTCTGTCACTAAATAACTTTTGTCACTTCAAATGGATAGTCTTCACTGTTAATACATTAAATAGGTAAATTCTGTTTTACATACAATTTCTGTAGTAGACCTACTTCTGTACCTGAATACTTCTGTTGGACCTACCTAAACTTATGTGCAAATATTATCAAATAGATCTAAACATCATTGGTTCTACCATGTCAAACTCATGCTTGAGCTTTCGTGTTATTTAAATGATAAGATCTTATGTATATGCATTGATCAGTGTTAAAAGAAAATAAATGTCTAGATTAGATCATTTGAATGATGCACTCACCTGTCGATCTCTTAAAAGGTTAGTTCACCCAAAAATGAAATTTCTGTCATTAATTACTCACCCTCATGTCATTCCACACCCATAAGACCTTTGTTCATCTTCAGAACACAAACTAAGATATTTTTGATGAGTTTGAGTTTTGATGTTGAGTTTTTTTAATGTAATTACCATCATTCAAGTCCAGAAAAGAAAAGACATCGTTAATATAGTCAACGTGACTACAGTGGTTCAACCTTTATGTTATGAAGCAACGAGAATACTTTTTGTGTGCAAAAAAAAAAAAAGAAAAAAAAAAAGAAGCCTTTATTCAACAAATTCGTCTCTCTCCTGTCATTCTCCTACACTGTTTACGTTCAGTGCTTCCAGGTTCTACATTCAGTGCTTCCGGCTCCTGCGTCACACGCCAATACTAAGCCAAACAAAACAACAAACAAAACTTCCTTGTTTTTAAACCTCTTTCCTAAACCCTAACCCAAAAATAAAATAAAATAAAAATACAATATACAAACCTAACTCCCTAACCAAAAACAAAGATCAAACAGTTTACAATAAACAAAAATGGCGTCAGACTACCTACTTCCCAAATAATCAGTATTTACAATATATACAACCAGGCAAACAAAAACTGAAAGGGCAATCTATACTCAGCGTCAGAAAACAGGCAAATTGTTCAAATGTAATAACAAAGTTCCTCAGAAACAAACAATATTCAATTCAAACAAACAAGCAATACTCAGTCTGTAATAATCTTAACACATTCATACTCCCTAACACACACACACACACACACAAACTCTATACTATACAATCAAAACACACATAGTTCACAATCTTTGTAATGCGTTTCAGCAATACAATTGTATAATCTATAAAGTGTTAAACAATTCTCAGAATTGATTTTACACGGTCTTTAAAGAATTTAACTTGCTGTTACATTTGTCCAAATAATATTGCCAAAGAAATTTGATTTGATGCATCTTGTATTTAATGACTTGTTAATAGCTGTTTTGCAAAGTTCTCTGTACGCAGCATAACCGGTGTTGCCAAATCCGCGGTTTTCCCGTGGAATTGGCTTATTTTAACACTGTTGCCGCGGTTTGTTTTTCATGTCCGAGGGTTGAAACAACCCCAAATAACATGATATTTAGCCCCTGGAATGCAAATTTTACAGGGGAACCCCACCAAAATTGTGGATTTTCCCCTTCGGAACACCCCCTCTGAAATGCTATTGTGTTAGTTTTTGTCTAGTTTTGAGTAGCAATTGGGCAGGTCGTGTTGTGAAAACCTGGCAACCCTGAGCGTAACACACGTATACATTAGAAAATCATGAATGTAGGGATGAACACATAGCACTATCAGTTGCAGTAGACGACAGCGATGAGCACATTGACTCCAGCAGGTAAGTCGTCGAATTCAATGCACCAGTTGACTTGCTGGCCGATGTCCCAGAATGTAGTCAATAACATCAAAATTTATTTACAAAATCTGCTCCGTCCAAAAAAACAGCTATGCTTGACCATTCTGTCCTTTTTAGGGTGTCATCTTCCTGTTTTTGGTTCGTTTACATGTCTTTGGTCTGTGTTGTGTTCATATATCATTCAAAACGCACCAGAGTTCGTTTGGAAGCGGACCGAGACCCATCTTTTCAGCAGTCTCGGTCCGCTTGTTTGGTGCACGCCAGGGTTCAGATGGCAGCGTTCACACATGTTCAAATGAATTGCACTAACAGAGCAATCGCACCAGGGTTTGTTTTAATCCAACAAACCTTATTGTTAGATTAATTTTGTGTATGCAACAATTTGACGAGTAGTTAACAGTTTTCCAGTTAAGTCAACATTCATATTAGTGGTGATGTTGAGAAATACAGAATTTTCAATTATTAACATAATTATTATATCATGATGGAGATTTAAAATGACTCATATCCTGTAAGATTCTGGTCATATGCTTTAATCCCACACTGAGCAGCCTGTACAGAATATTTTCTATACAACTGTGTTTTTCAGTCCTTAACAGTAAAGGTGATGCTACACTGGGCAACTTTTTGAGCAATGTTGTCAGGCAATGTCAGCAATGCTTGGTCACTTTCCCATTGAGAATGGGCAACAAATTTCGATCTAAAGTATCCAGATAGAAATTTGTTGCCCATTCTCAATGGGAAAGTGACCAAGAATCATCGCTTGGCGACAATGCAGTGCAACATTGTTCAAATGTACCATCACCTTAACAGTAACATGCTTTAAGACTTTAAAACAAGCTCACAAACATGATCCCCATGTGAAAATGGAGCAGATCTTCAGTTTTTTTGGGTTTCTATTGAAATAAATTCACATTGTGCAAAGTATTTTCCATGAGTCATGTTTCTTAACATTCTTAGCAGTCATCTTTCCTTCAAATGCACCTTAAAAAAAAAAAACTTTACCAGAGGGACCTAACTCAAACCCTCTACCTTCAACAATGTCTGTATGGCTTTTAGGCCAGTAAGCTGACCTTGAGATTGTGGACTTTGGGGAGCATATTTTGGTTCCCATACTCCAGCTCCAGTATTGTATTAATTAAGGATGTGACAATATATCTCATAATATTTAAAACAAATAGTACATGATAATGACACACGTAAATAATCCAGCGCCAGCACCCAAAGTACCTGTTCACCTCCACATCCTTCACCTTGCTACTATACAGAGAGTAAGTTGCAATTATTTTGCTAGTCCTGAAACGGGAAATATACTTTAACCTGTCAACTGCTGACGCTTTATGTGTTTTGTTACATCCCTTGAGGTTTTTAGTAAAAAAAAAATGTGCTCATTCCGATAAACTTTTAGAGAGGAATATTTTTGTTGTGTTTTTATCCAAAATAAGGATCATTATGGAGCGCTAAATTCTCTCATGTAATTTGTTTCATTCATATTCAATACCAGAGGGCGCCCTCGCACAGAAAGTCCACAAGTGGGACCCATAGAAATATTAAACCTTTTTCCAGGAAATCCCTAATATGGATAGACTTTGCTTTAGCTGAATAAAATGCAGATACAGACGCTTTGACTGATTAAACATGAAAAGAATTAACACACCATTGTGACAGATGGTTTATCTGTGTTCTTCAAGCCATCTTTGTTTTTCCTTAAGGATAATAGGCTATGTATTATGCTATGCTAATTGACATAGCCTATTTCACTGTATAAAATACTATAAATAATAATTGTTGTATGCAATGGTGTGATTCATTGGCTAAAAAAGAAAGCAAAACACAAAATAAACAAATTAAAGATTTGATTTGTTGCATTGTTTTTTTTCTACTTTCTATACATATTGTGATATAGTGTTACGGTGAATTCTTTTGGCCATGATAACCGTGGTGTGAAAAATCTGATATCGTGACAGCCCTAGCACCGACTTTAAAAAAACAACCTGTTTAACACGAAATACTATTCTTCTCATTTATTAATTTATCCCATCAGAAATAATGGGATAAATTAAGGACATTATCAGCATATTACGTTGAAATTCTTCTCGTCTTATGCTCCGTTAATGCAGCGTCAGATGCCTACTTTCACTTTCTGTAGTGAATACTGACCGAGGTTAAAGTCGGCATGAAATCTAAATTGACTATTCTTATTTTTTTATGGAATATTGTAGTATTTATTATCAATAATTTATCCGTGCACTTCATTATTTTTTTAAAAATTCATGTGCCCTCGTAATCTTTAATCAAAAACATTAACCTTCCCCCCCTCAAAACGACTCATCGTCTCTTCCTGTCACATGCTACGGCGCGAGGGCGGAGCTATCTGGAACTGCCAGCAGAGGTTGAGCGTCACGCTTAATTTACGTGTGAATGTGAGGCTCAACTTCCATAGGAATGAACGGAAAACGCTCGCTCTTCCCCGCTCGCTCCTTGCCAACGGACACACACCGTCAGTCAGTCTCTCTCTCTCGCTGTTTAGTGCCGTTGACCGTCATCCTCATCCTCAATAAATAAAGTTTTTACAATAAAGTCAGGGTGCTAGCAGTGAGTCCGGCGGAGAGAAATCCCCCACAACTGACTGCAAACGGCATTCAGATCTCCCTCCGTTTTGTTAGCAACGCCCAACTTCCAACAATCCAATCAATTCCTGAAGGATTGTTTTTTTTTGTTTGTTTTTTCCCCAGAAAGCAAGAAAAAATATCTTATGTCATTTTACTTTTCTAGTAAAAGCATCTGGATTTAAGAAATTTTAGATCGCGAAATTTTAGATATCACTTCAATCAGCACTTTGAATGCACACACGAGGACCAATCAGGATCAATGTTCTTTGTCATGTCGCCGGACTGTTCCAGAAAAGAGAGCAGAAAACGCGAAGTTAGTGAAAACTAAACAATTCCACGCAATGCTGAAACCTCATGATTGACTTTATTTATGATCTTGTCAATGACAGCAGCCCAAATTCCAGTCTCTTTTTTTTTGTTTTGCTTTAGCTATTTATTGTCATAAATTATTTTATAAATTCCTATTTCCATTTGTCACATTTTGTGTTGTGATTGTCATTTGCATTCAGAAGTGGTCAATCACGACCACATGACAATGTGGATGGAGACACTTTATTCAACTCATACTCGTTGGTATCGCTCACTGCCATTATAAACCTTGGATGCGTCAGGATATTTATTAATATATCTCTGATTGTGTTCATCAAAAAGAAGAAAGTCATATACAACTAGGATGGCTTGAGGGTGAGTAACTAAATCCTTTAACGTGTCTTTTCTTCTTGGCCTTTTTATTTGTCTGACCCTGCTAACCCAATGAGCGTTTTGCTGTCCAATGGTCATGCCTTAATTTCGCAATTACTTAAAGTAAACATTCTTTGTAAAATTTAGTTAATAAGTTATGAGAGGATTTTTTTTAAAATGTGGCTAAAATGTTGTAACACATTGCCAAACAAACATTCTTTTTTCAATGAAATTATACCCCCAAAAGGGCCACGTATCCTGGCGATACAAACACTAAATTCAAAAATAAAATTCATGTTTTTTAAAAAAATCATGAAATTTTATTATTTGTGCCCTAATAAGATGGAAATGACAATAAATTAATTTTCTCATGTTCCTTTATGGTCTTGCCTTTTTAGGGTTAAAGTGTTATTTTACCCAAAAATGAAAATTCTGTCATTAATTACTCCTATTAGACCTTCATTGATCTTCAGCACACAAATAAAGATATTTTTGATAAAATCCGATGGCTCAGTGAGGCCTGCATTGCCAGCAAGATAATTAACACTTTCAATGCCCAGAAAGGTACTAAAGACATATTTAAAACAGTTCATGTGACTACAGTGGTTCAACCTTAATGTTATGAAGCGACGAGAATACTTTTTGTGCAGCAAAAAAACCAACAAAAAAAAAAAACGACTTTATTCAACAATATCTAGTGATGGGCGATTTCAAAATCACGCCCCCCAGTGGCGAACCATTGAAATTTCTAAACACTTACAACATAACAAAGATTCATTTACTGAAATCACGTAACTTTGGCGCTCCGAATCCCGTAAAGCTTCATGAAGCAGTGTTTTGAAATCGCACATCACTATATATTGTTGAATAAAGTCGTTATTTTGTTATTTTTGGTGCACAAAAAGTATTCTCGTCACTTTGTAACATTAAGGTTGAACCACTGTAGTCACATGAACTGTTTTAATTATATTTTTAGTAGCTTTCTGGGCATTTGAAAGTGTTAATTATCTTGCTGTCAATGGAGGCCTCACTGAGCCATCAGATTTCATCAAAAATATCTTGTGTTCTGAAGATGAACGAAGGTCTTACAGGTGTCAAACAACATGAGGGTGAGTAATTAATGACAGAAATTTCATTTTTAGGTGAACTAACCCTTTAAGATGTAATTTATACAAGGATATCCAGGATATGGGTGGGCAAAGCTCTGCAATTCTGCTTTTTTTTTTTTTTTTCTTTCTCCCTGCTTTATGTTTTTAACTGCTTGCTTGCTAATCAACTGAAGAATCAAAATTACAATCGCTCAGTTAATATGATAAGGAGTGTGGTTGGTGAAGTGATTTTTTTTTATTATTATGCTTTATGCTTTTAAAAAAGATAAAATTCCTTTGATAACTCAATTATAGTGGCTTTTCCCATGTTACATCTTTGGTGCCTAATGTGAGTACAGTTAGAGCTATACTATAAGGTTTAGACTGTTGATGGTGTCCAACACACTCAAATCAATGCAGGCTAGGTCATTTCACAAAACATAAATGACTGTAAAAAAACAACAAAAAGACAGGTCAGACAAAAACATAAACCTCAGAACAAACAAACAAAGATGCATCAACAACATATGTTAATCAAATTTTATTTTGATATTAAACTATGTTTTTCAAATCATTTTCCACTTCTTCCTATCCTTCAGAATCTCGTTCATGGGCATCTGGTGAATGTGTCTTCCCCAACGCTATTCAAAATACAAGGGAAATATTAGTCCATACAGGCAAAGGAGCATAGCAAAATCACCAGTGTTAAATGTTCGCCTCTGGGCATGAGTCTCATCCACTGGTATTAAAAACTTACTGATAACCAACCTATCTGCATTGGTTGCTTTGGTAATGATGTAGGCGTACCCATGTATGTGACGGCTTTCAAAACGGAGGTGCATCATCTCGCTCTCCAAATAACCGCCCTGTCGAGTCACGGTGCAGAACTCCTGGGATATATTGTGATGTTCTGTGCTGTAGACACGGCCAGCTTCTTTGTGCAGCGTTTCCGGTTTTGACATTAACGTTTTGTGTCGAATTAAGAGTGACGCAAAAGACAATTTGAAATCCAATTTGAACAGCCAGACTGAGACGCATCTGTTAAAATCTGATTGGAATCACATTTTAAACCACCTCCAACTTATGATTTAAATCAGATTTGGGGGGACAATCGGCTATCAAGTTTTTATTTATTTTTTGCTATCCAGAATTTCAAAAACCATCTGGATAAAATCTGGATATGCAAAAAAATCTGGTTTTTGCTGGCAGTCTGAACATATCCATAGACTTCACTTGAAACCTCCCGATTTGATATTGAGATGGTGTAAAGTGGCAAATTCACTGGGTTTATCTAGATTTCAGAAGGAATGAGATGGTCCTCACTGCAGAACATGAGATCCAGGGGAGCGAGGTTGGATCCAGATCCAATTCCTCCCACTTTACATATCCCTAAACCTACCCGTCTCCACCCCCTGGATCTCTCGTGTTCTGCAGTGAGGGGCTACAGAGATATCGGGCCTCATTTATCAATCTAATGTAGAAACGAACGTAGATCCAAGTGCAGAAATCACGTATGATTCATGAAAATGCTAATATAAGAAAATAAATTATAATTTAATGTTATGATAAGCTATATAACATACTGTCAATAGAATATTTTACCATATGCAACATTGTTAAGTGACGAATATGTGGCTTCTAGGGATGACCATCATTAACCGGTTAACTGTATTACTGATTAATACAGTTTATAGTAATTATGAAGTTTCAGTCAACAGGAAATGTTATGAATCTGCCTGGAAGAGGATGTGTGTCTATATTGTCTTAATGCATGGCGAGGAGGAGAGTTTGAGTGGCCAAAGACTCTCCAAGGATCACAGCTGGAGAATGCAGAAAAAAGCTGAGTCTTGGGGTCAGAAAGCCTCGAAAAAAAAAAATCTCTGTATACCAATATATATATATATATACAGTATATGATCAACAATATAAACTAACAACTTTCACTTGCACTAATAATACATTTATATACTTCAATCTCTTTTGAGCGTTTGAATCGTGCTGACTCTTTCGCAAGAAGTGAATCGCAGTTTCACGTGTTTCAAGGCATGTGATTGGCTGTTCGCTACTGATGTCATACTTTCACATGCACACGCTCCATGAACTCATGATCAAAGCCAGATTGAATTGGTTTGGTTTTGTTTGAAACTAATCCTGTAACCCTGAGTTTGTTCAACTACCATCATGGTACAGGCCGCCCCAGGGGTGTTAATGTAACACCAGTGATTTTGCTGTGAATGAACATCAACGTTTCTGAAGTTCTGTAAAAAATAAATTAAACATCTAACCGTGTTGCTTCCCAGTTGTTACAGGGGTTCTCCACAGGTGAATGTAGAAGCCAGGTGGTCTTCATTACATCAGTACCATCGTCATCCTGGAAGATCTGGCCAGAGAAAGCACTGCACGAGCCTAAGCAAGAATCAACGTTTCAAACGTTTTAATTACGCACTGCAAAGAATATTTTCTTACTGAGAATTTCTGTCCTGTTTTCCAGTAAAATTGCCTAAGCATCCTTTAAACAAGATACATATTTACACTATTCAGAGTATATATTTTATTTTTGCCTTAGTGCACTGAAGCAGCTCTCCTGGCTAAACCCACCTTTTATCTTCCAGGCCATGCAGAAGGCAACAGTAGTGGTCTGTTTGGTCTGGTTTGTGTTGATGTAGCCCACAAGTTCAGCAGGTTCTTCTTTGAGGCTGGACTCTTTTGAAGTAACAGCGGTTGTGTACATCCCAGTAATCCGACCATTCTCATTCTCCATCAGCTCCATCACAGAACCGAGTGCGTTTTTCCACTTTCCAGACACTACTGAACTTCCGGCTTTCTAGATAAATAATTATAGTTCCAATCTGTAATTTGGTTTTATTTTAAAGGATTAGTCCATTTTCAAATAAACTTTTCCTGATAATTTACTCACCCCCATGTCATCCAAGAACTTTATATGAACAAACGTTCGCCTTCAAAGTGCTTCCGCCAAAATCGCATTTCCGTATTCTCCAAAAAGTTTATGCTGTATGTCCTACACTTTCCCTATTCTACTTACGGAAAAAATGTAACTGGCGCTGTGTTCGTTCCGTAAGTTGAATAGGGAAGGTGTAGGACATAGAGCATAAACTTTTTGGAGAATACGGAAATGCGATTTTGGCGGAAGCACTTGTAAGGCGAACATTTGTTCATATAAAGCATATACATTTACATTTTTTTCGAAAATGACCGATCGTTTTGCTAGATAAGACCCTTATTCCTCGTCTGGTATCGTTTAAAGCCCTTTGAAGCTGCACTGAAACTGTAATTTTGACCTTCAACCGTTTGGAGAGACCATTGAAGTCCACTATAAGGAGAATAATCCTGGAATGTTTTCATCAAAAACGTTAATTTCTTTTCGACTGAAGAAAGAAAGATGTGAACATCTTGGATGACATGGGAGTGAGTAAATTATGAGGAAAAGTTTATTTGAAAGTGGATTAATCCTTTAAGTTTACAGGTTCAAATTACGGCGCTGATTGTATCAAATAGAAAAAATTGGAACAAACGACTTAATAAAAAAATTCACATATTAGTCAAAGCTAAATACTGCAAACATTGCAAACACTTTGCAATCTTAGTGCACTAATAGGCATAAATTCATGCTCAACTCATGCAGATAATCTTGAGTTAATGTATAACTATGAAGAATTAAACCATTCATAAATGATTACGTCATCAGCAACCAATCAAGAGTCTATCTGGTTAACCCCTTTACATACACAGATCATCGACGGCCCCAGATTATTGTTGTTCAACATTCACTGCATGTTAAAATATCACACTCTTTCTTGATCTGGACAAACTGTCTATCATTAGAAAGATTAAGGACTCCAGCTTCGATATTTGACCACTGTTTATGATAAAACTGGGTTAATTTATGTCAGGAGTGCAAAATAATCAATCTGTAATTTTTTTTTAATATTTTGAATAGAATAAAAACACGTACATATTCATTCACGTCTGCTCCGGTTTATTTGTGTTCACATAGATGCACTAGACAGCGTCCGAAAGTGCACATATTTGGAGAAATATTGATTTATTCTCACGTTTTCATCATATAGAATATAATTTCTATTCATTTCCCACTAAATTATGCAACCTGAAGAGCTGAAAGAGTGTTCAGAGTGCGCTCTGTCTCTCCTGTTCCTGGTTTGCATCAGTTATGACTCAGAGTGCTTATTTGGCCTAGAGCTGTCAATCATAATACATGGCCATAATTCCTGCCCTTCTGGACGACACTTCCTCGTCCTGTGCTCTGTGAAAAACAAACCCAAAGAAACCTTTCTACACACGAAACAAGAAGTTAATAAACACATGATTACGATAGTACAGTTGTGGTCAGAATTATTGGCACCCTTGGTAAATATGATCAAAGATGACTATAAAAATAAATCTGCATTGTTTATCCTTTTGATCTTTAATTCATGAAATTAGCAAAAATCTAACCTTTCATTGAAGGAAAAGAATTGAAAGTGGGGGAGAATCACATTATGAAATAAATGTTTTTCTCCAAAACATGTTGGCCACAATTATTGGCACCCCTAGAATTTTTTATGAGTAAAATATCTCTGAAGTATATTCCCATTCATATTTACATTTTTTTAGCGCACCAGGGTGATCATGAACATGAAATTGTCCAGCCATGACTTCCTGTTCCACAGGAGTATAAACATGAGGAAACACAAAGGCCAAATTCCCGTAATCATTCATCACAATGAGTAAAACCAAAGAATATAGTTCTGATGTGCAGCAAAAGATTGTTGAGCTTCACAAAATAGAAAGTGGCTGTAAGAAAATAGCTAAAGCATTGAAAATCCCCACTTCCACTATCAGGGCAATAATTAAGAAGTTCGAATCAACTAAAGATGTTACAAGTCTGCCTGGAAGAGGAAGTGTGTCTAAATCGTCCTAATGCGCGGTGAGGAGGAAAGTTTGAGTGGACAAAGACTCTCCAAGGATCACAGCTGGAGAATTGCAGAGATTAGTTGAGTCTTGAGTCTCAGAAAGCCTAAAAAAATTATCAAACAGCACCTACATCACTACAAGTTGTTCGGGAGGGTTTCAAGAAAAATCCTCTGCTCTCATCCAGAAACAATCTCCAGCATATTCAGTTGTCAGACAAGACTGGAACTTCAAACGGGAACGGCTTCTATGGTCAGATGAAACTAAAAAAAGAGCTTTTTGGCAGCAAACCCACCAGATGGGTTTGGTGCACACATGGATAAAAAGTACCCCATGCCCACGGTTAAATATACTGCTGGATCTTTAATGTTGTGGGCCTATTTTTCTGCTGGAGATCCTGGACATCTTATTCAGATACATGGTATCATGCATTCTATCAAATACCAACAGATAAAAAATCAAAACCTGACCGCTTCTGCTAGAAATCCAATAATGGGCCGTGGTTGGATCTTCCATCAGGACAATGATCCAAAACCAACATCAAAACCAACACAAAAATGTGTCACTGAGCACAAAATGAAGCTTCTGCCATGGCCATCCCAGTCCCCTGACCTGAACCCTAAAGAAAATGAGTGTGGTGAACTGAAGAGAAGAAGCACCAACATGGAGCTGGGAATCTGAAGGACCTGTAGAGATTCTGTATGAAGGAATGGTCTCTGATCTCTTGTCAGGTGTTCTCCAAACTCATCAGGCATTATAGGTGAAGACTCAGAGCTGTTATCTTGGCAAAAGGAGTTTGCAAAAATTATTGAATAAAAGCGTGCCAATAATTGTGGCCAACGTGTTTTGGAGAAAAACATTTATTTCATAATGTGATTTCCCCCCCCACTTTCAATTCTCTTCCTTCAATGAAAGGTTATAATTTTGCTAATTTTATGAATTAAAGATCAAAAGGATAAACAATGCAGATTTATTTTTACAGTCATCTTAGATCATTTTTATCAAGGGTGCCAATAATTCTGACCACAACTGTATATGGTTGTGATTTTCATGGGATTGGTGCGATTTTCATATCAATAATGGATTTTTACATTATAAATGGTAAGCAGGTGTAGCAATTAGCTGCATATAAAAGGCTATACATAATACATTTCAACAACATTATGACTAAAATCCACATCGGAAGTTATTACAAACACTCACTGGTTGTTTAAAATGCGTTTTGAGTAAAAGTGTAATATAGATCTTTTAAATTGTGTCATGTAGCTTGATGCTTATTGAATTCACATAAGGTCCCAAAATATGCTTTTTTTTGTTTGTTTGTTTTGTTTTCTAAAAAGACTTCAGATAATAGGTGGATTAATGTATAGTGGGATCAAGATGGTGTAGATGGACAAGCCATGTAATGCCAGAATAAAGGCTAATGGTGGATGAATACAAACAAAAGAATAATGATAAAAGAACAAGTCTCATACCGGCAGAGGTGTGAAAAGTTTGTCGAGCGAGAACATAAAAGTTCTCCTCACCAGACATTAGACTGCAAATAGGTGTTTACAGGAATGGCCAAAATGGTTGGTGTGCAGTAAGGGGTTAATATATTAAGTCATATGTGAATTGCTATTAATTACATGTGCCATCATGCATCAACATCTAGTATTAATAGTGTAAATTAATGTTAATTACAACACTCTTAAAAGAAATGTGTACAATTACACAAATGTGTAGAACTCTAGGTTACGAATTTTGTTTCAATATTAAATGTGTTGGAAAAATTAAGCTGTTTATGCATAGTTATGTGTACAAATCTGTGTACTACAGTGAAAATATGATATAGTTGCTTTAATTAATCTTTAGCTAATGATTTGCAAAGATATGTTATGACTTTACACATTGAGGCACATCTGTATCTTTGCATTAGTTAAGCATGAATTAATGCATATTAGTGCACAAAGATTGTAAAGTTTTACCCAAGCAAGTATTTCTCACCTCCATGTTTCAGGTTCCAAAGTTTACTTGAGAGCGGGCGAGAGAGAGAATGAAAAAAAGAACACATGGTTACTTCATAAATTGGATGTTTAGGGTAGATAATGAAACAGAATACAAATGAAATTCTCATTTAAAAAATCAACTTAAACAAAAACAGACAGATATTTAAAAGCAGAGACTTGCGGAGAATGCATGTTCCGTATCAGTGATATAAAATGCAAAACAATTATGAAAAAATATATATATATTTTTTTTTTTGGTATATTAAAACATTTTAAAATACATTACCTGAGTAAAGTGATGAGAGACCAGAGCACTCTGAGCGTGAAATGGAGATTAAGTTTTTGTTTTGCAAGTAATCAAGGGAATGAAATGCACATTATTGTAGATTATTGTGTAGATTATGTACATTAGGATAAATCTAACTGGTCTGCTAAGAAAGGTAGGGAATCAAACAAATAAAAATGTAAGGTCTTTCCCCAAAAAGTTTTATAGAGAAAAATGCACAACACTCTTTGTTAGGTGAGTAACAAATAGGATAAGATAAAATACAATTTTATTGGAGTTAACAATATTTATTAAAAAAAAGGAAAAAAGAGAGAGAGAGAGAGTCCAATAAAGGACGACAGACCAAACGGGCAATGTTTGCCTCCAGTTTAGACACAAGCCATCATCCCAGCCAACTTTAATTTTGTTGCGCAACATTACACAACTGATGGGGAGAGCCAAAATGTTTTAGTCTACATCTTGGCAAATTTTAAGCAAAGAAAACTGTTAGACATCCATATCTTTTTCAGATATACATTTCAAAACGTAAGAAACATCCACATATTAGCCTGGTTTTGAATAAATATAAATGTTCAGCATAGAAGTGGTAGTTAAAGGCAAGTGATCTCAATAGCTGACCAAATGGGAAAATATACATGCCAAAAAGTAAAGGGCCAAGAACTGAGCCCTGGGGCACACCAGTATGAACAGGCCCAACTTCTGTCCACCCATAGATACAAATTGACTGCTATCAGTAAATTAGGACCTAAACCAGTCTAGGTCAATCTCCAAGACACGTAAGAAAGACTCAAGACGGTTAAGTAATTAAATGTGATCAAATGTGTCAAAAACACAAAAGCTACGTTTCAAAAGTATAAGAGTCAGTGGCTATTAACAAGTCACTGGTGACCTTTATTACATTAAAACACAAACATTGCAGTGTCCTTAGTAATCTTGAGTGCTCAAAATCTATTGTTACCGTGCTTTGGGAGAGATGACTGACAAGACGATAGTGGAGGATTTGGTGTGTAACAGATCCTGAGCGTCATTGAAAAATATGTAATGTTGTAAAATGTGCAGTAAGTACCGCCCAAAGGTCGTGCAAACCGAATATTTTCCGTCACGGACTTAATTTTTTTAGCAGTAACAGAAAAATCTGAAAGCCGTCCTTCATTTTTAAAGATTACACTGAGGGGGATCTATTGTAACTTGTAACTGTAATTCCCACCCCTGTCCAGTTGGTGATGAGTGTGCGCCCAGGTTCAGCCTCCAGAACAAAATTAAAACTGCCATGTGAGAACGCAAAATATAATGATGCAAAATCGAATGAAAATTGTGTTTGCATCAGTATCCCTTGATGTGTTTCATTACGCACAAGCAAGCACTCAGTTTAAGACGATGTGAACGAGGAGGAAGGATTTCAGAAGCAGATACAGAAAGCAGATTGAGTTTAGTTCAGTTCATTTTTTACATGTTTTGTTCATACTTTAAAGGAGTCATGAACTGCGTTGTTTTATTGTTTTATAATGTTTCATTTAGATCTATGGCATTATATTTAGATCATGGCATGAAAGGTTGCAGTGATGAAACACTAGCCGATCACAGACATGTTGAGCACATGAAAGCAGTGATCTCGTCAATCCAACTCAATTTCTGCACACTAACGAATGCTTTCATCGTCAAGAACAGTGCAAACACGATATAATTAAGAGATTTGTTGAATAAAACGTGAATTTTGGCACGTGTCCAGAACTCAGTCACTGATAAACTCGCACTGTTTGATTGACAGCTCGAGCCATTGTAAAGGGAGCGTTCTTTGATGGCTTTCTATATATAATTTAATCACCGTTTAAATAACAGATTATTTTCATCCTACTAAGAGAAACAATGTGAAGTTGACAGTTTAGTCACTGGTTTGATTTACTGACACCTAGACAAAGAACATCTGACTGTACATGAATCTTTAATATCAGATCAGGCATTAGAATTAACACAGTTACTTACATGTTATTGCATTACTGTCAAGTCCATATCGTAAAAGTTTGTTTGCAAAGCCTGCGCCGAAACGCGATTGATTTACCAAAGAATCCACAGTGTAATGTACCAAATGCAAAGACTCAACTGAGACATTCACATTGTTGAAAATAAATAACCATATTCCTAGCATTAGGTAATGTTATTTTTAGTCCCGTATAACTCTTCTCACTAAAGCCGCACTCACACTAGACTTTGAACATGTGAAATTTCATCGGATGCAACAATGGTCGTGATATGATCATGGTCTATAGCATCTTTTTTATAAACATGAATTCAACATATAACATACAGTAATACATTCAAATTCAAAAATATCATTCTTTTAATTCAGACAAGAGGTCATGCTGTGATGAACTGATTTTCTACTGGTCGCACGTTCACAGGTCAGAGTTAACTAAACTTGAACTTTGGAACGCAGCGCAATGCGAAGCTTTTCGCACGAGCTTGTGTTTCCAGTCTTACCCATTCGCATGCGTGTGAATGGAAGTCAGTGGAATGAAAAGTGCAGTGCGACTGCACCATAACACGCCAGTGGGTGGGGCTATCGTTGAAATGATGAAGTAGGTGTTGATTTCTTCTGCAGAGGCGGGGTTTCGCCTATCTATGACAGGCACATTCCAGGATCAGTCAAGTTTTCAGTTCTGAAACTTACAGGATATTCTTATAGTACGATGACCTCTTATATATCAAATGCTCAAGAAAAAGTTGATTTCTCAATTCATGACCCCTTTTAATTGTAATTGTATTTTGTAACATTGCATTGCTCATATTTGCCAGTTCAGGCACAAAAGGTCGTGTTTTAGTGGCCTCTGCTGTCACTGTGGAAAAAACAAACATTTATCTGCTTCGTGTCGTGTTGAACATGAAAAGTAATGCATAGTCTCTGTTCACATAATATATAAATAAATACATAATCTTGTAAGTTTGTGATTAAAAATGAAAATATGAATGAAAGCTATTAATTTTCTTATCATTAATAATAGATAATGATAATAGATTATGACTTTTTTTTTTACATCTTTATCTTAAAGTATTATTGTGGGGAAGCACCTCCCAACATCTGTTTTAAATCACGGATCTGATGGCGGACAAATATGGACAATGATTCTGGTAAGAGAATCAAGCACAGGATAAGTATATCCTCTTCAAACTTATATTTTATAGCACTTGTCAGGCAGTCAGTGATATCCATTTACAATATAATTGTGTGGAGTTATGGAAAGTTATGTTGTGGTCTGTAAAACAATAAATGAATATATTATGAATACAATATCTGTACAAATATCTCACAAAGTATCAATAACTGATTAAAACAGTCATTACAAATGAATACTCAACTGTCAGATAATATATGAACCCTATATAATAAGATAAACTGCTATACACGGCATGACGCATTATATAATAACAAAGCACGTGTTAACTCAACGTGATCATACTAACGCGACTGACAAGATTAGGGTCTATCCATGATCGCGCTGCGATCGTCATTTGCATATCTCAAACATTCGCCAAACATCTGACATTTACAATAACAACTACAGAGTGTTGACTAAACAATATTCACATGATTACTCACATTTTTTTCATGAACGCACAACACTGAACAATATCGGGAAGAGCACGGCTGGAGCTGGCTCTTGGATCAGTCTGATATGGAAGTAGCAACTGATATCAGTCTGTCAGAAACCGCTAGGGCTGGGAATCGATTCCAAAAAGAATCGATTCCGAGGCGTTTGGAATCGAGAGTCGATTCCAAAGTTCGGAATCGACTCCTCATTTAAGGCCTTTATTAGTTCAAAACTATAATTAATTTGCCTCTTGCTTGCTAATAGTGACTGGAAGTCCGATTCATTTCCTCAAAATGGTTCTTCCGGGTAGTTCATGTCAATGAACCAGTTCAAAAACCTATTCAGGCGTTATTTTACGGTGAATCTGGCTTAGGCTCTCTGCACTTTTGAGCGCTGCATGGACTTAAGAGAGAATAGATCATGACTTGATCGAGGATCTTGATTAAATTTTATTTTAAATAAAATGCTATTTTTTTTTTAATCCCTTTCTTTCTATCAGCCAATAATTCTGAAAGAAAACGTGTCGTGAGCACAGATAAGTGTAGGCTGAGAGCCTTAATCGCTATATAGCCTAGTAAAAAACAACTTCCCCACGCATCTGATTGACAGATAAATCACGCGCTCTTATACCAGTGTTGTTGTTGATGTTCTGGTTATTGTACAGTTTGCTTTATATATTAATTCTGGGCAAAGCATACAGTTAAAGTAAACTTAATAATTCAGCTGAACTGTGCACATGTAGACACTTTGTGTCTATCTAAGTGGTTTTTTTGTGTTTTGTTTTTTAAAGCGATACTGCTGGGCTATGGACTATGACCCATTTCAGGTGCAATGCAGCCAAAATTACAATTTAAAATCAATCAGAGATAGAAATGTACCTTTATATCATTAATAAAGCTTCATATTATGAGAAGGCTACTTTCTACGACTTTAATACCCTGTAGTCATGGCGAGATAGGTTCCTTAAATCTAAAAAACAAGAATCGAAAAAGAATCAAAAACAGAAGGAGAAATCGATTCTTGGAATCGACTCCAATCGATTTTAGAACCAGGAACTGGAATCGGGCTTGATTCCAAAAAATTAGGAATCGAACAGCCCTAGAAACCGCTGTGTATTTTCCGTTCCAGGATGAGCTTTCTGACAATTATCGTCGCTTCATAATATTAACATTGAACCACTGTAGTCACATTAAAGGAACACTCCACTTTTTTTGAAAATAGGCTCATTTTCCAACTCCCCTAGAGTTAAACAGTTGAGTTTTACCGTTTTCGAATCCATTCAGCCGATCTCCGGATCTGGCAGTACCACTTTTAGCATAGCTTAGCATAGTTCATTGAATCTGATTAGACCGTTAGCATCTCGCTTAAAAATGACCAAAGAGTTTCAGTATTTTTTCTATTTAAAACTTGACTCTTCTGTAGTTACATTGTGTACTAAGACCGACGGATAAATGAAAAGTTGCGATTTTCTAGGCCGATATGGCTAGGAACTATACTCTCATTCCGGCGTAATAATCAAGTAACTTTGCTGCCATACCATGGGTGCAGCAGGCGCAATGATATTACGCAGTATAGTCCCTAGCGATATCGGCCTAGAAAATCGCAACTTTTCATTTTGCGTCGGTCTTAGTACACGACGTAACTACAGAAGAGTCAAGTTTTAAATAGGAAAAATATCGAAACTCTTTGGTCATTTTTGAGCGAGATGCTAACGGTCTAATCAGATTCAATGAACTATGCTAAGCTATGCTAAAAGTGGTACTGCCAGACCCGGAGATCGGCTGAATGGATTCGAAAATGGTAAAACTCAACTGTTTAACTCTAGGGGAGTTGGAAAATGAGCCTATTTTCAAAAAAAGTGGAGTGTTCCTTTAACTATTTTAATCGATGTCTTTAATACCTTTCTGGACCTCAAAAGGTGCAATGACATTGCTGCCTATGTGTGGATCAGATACCCTCGAATTTTATCAAAAATATCTTAATTTGTGTTCCAAAGATGAACGAAGGTCTTACAGGTTTGGGACAACATACATATGAATATACATGCATTTTGCACTACCAACCCTGTGATACTATAGTATGAGAGCCAGCTGTGAGGCTGATATTCTGAAGATTTTGAAAACTTTTTAATCATTATTAGTAGATTAAAAATGGAGTCTGTGTTACAGCAAATATCATATCCAGGATAGGTCAAACTGTTGGCCCACAAATGAATGGACCTTTTCATGTGGGACCTTTTGCATGATCTCTATCACTGCCTTAGTATGTTGTATGAACATTGTCACAGTGATGCTCTGTGACTAGAGACTCCTTATTGACACTGGACTATGACATACATGCATACATACACTTCTCATTGTAACACACATTATAAATGTGAACACCGGTTAACACAGATATGTTTGTGTCACTGATCATGTGTATTGTTTAATGTTGTTCCTGTCCCCAACATGTAATTTGTTCCTCAGTTTAATGAATACATTTCTCTCTGTTGATTTATGTATTGAGTTATGGGTTGTATTAAGACGTAAAACAAGACCAGCTAATCACGTTAAATGTTTAATGTTTCCATAGAACCACTTCTATATTATAAACAGTTATACTTACGTACTGGAACATTTCCCCCATCCCAGATAGACAAAACCCGGTCACAGTAAATTGCCACCATTTTGAAGATCTCATTCCCGCCAAAAGAAGGCACAGTTCATTGTTCTCATGTATGAGGGGGAGATTGGTGATCTGTTTAATTCTTGGTTAAACATTGTTAAACATTAATAATTTATTGGGTATGTATTGTTCCAAAGAAAAGTATCCGTTGGATGCGCACTTCGGAATCTCAACCAAAGTAGTCCCAGATAGCAAGAACTTTTAGGCAAAATGTGGCTGGTATATCTGGCCTAGATATGACATAGCTGAACACATATGGGCCAAACTTTCATTTTAGATTTTAGTCACCAAACAATTATTACACTACTATAGAGGAGATTTGCAGCTGTAGGGAAGGATGAAGAGCTGCCAGACTGATGGGAAACATGCTAACCTCCTCACACAACAACAGGCTAGTGCTAACGCTAACAGACGCTAAAATTTAAACATATAGTAACAGCTATTATAGAGGTTTTCATCTCAAGCTCTGCCAAAAGAAGACAAAAACTTAAAGAAATTTGTGAGTTTTGTGATGTTGAGTTTTTGCGTCATGTTGTGACCAGATAGTTGTCCCTGAACCCTGCGATCACTCGCCTCATGCAGAACTGGACTGCTCTTAAGTCCTACTTAATTAGTCTTGGAGATGACCGTCCAAGGCACCTTAAGGGATTTTGCTGAATCTGAACATGGATGCAGAAGAACTGCAAGAGGGAGATGATGTTATAGAGGTTTAGATTCTGTTATGCAATAATATTCTTTCTCTCTTTGAAAAAAAAAGATGCCACAGCATCTGTTTATTTGAATGCCATAATTAAGTCTTTTATGGACAAGTTCATTCAGAGGAGAGATGATGAATGAAAACACAGATATGATCATTAACCATGATGCCATAATAGTCAGTGTAAACTGACCTGCATTAATGTAGTTGCTTTGTAGCGTCTTTGCTCCCCCTGCAGGTGACCTTTGCAAATGTTGATGAGAACAGCTAGGCTAGCTCCTTGGTTGAAGCTTTTTAAGATTTTTATTATTTCCTTTTCACAACTTAGTTTTAAGTAGTAAGAATGAAAAATTTTCTGTTTTTTATTTAATAGTGGATAATGAATGATTAGAAGATGCCCTGATTTTTGTGGTTGTGATTACCTGCACATCATCATTGATGCATCCTGTATTAGTCAGCACGTCTAATGCTAAATTGAATAACAAACAATAATAAAGCCATGCTTGTTCTTATAGCATCTCCACTCACATCTTTGTCAAGGCACTCAAATCATTTTGAGTGCTTTCAAGACGCTACTCCTCCAGTCTTGGGACCAACAAGTCCATCAAGAAAAAAAAAATCTGCAAAAGGTCCTGAATTTTGTCCTAATCAAAAGAAACAGACAGTAAATCATACCAAAATACTTGAACTAGAATTTGGTCTAATGTGAATTAGTAAAAAAGCTGGCCATTTCTTAGGAATCTCTGTAATATGCGGTTCATCACAAATGATTTCTCGTCTGCGCTGTGAAGGCATCATCAGTTCATCCACAAGCTGAAGATCAGGATAAGTTTTCTGCATTTCAATCATCAATATTTTCTGCTTTTTTCCCACAGTTTCTGCACTCTGCCATTCAGGTGGATCTGGCCGTTTACGTTGGTTCTGCACTCTGTTGGTTATAATGAGAGGACTTGTACAACAAGCATATAGTGATGCTCATTCAGTGAGCTTGCGCTCTGTTTTGAGCAGTATAGTGTATATACTGCTCTGATTGGCCATTGTGTTCAGGTGTTCAACATCGGCTACGATGCTCAATGCTGCAAAATCACACTGTAAACCTTTCATGCTCTTAAGCAAACACAAATGCTTGGCAAGATAAGAAAACTAAATTTAGCGTGTGTTTTTATTTTTAGTTTTATATATTAGAATCAATTAATTAATAATTTATTTCAATAATTTTAGTTTAATTTTCACAAAATTTTTTGTCTTATTTTAATAGTTTATTTATTAAATTATTAATTTTAATTATCAACAATCAACTTACACAAAACGAACACTAACTTCATACGAGAACTGTCATTCTGATGATTTGACAACATGAACACAACTTCAGAGAAAAAAAAACTTTTAATTTTTTTTTTTTTATGAGGTTTATAGGCCTCATAAGAGGGGCCGCATAGGCCATAATTGTTGAAAAACAAACATTAGTCAAGTCAGCTTTATTTATATGGCGCTTTATACAATATAGACTGTTTCAAAGCAGCTTTACAGTCATAACAGGAAAATGATTCAATGACGCGGAGTTCATTTCAGCTGTACAGCAGCTCTAAAAGAAAATAGTAATAGGGATGGGCAGATCGATATAAAGTATAGATATATCGATACTGACGTTGAGTATTTAAAGTATCGATACTCAAAATGTCGATACTAAGGTCTGTGTGTGTTTTTTTGTTTTGTTTTGTTTTTTACCAGTGATTTTGTTTATTTAAAGGGTTAGTTCACCCAAAAATGAAAATTCTGTCATTTATTACTTACCCTCATGTCGTTCCACACCCGTAAGACCTTCATTAATCTTCAGAACACAAATTAAGATATTTTAGTTGAAATCTGATGGCTCCGTGAGGCCTTCATAGGGAGCAATGACATTTCCTCTCTCAAGATCCATAAAGGTACTAAAAACATATTTAAATCAGTTCATGTGAGTACAGTGGTTCAATATTAATATTATAAAGCGACATGAATATTTTTGGTGCGCCAAAAAAACCAAAATAACGATTCATAAAGTGATGGCCGATTTCAAAACACTGCTTCAAGAAGCATCGAAGCGTTATGAATCAGTGTATCGAATCATGATTCGGATCGCGTGTCAAACCGCCAAACTGCTGAAATCACGTGACTTTGGCGCTCCGAACAGCAGATTCGATACACTGATTCGTTGTGCTCCGATGCTTCCTGAAGCAGTGTTCTGAAATCGGCCATCACTTTATAAATCGTTGTTTTGGGTTTTTTTTGGCGCACCAAAAATATTCTCGTTGCTTTATAATATTAATACTGAACCACTGTACTCACATGAACTGATTTAAATATGTTTTTAGTACCTTTATGGATCTTGAGAGAGGAAATGTCATTGCTCCCTGTGAAGGCCTCACGGAGCCATCGGATTTCAACAAAAATATCTTAGTTTGTGTTCCGAAGATTAACGAAGGTCTTACGGGTGTTGAACGACATGAGGGTGAGTAATAAATGACAGAATTTTCATTTTTGGGTGAACTAACCCTTTAACAATAAATTTAATGCATACAATATGCATTGTATTGGACAAATAATCTATGTTAGCGAATAATTTGTAGTAGAAGTATTTTCCTGCTCATCTGAACACGCAAATGCTCAAGTCAGAACCAATCAATCACAGAGAGCGTTCGTGCACTGCCGACACTACATTCAAACAGGGCTGCGTTTAGTATCGTAAGAAACCATTGATGCTTTTGGGAAACGCAGCCCAGAACAATGCTTAACAGAAGACAGAAAAATATAATAGGCTATTATTATTATTATTAGTTATTTCACAATAAACAAAATGAAATAGTAGCCTACATAGTTTTTGCAATTACATTTATTTAAATTGAACATTAAAAGTTCATATTGATGTTCTGTCAGAATACAAATGTTTCATTTTATGGGTGCAACTGGCAGCTTATGAAAATGAACCATTACTACAGTGACCATAGTTCAGCTAGGCATATAGTAGGCTTATTTGTAGATTTTCCATGGTTTACCAAGTAAAAATTTTAAGGACGTGTAAACAAAAATATAATATAATAAACTGCAATTAAGGCATATTGAATGTTAAAATGCCTTTCAAATATAATGTTGAGTGGGTATCATAACCCATTTTACTCTTAGTAATTCAGTAATTGAATAAATGTTAAAATCTATAAGTTCATATTAAAGATATCGTATCGGTATTGGCGATATTGGCCTTGAAAGTATCGGTATCTTATCAAACAAAATAAGTGGTATCGCCCATCCCTAGAAAATAGTGTCATTGTTCAACTGAAGTCAGTTCCGTTGTAAAGATCATGAATTATTAAATTAGTTAATCTCATCTGCAGTTATGCAGAAAACAGTGATGTCATCATTATTGAAATGAACACAATGTTAGTGAAATTCATTCATACACAATACTGAAAAAGCCTCTTATAAACACTAGTGAAAAAATTAAGACATTGATCAAAGACTACATTTGCATGTGCACCAATAATGTATTTTAAGGGGATTTTATGGTACTACATATTTACCTCTAAATTATACACTATTTATCTGTAATACTATGAAGTAACCACTAGATGGCTGTAAAAGCATTATATAAGTAGGGATGTGTATTCCTTAGTTGCTGCTAACATTGTTTTGAAATGTAATTATTTATATTAGGTTTTGCAGTTGGATATGTACTGTTTGTTCTGCTTGCATTTTGTGTGTTTATCAATAGAGTTCAGAGAGCAGCACTTTCTACACAAGGAGGACAAACTCCTCTCCAGCTATGGTGTAACTGCAGCAGATTGTGTTTTTTGAGATACCACATGACAATGAATGTGAAGAACGTGGCTCTCAAATCCATCTGCAGACCTCAAACAGTGTGGCGATTCCACCAAATCATGTCATCATCATTGAAACAACTCACCGTTTACTTCAGGAGTGGTTTGACCCACAATCCGAGGATTGTAACAATCGTATTGACTTGCTTCTCAGTGCACGCAATTTCCTTCAAGAGTGAAAATGACTAATTTATGTCTCATGTTTACATTTCAAATAATTTCTAAGTATCCAGTGACTTTATTATTGTAAAAACACTTTTATGCCCTTGAATCATCAGTTGCAATAGTTTACATGAACAGATAATGAGCAACATTGCAATATTTATTTTCATTTATCATTTATGCATTTTTATATTGATTAGATGAACAGACAATGAACAATATTGCAACATTTATTTTTATTCATCATTTATGCATGTTTTTTTACATCAATTAAAAATGCATTGTAAAATAAACTAATTCAAAGTCAAAAGTGACCAAAATGAGCTCATTCTATGGACAAAAACATTATTCATTTTGGGGTGAGATATTCCTTTAGATGTAACTTGCAATTGAGTAGACTATCTATTTCATGCCGTGTTTGCAAAGGCAAAGTCCATGGATCTTTTGAATTCCTCATACTTTGAATGCAAGGGTAACTTTAGACAATTCATGTGTCTGCCGTAGGAAACCTTGAAACCACTGCTGCCTAAGAATCTTCCTTGTGCAGGAATTCAATTGTAGGTTGTGTGGAGGAGCCAATTGGTGGTACACAACTTGTACCAGTTGCAAAACCCATTATTTTCTCCAAATTTGGCTGGCTCTTCCTCATCTGTAAGGCTCGAGCCCCTGCCCCTTTAATCTAAAAGTAAAGTGCCCTTTCGGTCATATTGTGGTGCCCCTGGAACACGATTTGGACCGATGGGGGAAAAACGTTCATTTTCCATCTATTCTGCTATATTCCCTCTGCACTTATAAATAATCCTTATTTAAAATGGCTACAACAAAATAAAAACACAAGGGCACATATTTGATTGGTCTTATAATATATTTTATTAACATTTAACATTTATTTGAATGTTTCTGTTTATTGTGCATGCAGTAAATATTTGTCTCATTTCAAACAGCACCATTGTGATATTGGTGATATTGTTTTCTGTTGCAGCCAGATTTTATTTAATTTTTTTTTTTTTTTTTTAAGTTTGGCCTCCAGTAGCTCTGTAGAGAAAATTAGCCGGTACAAAGAAATCTGACACCTCCTTCAACTTGCCATTCTTTTTTCCTTGGAAAACTAATCACCCGGTCTCACTCATCTTTTATCTGATCTAGTCATATTTTGTGACATCATGGCCATGCTTATCACAGAGATGTTACTGAATGGTTTAGAGCAAAAAAGCAGTAGTACTTTTTGTTTGTATGGTCTGCCACCACCTTTTTTCTTCTTTAGCATCATGACCGTCACATCAAAATTATTAGGTGAAGAGGATTCTCCACTGTCATGTTCATCAGATGAAGAGGATTCTTTGGTGCCAATGGTAGCCAAGAAACTAGAACGTGTCACGCTTTCTTTTACATGGTTGAGATCTTGATGTTTTTGACTGAACCGTTCATCTCTTATGTTGTTTGACATTTTTTGCTAAACTCTCTTCCTCCGCTGAACTGTCAGTGTCTGATTCTTCCTCTGATTCCAGCATATACTCGTCCTCGCTGAACTCTGAGCTTAACAGAAATTCTTCTGTTGCATATCCAAGCATTTTCCTGTTAAGCTGTGAATAAAACCTACGAGTTCAAACAACATATTTGAAATTATGAAGAACTGTCCAAAGTGAAATATCCAGTGTGCAGATTTTAATAACAATGCAACTATTAATTTCCAGGCTGTAGTGGCAGTACTAGTAGTACTAGCATTAGCAATGCATGAATATAGCAAAAATCATAATCATTGCAAAACCCAGACCTGCCAACCTGTACACATTTTGACATCAAAGTAAACTGGTACAATAGGCCTTTAACACAGTACGCATGATTATATCATTATATCATATTATATCACCCAAATTATAAAGATAATTAGAAAGATGATTGATCTTTTAAAAGGAAAGTCACCAGAGAGCCAGTGTCATGGTGCTTCTTGCTTTGTTCAATACAAGTGTTCAAGTGCTGTTTAAGGCACATATCATACTTGCTCGAGAGTATCATCAACTCTAGGACATCTACTATGTTCTCCATTACCTGGTGCTTCTTCTTTACTTGTTCAAGACATTTGGTTGCCAGTCAAAAGATTGCCTTTTTAACCATTAGAAAGTAAGCATCTACACTATCTCTGTGGGCATCACTTTTCTCATGTGCCTCAATCCTCTGATGAACATGTTTCCAAGCATTCATACCTCCCTTTATGAAAGGACTGCAACAGGAGCAAATGCCAAACAGTACAGATAATTCGTTTTTTCATTGTATGCCAACCACTTGCGGTTGGTTCCATCCTTTCTGTGATAAACCTTTGCTATGTGATGTTTCGGTGGCTGTTGAGGATGAAAGCGGAAAAACATGTCAAGGTCCTTTGACTGAGGATGAGCAAAATAATCAAACTTATCAGTCTCCACATCTACACCAATTGGATCTTCTGCCTGGCTGCTGTTGTCTCACTGAAGATCAATGTCTCGGTCTCTTTCTTTTTCTCACTTTCCTCAGCATGAGGCTTATCTTTATTGAACCACAATCATATTTGAAATAAGTCAAAAGGCTAAAATCACTGAAATTTAATTGAAACGGATAATCAAAAGAAAATAAAACCCTGAATAAAAGAGAATTAATTCAATGTAAGTCACTTTGGATAAAAGCGTTTGCCAAATGCTACTATAGTCACTGTACCTCAAGTCGCAAGTTCCTGTGCGTGTGTTTGTCTTCTTAAAAAAATATCTGTCAGTTGGACACATTTGGCCGCGTCATCTTCCAATGTCTTTTTTTTTTTTTTTTTGGCGTTTTTGCCTTTATTATGACAGGACAGTGATCAGACAGGAAGCGAAGCGGGAGAGAGAGAGGGGGACGGGACCGGGAAAGGACCACGAGCCGGGACTCGAACTCGGGTCGCCCGAAGCGCATTGGCACTACATGTCGGCGCACTGCCCGTGAGGCCATCGGCGCCGACAGCTTTTCTTTTCTTTTTTTTTTAAACAGGCTTTTTCAGCTCCTCATGGCATCATTTTACTATCCATTTTATCCTTCCCGCGATTAGCTCACACTCGCTAACTCACTCTACAGCATTAAATTATGTTTCGGTTTCTTTAATTTTTCATTGCAACAACCTGGGTACACGCGCATGTGTTTGAGAAAGAGTGTGCACGCTCTGACAACAGAAAACAGCACTTTTTAATGCAAGGTCTGATTTAAATTCAACTTTAGTGTAATTAGCTTAGTTATCAGTCACACAGTAACTTAACACATTTAAAACGTTTTTCTGTGTGTGAAAAAACAAAGGGAAAGCAGGCTAGTCTGCCAGCCCAATTTATGAGCAGGCAGAGCGGCCCACCGGGAACTCTCCCAATGGCCACTCCGGACCTGCATCTGTCTTTGTCAAAAGTGTGGGGGAGACTCGGTGCACTACATACTGTAGATATTTATTAGATATTTATTACCCGACCTTTCTTTTTTTCGTGTGCGGTTTTTGTTTTCTTTATATAATGATGTATGAACATATATGCTCTGATAAAATAGTTTGTATGTATGTGTATATGTGTGTGTGCACTAATAAAATAAATGAATTTTCTGCTTACAATCAGATACAATGACTCAACTGATTTTTTGTAATTTTTTTAAAAGTACAAATAAAATGACAATGTAGATGTAAAAAGACATGTTTATTAAATTTAATATTTAAAACAACAAATGAAAGGAACACATGTGTAACTATTAAACAGTTCACAAAAAGATTGATATTCGTAAAAATCAGCAGAACATATATTATTTTTACCCTCTGAGAGGAAATCAAATAAATAACAGGTTTGAAAGAGGAGAGGCTTGTCTTGAGTGAGAGCAAACTATGGGTGGACGAGGCTTCCACATGAGGCCAGCCAGCTTCCTTGTTCTTAGATGGTTTCTTGCATTTGAACTGGGTGACTATTTCAACCATTTCAAGACTGTGGTGTCATAGATCCATGAACCTGCTTGCTCCTGTTTGTTTCACACTACAGTAGTCAACATTTGAAGTGGATTCTTAGGACAACTTTGATGAACTTTTTTGATCCACTTCAAATGTTGACTACTGTATTTCAACACAACACCAGGAGCAGGTTAAGTTGTAGCTAACATTAAAACTTTAATAAATAGTTATCAAAAATGAACTTTTTTGGATTCTTAGAATTGATTGAAATAAAGGTGCAAAACAGAATGTCCTTAGAAATTATCTATATTGATTCTGAAACTCTTTAACTGCTTCCTCCTAACTATATTCCTAACTAACATCTTCACATCAGTTCCTCTCCTTGCTTGTACTATTCAAGATGATGATTGAAACCATGTATTGATGACTCCAAGAATGGGCCAGAACTGGGTGGATGAACTTTTAAAAACTGGCAACCCATCCACATTCACTTGAAGTTCCAGGCATATACCGCTAGCCAAGCTGCACTTATTTGCCTCCAAAGTGGTCTTGATTGACTTCAGGATTGCAAAGTAATGGTATGTCCCACCAGCCTTTTCCTGGACAACCACTGACTCTGACCGTGAAGTCCTAAGTAGTGTTCTTGGGTCAGCTGACAATGATGGATGATGGTACTTTAAGATTTTCAATAAATTATTCAATGCACTGTTATGTTTTCTTCCAGGTTGCCAATCTACTTTCCAGATGAGCTTCCTCTTCTTCAACAGATCTACTGTTATCAGACTGTAAAAAATCTAACTCCTCAGGGAAAGATGATTCACAGTCCATTAAGTCCTCCTCAGTGTTAGCTGGATATTCATAATTGTCAGCTTGTAAATTTTCAGCCCTACAGCCAAAACCAAAACCAGACTGGCGCAATATAAATTAAACATATTATGATTATCATAAATCCAAAAAAGGGTTGGGCTAGTGTAGAAATTATCAACGTAAACCTGATAGCCTTTGCCTAATAATGGAGTGTCTAGCAAATGCATCACATAATCATAACTAAGGTCTTTGCCTTTGACCAATGAAGCTTTACCTTCGTACACAAAGAAGTTCCATGTGTACCACAAGTTGAGTCAGCAAGGACAAAGAGTTTGTAGCCCCACTTAGTAGGCTTGTCCTTCATGTTCTGCTTGATGCCTACATGTGCCACCATTCTCTCATCCACTGACATTTGTCGACTTGGTTGGAAGTACATCTTGCATACAGTGGCTTAATTTTGAAATAGCAAATTTGAAATTTGCAGATCTTCTTCTAGGTTGCACAGATGGAGATTCCATGAGATGGCCTGAAATCTGCGTTTGGACATCACTAGCTATGTTTTCATCCACCTATTTTTATGCGCATTTTGGGGTATCTCATTAAAAACGAATGGATTGAAATGCCAAGATGTGCATAAATTCTAAAAAAGCAAATAAAAAACTTATGCACTTGTTTGAGTCGGATACATTTTTTTATCCAATAAGAAGACATGGGTATAAACTACGATGGAAACAAAACAGATAAATTCCCTGATGCGCTTAAAAAATCATGTGACTTTATGCGATGGGATGGCATAACTTTTGCACAGTATCTGAAATGCTGTTTTGGTAATTCTGTGCCTGAGCAAAATTTGTTGTCAAAGTGGTTTGGTATAATTATTTATCTCCCAGAACTGTATTACACGACGGTGTTCCCAAACAGCAGGCATCAGAAAGCAACATTATGTGTTTATTGCATTTTGTCTGCACACTGAAAAAATTATTATGAAAATTATTATATACAGAGTTTATCAGGAAGTGACGATTTTGTTCCTTCGACTCACTGGATGGAAACGCTGCTTTATTCACAAATGTTTTATGCGACATTCCAATTTTGCGCTCAAGTTAAATTGCAACTTTGGATGGAAACTGGATGGAAAGGTGGCAGAACAGGATATTTTGTCCCCCGTGTTGAAGACCTTCTCTGGTCTGCTTCCTGCCTCTCTTCACCAGAATCTGTGCTGTATCACACAGAATATGCAGTTATGTATTCACTTGGTGGATTGCACTTGTTACGTCCCTGGATGTATAGTTATTTTTTTGTGTACCCGTGTACTGTGATGTACATTATATTATGTGTTGTGCGCGGTTTTCTCCCTTTGGCAGCGCCGCTTGATTGGGATCAGCTGCAGCGAATAAGGTGGAAGAGCGGGAGCACTTAAATGCTGGAAACAAGGACGGTGGTGTGTGACCGATGCTGTTGTTGACAGATTGTGTAAGAATTGCTTTCTCCTAATTGTGTCATGGAGATCCCTTACCAAGCAGTGATTCAATGAGAATTTCAATAATATCTTTTTTTATTTTATTCTACGTTTTCTGTGATCATGAATTTCGAAAACTAAATTGTGATCATGAAAACTAAAAACTTACCAGGACCAGGAATGAGGAAACTTTTTTAAAGACACGCCTGTTTTACACACGTCACTCAAACACAGAACCAGGAAACAGGAATCACATGACTTCAGAGAAATTGAAACTGAAGTGTAGTTGAGCTGTTGTGTGTTTCTGTCTCTGTATTCATGCAATAAAATGGCAGAAGCCAGAATTTCTCAGGATGAATTCATGTGTTCAGTGTGTCTGGATCTCCTGAAGGATCCTGTGGCCATTCCCTGTGGACACAGTTACTGTAAGAGCTGTATCACAGGCTGCTGGGATCAGGAGGATCAGATGAGAGTCTACAGCTGTCCTCAGTGCAGACAGACCTTCAGTCCAAGACCTGCTTTAGGTAAAAACACCATTCTGGCTGAAATGGTGGAGAAACTGAAGAAGACTAAACTTCCTGCTGACTGTTACGCTGGAGCTGGAGATGTGCAGTGTGACGTCTGTACTGGAAGAAAACACAAAGCCGTCAAGTCCTGTCTGGTGTGTCTGAACTCTTACTGTCAGAATCACCTTGAACAACATGAGAGTTTGTTTAAAGGAAAGAGACACAATCTGACTGAAGCCACTGGACGACTGCAGGAGATGATCTGCCCGAAACACGACAAGATCCTTGAGGTTTTCTGCCGCACTGATCAGAAGTGTATATGTGTGCTGTGTATGGATGAACATAAAAACCACGAAACTGTATCAACTGCAGCACAGAGGACAGAGAAACAGGTATGAACTTAAAGAGGTCTCATTATGATCATTTACAGGATCTTAATTTTGTTTATGGGGTCTACTAGAATACATTTAGTCATGTGACATGCATGAGCCAGTGAGGTTTGATGTTATTGACGTGTCGCCATATTTGATTTGGGCTCAAGAAACAGAGACATTATTCAGAATATCTTTTGTGTTATGAAAGAGAAAATCATGAGTAAACAATGAAAGAATTTACATTTCTGGTGACCTATCCCTATAAAACTAGGCATTGATGAAATAATGCTAGCACTTATGAATGAACCTATAACCTTATAATGAAAGATCTTTAACCCCTCAATCTCAGCACTGATACTGGATTCATATCTGTTTACTTGATGATTTATGTGATGTTTCTCCTGTCATTGGTTTGTCCTTTAGCACCAGCTGAAGGAGACGCAGAGGTCGTTCCAGCAGAGGATCCAGCAGAGAGAGAAAGATCTTCAGCAGCTGAGAGAGGCTGTGGAGTCTCATAAGGTGAGTCTGGAGAAGAAGAGAAGTTTGACAAGTCTCAGTCAGGACTCACTGAAGCCACTGTGTGATTGTGATGTGTGTCCTAACAGCGCTCTGCACAGACAGCAGTGGAGGACAGTGAGAGGATCTTCACTGAGCTCATCCGCTCCATTGAGAGAAGCCGCTCTGAGGCCACACAGCTGATCAGAGATCAGGGAAAGACTGCAGTGAGTCGAGCTGAAGGACGACTGGAGCGACTGGAGCAGGAGATCAATGATCTGAGGAGGAGAGACGCTGAGCTGGAGCAGCTTTCACACACACAGGATCACATCCATTTCCTGCAGGTAACAGAGATCTAGAAGAACAGGATCATAGTGGACTTGAGCAAGAGACTCACAGAGAAACATTTCATGAGAGCAGAATGAGCCGTTGACTGAAGTGTTGATCTGTGTGTTCGGTTATTATATAATCATCAGTCAGACTCTCATCTGATCTTCTTCTTTTGAAAGAGACGCACTTACAAATGCAGTTCAGCTCTGGAAATCTCTTAGGAAACATTTTCCTGAAAGTTATATTGAGATTCCAGACAGCAACAGATGAAAACTTTACTAATATTTAAACAATTTTACAACAATGTGAAATCTATTAACTTGATAGTATCCTACCTTTTATAATAATTTTCAGTAACACATTAATGAATTTGACAGTGAAGTCCTCAAACAGGAAGTGAGGCTGTATATTAGCGATGGGATCGTGTCCTAAGGGTCCTTGTGAATTTCAGAGCCACTAACTGCTCAAAAGTTATAAATAATGGTCAATCTACTCGTTGTCTTTGAACTGCTTTTCCTGATCAAATCTACTCAACCCTGTCATGTGACTCCATTGATGCTCTTGATCTGTTACATTTATGTTATTGCCAGATGTTTGATCATCAAGTGTTTTCCTAGAAAGTTCACATATATTGTAAGTGTCAAACACTAGATCTTAGATCTAACATGATATAATGAACATGAGAAGAATGAAGCTGATGCTGTGAAAGTGCTGGATTGAGGAGAGTTACTAAAGATCAACAAGAGCTGCTCAAATCTGACAGTAGTGCAGGTTATTGTCTGAAGTGTGGAGGTGATGAGCTTTGATTTCTGTTTTCTGTAGAGTTTCCAGTCTCTCTCAGCTCCTCCTGAATCTACAGACGTAAATGACGATCCCTTCAGTTCTCTCTCCTCTTTTGATGGTGTGAGAGAATCTGTCCGTCAGCTGAGAGACAAACTGGAGGATTTCTGCAAAGAGGAGCTCAAGAAGATCTCTGACAGAGGTAAAGTCCTGGAGATTCATCTGCTCTCAGAAATGATCCTCCATCATCTCATATCATGTAGAAGATCATATTAGAAATGTCTTAGGAACGGATGCAGGGATCATTTTCTCTTGACATGATAATCACACTCTTCATGTCTGTTGATTTCCACAGTCACTTTCACCAACATTGTTCCCAGAACCAGGAACGACTTCCTACAATGTAAGTCACTAAGAAAACAAGCAGATAAACTCACTTAGTTTGTTCATATGATATGATATGACCCCTTTAAAACATGCTAGCAATGTGATGGGATGTACTAGCAAACACACACCAACACCCTAGCAACCACCCTGAGAACCTTAGCAACCGCATAGCAACCACATAGCAACACTTAGCATCCACCCAGAATGCCCTAGGAACCGCATAGCAACACCTTAGGAACCACTCAGAGTATCCTAGCAACCACATAACAACAACCTAGCATTCACCTGAGTACCCTAGCAACCACACAGCAGCACCTTAGCAACCACTCAGAGTACCCTAGCAACCGCACAGCAGCACCTTAGCAACCATCCAGAATATCCTAGCAACTACACCGAGTACCTTAGAAACTTCATAGCAATGCCCTAGCAGCCACCCAGAATGCTCTAGCAACCGCATAGTAACACGATAGCAACCACTCCAAGTACCCTATCTATCTATCTATCTATCTGGCTTTTAAAACTACAAAACTTAAACTATTTCAAACTGAAAACCTTCAAACTTAAAGCTTTTAAAACTACTTCAAACTTTCTGGCTCGGTGTTTTTTATCTAGTTACACTCATTGTTGAAACAACTTAATACGAAGATACTTGCTGAATTAAAGTATCAGTTTCTTTTAAAAAAGAATCGTACTGACCCCAAACTTTTGTTTTTCTCTCCATCAGATTCCCATCAGCTCAATCTGGATCTGAACACAGTGAATGAATACCTCCGTCTGTCTGAGAGGAACAGAGTGATTACTGAAACTGACACAGAGCAGCCGTATCCTGATCATCCAGACAGATTTGATGTGTATCGTCAAGTGTTGTGTAGAGAGAGTGTGTGTGGACGCTGTTACTGGGAGATTGAGTGGAGTGGGTATGGTGTGTTAATATCAGTGTCATATAAGAGCATCAGCAGGAAGGGATCGGGTAATGAGTGTGTGTTTGGACGTAATAATCAGTCCTGGAGTTTGATCTGCTGTTCCTCCAGTTGCTCATTCAGACACAATAACATAGAGACTGATCTCCCAGTAAAGTCCATCATCAGCAGGAGAATAGGAGTGTATGTGGATCACAGTGCAGGAACTCTGTCCTTCTACAGCGTCTCTGGAGACACAATGAGCCTCATCCACACAGTCCAGACCACATTCACTAAACCGCTCTATCCTGGGTTTGGGGTTTATGGATCAGTGAAACTGTGTTGATGAATCAGAAAAGACTGTAGAGAGATTCTACCCATAATGCTTTGAGCTCATGATGAATCAGTAACAGTGAGATGTTATAGAGTCTCTTATTTTCTCTTCATTACATTAATACTACAGCTGAACTTCTGTCAGTGAAATAACATGTCAGAATAAATGTGTGTAATGAATCCTCTTATAGACAGTGAGATCAGTGTAAGTGTGTGTGTGTGAGAGAGAGAGAGAGAGAGAGAGTGTGTGCAAGTCATGATGAGTGACGGTGTGAGTCTGTTTTCACATAAATCATTTTTATTGTTACTATCAAAATTACCTTTCATTAAAATGTATCATTCAATTAAAAAAACAAATGTTATTTGTTGTAAAATTGATAATTGACAATTGATAATAAATTATCAGTATATTAATAAATGTGAAATATATAAACCCAGATCATGTACTCATACTGTAAACTCTTGATCAGTGAAAATATGAGCTCAATTATTATAATCTAATCCAGTTTACTTTAAATAAACCTCCTCCTGAACAGGATTGAGTTTTCAGATCTGGGTCTGTATTCTTAAATCTTCGAGGAATCCTCTCAGAGAGATCCTAATTTAGCTTAGAAATTTATAAATAGGAGTCTTAGTTTAAGAGTGATTCAGGACCAATCCGAGAGCAACTCTGAGCGAGGAAAAGACAAAAACTTTCATCTTAGTGAGGAGGCGGGGCTGACCCCATTGCTAGGTATGATGACATATTCTTTTGAAGACTGTGATTGGTTGTCCAAGAAGAAAAATATTTGATTATTTAAATCTCCTGTTTAAAAATGGGAAGATAGACATGCTATAGGCCCTATAGTTGAAATAGTTTTGTCTTGCACTTTATCTTAAATGATGTGATTTTAAAAATAGGGAATTTAGTAATGGTGAAAAAACCTTTACGTTACCCTGAGAAACAATTACAGGCCAAATAGGGCTTAAGACACATTATGGGAAGCATTTAAATATACCTCAGATTTCTTGTCAAATCTATTTGTAGTCAATTGCAAAGCTCTTTCCTGTTTTAGATGTGTTTTTTGTGGCATTCACGCTGAAAATCAATGCTGCCACCCAGTCTTTTTGCCACTCAGTGGGTGTAACCGCAGTCATAACGGCCGACGTTGACGTCACACGCATACCCTTCTATACATTTTTTTGATTAAATATTAATGCTCAAATAACTTCGACAGACAGCTGTAATGAACATACCATTATACTGATGTGGACTAACATATGACACCATCTTCTGTCCAAGAGCATCTTCTCCCTCACATTAGCAGCATGATGAAGAAGGCCACTGTATGACTGGTGCTTCTTCACGCCCTGAGAGGTCGCAGCATCTGCTCTGTCCTCATTCCACCAGGCTGATCCATCCAACAGGTAGACCTGGAAAATAGTATCACTGGCCAACATCCCTAAAATTTAAAGAACACTTTAATATTACTTACAATCATAATACATGTCATTTAAAAGACTTACAGGACAGGGTTATTTTCAACACTGTCACCTCTTTCCGTCACTGTATGTTACACCAAAGAATGATTCATTTCCATCAATAGTAGCTTAGAAATGGAGTACAATACAATGTAAAATAATCCAGTCATAAAACAAAACACATGGAATACGAATTTTTCCAGGACAACCCAGCCAAAAACACAAATTTTACCCCCCGAAACACTATCGGGCTAGTTTTGAGTGGCAATTGGGTGGGTTTTGTTGTGAAAACCTGGCAACCCTGTCCTCATGTAACACACCTGACTCCACTCACCAGCTCATTAGTAGAGACTGGAAGCATAGATGGGCATTAGCATTAGCCGTTACGCTTTTTTGGCTAAAAGTTGCAGGCTTGCCTTCCAGTGGCTTTGTTGGAAGTGTTTCATGAGAGTGATGTGCAAAATGTGCACTTAAATGAATCTACAAAAAGAAAGTCATAATTTTATCCCCTTAAGAACTATATGCAGACCTTTCCTTTAAGCACAGCAGAATGTGACAGAGGTTTCAGTCTTATGAATGCCATCATGACTGATAAGAGGTCTGTGCTTTTTTGTTTTACAGAAAAACCACATGAATTCCATGTGATCACGTGTGAAACTTGGCGCGTGATCCCTTGGAAAACATGGGAAAGTCATGTGGTTTTTGATGATGTTGTTATCATCACACTGCAAATGACCCACAGTCATGTGAACATAGAAATGTAAATCAGACAATAAACAGAAAATGTGTTTGGAACTTATTCCCAGCTAACAAAAAAGGTCGCCCGAACATATTCCTCGTCTGGTATCGTTTAAAGCCCTTTGAAGCTGCACTGAAACTGTAATTTTGACCTTCAACCGTTTGGAGGCCATTTAAGTCCACTATAAGGAGAATAATCCTGGAATGTTTTCATCAAAAACTTTAATTTCTTCTCGACTGAAGAAAGAAAGACATGAACATCTTGGATGACATGGGGGTGAGTAAATTATTTTTAATAATTAGTTTTAATTTGAAAGTGAACTAATCCTTTAACATATTTTTATTTTAGTGATTAAAAAAAAAAAAAAAAACGGCAGAAATGTATTAATTTTTGTCTTTTTTTTTCATAAAACATAATCATAACATAATGTTCTCTCTCTTTGTGTGTTTGTGTTGGATTTTATTATTTATGAGGGCATTTTATATGAATACACGCAACACTAGGCGGACATTTTGTATTAATTCGGGCACTGTAGAAGTGATTATACAGATTATATATCTACTGATTATTCATGCATGTGCATGCTATCGCAGCCTTTGAAAAAAAATGACCATTGTTTGAAAAAATAATAATAATAAAAGCTAAAAAAAAGTAAATAAAATGACACCACGCCCTTTTTGATGACCCGTTTTTCAACCCGAGGCGCTCATGCGAGATGTCAGGTAAGACCAATGATAAAACTGATAAAATGCACACAGTTATTCTACAAGCCAATAAACTGTTTTAGCCAAGTTTAATTTCATAATACATTAGTTATAATGTTTGAAATATTCTGCATTTAGTTTGGCAACTGTAAAATTAATTAGCATTAGCAGTTAATTAAGTTAGCTTTGGTGACACGTGGCAGCAAGTGTTTCCTCACGCGTGAAGTATTAACAATTTAAGAATGATTTTTTTTTTTTTTGTCAAATATATAACAGTAAAAATTCTGTAATGTTATTTTTGCCTAACAACAAATCAGACAAAGATACTAACCAAAATGTTCTTCTATCTACAGAAAATAATAGCACACTACAAGCAGTTACTGACTGATTAAATGACTGATCACGTCATTGCCAGACTGAGTGTTTATTTTGCGGAAGATTTGGGAAGTGTGGTGATGAGGTTAGTGTGTGAAAGTGGTGAACTTCATGTTTCTCAGGGCGTACTAAATTAGATATCTAGTGTGCCTGTGGCTGAGCAGTTTTCGAATGAGTTTCCCATCTTTGATCAATTTAGCAATTTCGATTTCAATCACGATATTGACACACACAGACACCCTTTACATTCATAAATGCATTGTGTGAATTTGAAACATATTTCCAAAGCAAACCAATTAGAGCTTTATCAAAAAGCTGCAACATGTGTCTAGAACAAACAAATGGCAAAACAAATGTTAATGTGGGTAATCAAACAATAAAAAAACAACCCAAACTAAAGTCTCTCAAACAACTAAAATTTGAACAGTGGCAGAAACTAGTTGCTTTAAATGTTTAAAGGTTTTTTGCTAAGAAAACCAGCATGTCCACCATTTTTGGCATAAGCAGCCTATGACTATAAATAATTAGAAAAGTCTAAGGATTTATTATAAAACATTATTGTGATAAAAAAAAAAAAAATCTGACAATTTCTTTATTTTTGTCAGGAAGTATGCAATGTCAAAAATGGAATGTAATATGAAATATGTGCCTTTTATGCATTCGCTGTGGGGGGAAAAAACCCATTGATTATATGTTTCCATCAAAGTTCTTTAGAGAGAGAAATAACTCTTCCTATTTTTACCCAGAATAGGACTGAGTGAGCTTTACTTGGCGCTATACACAGCAGAATATCTCCTATGGACATCATACTATTGCTGTGACTGAATAAAAAAAAAAAAGATAGAAATGATTTGATTGATAAAACGTAAACATAATAAACAAGTGACTACGACAATACATGGTTTATCTGTGTTCTTTAAGCTTTCTCAGGTATTTCCATAATAATAACGTGTATCTATAATGCAATGCTAATCAAAATGCTATTTCAAATACTCAACTGACATTATGAATTTCGGAGTAAAAACACGTTATTAAATGTCTTGTGTTGGACAAGAGGTTCATAAACGCATCTCATGTTTGGAAATATTACGTTTGACGTGTTACTTTTTTAAATGTAGTGCTCTCAGATGGAGCGTCATTTACTACTGATCACAGAACAGCTCTTCACTAACTCGCTGTGTGCATATTTAAAAATTGCGCCAGATCCCGATTCCGATTAATCGCGCAGCCCTATATATATATAGTCCCTTTTCCTTGTAACTGCTAACAATTATTCTGCAGTCTGTAATCAATGTGGTCCTTGTTCCTTAGTCTGAACTACAGGTGCTGGTCATATAATTAGAATATCATCAAAAAGTTGATTTATTTCACTAATTCCATTCAAAAAGTGAAACTTGTATATTATACTCATTCATTACACACAGACTGATATATTTCAAATGTTTATTTCTTTTAATTTTGATAATTATAACTGACAACTAAGGAAAATCCCAAATTCAGTATCTCAGAAAATTAGATTACTTAAGACCAATACAAAGAAAGGATTTTTAGAAATCTTGGCCAACTGAAAAGTATGAACATGAAAAGTATGAGCATGTACAGCACTCAATACTTAGTTGGGGCTCCTTTTGCCTGAATTACTGCAGCAATGCGGCGTGGCATGGAGTCGATCAGTCTGTGGCACTGCTCAGGTGTTATAAGAGCCCAGGTTGCTCTGATAGTGGCCTTCAGCTCTTCTGCGTTGTTGGGTCTGGCATATCGCATCTTCCTCTTCACAATACCCCATAGATTTTCTATGGGGTTAAGGTCAGGCGAGTTTGCTGGCCAATTAAGAACAGGGATACCATGGTCCTTAAACCAGGTACTGGTAGCTTTGGCACTGTGTGCAGGTGCCAAGTCCTGTTGGAAAATCTGCATCTCCATAAAGTTGGTCAGCAGCAGGAAGCACCACAATACTCAAGTACCCCTGGGACCTGGAAGTTAATTCTCTTTTCATTTTAATCAATTATTTCAATTTTTATTCATTTCAATTTAGATTTGGTTTGTTTTGGTGAAGTCTTAGGCAGTCACCATGCAGGCATTAGCTCACAAGGGGCCACACAAAACAAATATAAGCAAAATTGCTTACCTTATTTGTATAGCGCGCTTTTGTTTTGTGAAGCCTCACGCCAGCACACCCACTGTAGTCCCACCCCGACCTCTTCATGGCTCCTGGCTCAGGGCTCGCCAATTATGTCGTGGCAAATTCGATGTCTCTTTGTCCCTTCAGTTCTGGTCTCAAAGAAAAACTCTCAGAGTCGAAGTTCCAGGTCCCAGGAGTTAAACTTTATTGACAAGCAACAAAGTGAGATGCCAGCTCCACATCTGAATCTCTCTTAGCTGGGGCACAGTTTTTATACATTTTTCTTATCTCTTAAAACACACCAAAGTAATATCATTGGCTGGTAATATTCACCCTTACATTTTCCCATATTCTCACTTACAGGTGCTCTCCCCCCACACATCTTTCCCATGTACTCCTCGACCTTTCTACCATAGTCATTTCACTAATACAATTGCAGGTGTTGCTTATGTAAGAGATAATTTTCTTAGTAAGGGTGACCAACTTCTAGCTACTGTACATCTTTTGACTTAATTTCTCATGGGCCTTCTGCCAATTTGATGGTCAACCCTTTTCCCATGGGCCAAATGAAACATTGTATCAAACCAGTCAATACACCCCAGAGGCAAGAAGCCTTCATATGACGCACTTAACAATGGTCTTATTCATTTCACAGCCACCTGTTGTCTGGTGGAAAACTACCAATAAAATATACTCAGTGGCCAAGTTAACTGGTCTGACCCTTACAGTTACATAGGCCAAGAGGCCTCAAAACACTTCTAGCTTTTATAGTAAGCAAACTAATTCTACAATTGTTTTCTATAGGATGGATAAAATACTCCATCAATATCTGCATACTGAGAAAAATGGCTTTGTGGTCAGTAAGAGGAGTTGGAAATATGTCAACAGAAATATTGTGTAAATCAACATTTTTAGATATAAGCCAGAAATCTATTCTTGATTGTATGGAAAAATTAGTATCACACCAATTATAGTTTTTTTTATCTGGATATTTTTGCCTCCAGATGTCTATTAGGTCATATTTCTCCATAACAGTTTTTAATAGTAAATTATATGGGGCATTTTTTGGTGGCATACGATCTAACATATTATCTGGAGCAATATTAAAATCTCCTCCCAAACAAAGTATACTAGATGGCCACAAGATTAGCCAAAACACCATTTTGTTTTCAACTGTTTCAAACAAAGCCTTGTTTTCACTTAAAGAATTGTAACCATAAATGTTAACCAAAATAATAAGAAATATTACTGATGCGGAGAATCAAAAAGATAAAGTGCCCGCAGGGGTCACAATAGTAATGTAAAACATCACCAGAAAACTTATTCTTTAGTGTTAAAACACCTGCGGAGCATTCAGATCCATGAGAAAACCATGCATCACCTCCCCACTGTGATTTCCAAAAGTTACAGTCATTTATAGTTGAGTGAGACTCTTGAAAGAAACAGAAATCGGTATTGTATTTCTTCCCAAAAAGAAAAAGAGCTTTACACCTCACAGAATCTCTCAAACCCCTGGCGTTTAGAGAGATAACAGAGATAGAAATGATGAACAAGTTAGTAAACAAAAATGTTACAGTAAGTGCAAAAAGAGTACAACAAGTAGTGAGTATAAACCTGAGAACCGTAGCTCAGCTGAACATACTAAAAGAAAATACTACCGTCAAGGTATGACAACTGGTTGCCTTAAGGAAATACACTTAAAAACACGAGCCCTAACGTTACAGAGGCATCATCCATAGATGTGAACGTAATGGGTAATCAAAAACTTAGTTCGTTGAGTTCGAAACGTTCATCGACGACAACCTGGATGGAAAACGGAATTGTTCATAAAAGAGAATCTGATTCATGTTTGTTTGTTTTTTTTCCCCCACTTTTCAGCAGACGCAGGCAGACGGATTTCAATACCATCAATGTAGGCGCGCACGCCCACATAGTAAGCAGCCTTTCCAGCTGCGCGTGCTTCTTCCACGATAGGCCACAACTTCTTTCGTCTTTCTCAGGTCTTTCATAAACCGCATCCCATTGTCCTTTAAGAAAGCCGAAGATTTCGCTGCCTTCCATACCGCATCCCAGATAATGCGCGAGATAAACTGTACTATGACAGCATGAGGGGCAGACTTGCTGCCAATTTGATTCTGCTTTTTCCCCAATCTGTGAACCGAGTCTATGGCAAAAGGGAATTTGCCCTTCCCTTCAGGATATGTTTGCTCACATATGCGAATGACTTCATCCCTGATGTTCTCCTTCTCTTTTTCTGGAAGCCCTCGCAGCCGAAGGTTCCAGCGCCTCAAGTATCTTTCCAGGTCAGCTAGCCGAGTTTCACTCATCTCAATTCGTTGCTCCCCGAGTTGTAACCGAGAAGCTAGGTGATCAACTTTAACTTTCACGTCTTTAACTTCAGCAGAGACAAAGTCCACAGTCTTTTTCAGCCCCTCAATTTTCATAGCGTTAGCACTCACCAACTTCTCAAGGGAATCAGAGCGCTCGTTGATCAGTGATGAAATTGATGATAACTTCGCGATCACATCTTCCAAAGTTTCAGTTTTCCCTTCCTTAAAAGCAGGTTTAATTGGAGTGTCGGGAAGATGAGTTGAGCAAAGATCTACGGTATTTCCAATACCGGGATCAGAAAGTGCGTATTCGTGCATATCTACAGACACATCCATCAGATTTTTTGCCCGTTCTTTGCGTTTTTCAGCACTTTTTGGCATGTTTCATGGGAGCCTGAAGTGTCCATCACGTGGTGATGCGATCAACCATTTTTGGTTAATGAGGGCGAAATGGTACATTCCATTGGTATAAAAAGGGATGAGTCTGACATCTAAGAGTGTCATTTCTGGTGCGCCGTGTTTATGTCCTGGAGGTAAGAGCTACTGGTGGCAGTTGCATTTCGAATATTTTATGTTTAGAAGGAGTAATTTGACACCCGTGTAATTTACAGTGTGGCTGCAGACACATTGAGCGGCTGTTTATTTCTGCGAACCTTGTAGCTTGCACGCTATTGAGTGTGCGGCGTGGTGTGAGTCATTATCCGCAGGTACGTTATATTTTATTTAATGCTTGGGTTAACAAGGGGGTAATTTCTATTTTGAATGTAACATGTCTTATGTTTTACTAGTGACATGGGGGCCAGGAGGTGTTGCAGCAGGCTTTGTGGCCGCCGTTGGGCGTTGTAACCCTTCCTTTTGAGCAATACGACTTATTATCTGTATGCGGTAAAAAATGCCTGAATTGGAACGTATCCGGACGGATTGGATTGTTTCTCTCTCTGTGTCGATCTCTTCGACCGTTCTTCTGCTGTATACCGGACGACGCATTTGCTGCATCTCTGCACGTAACACCCCAGCTAACACACGACGTAATAGTTACGTAATGTATTCGTACTTTTTGGTAATTTAATGACTTACTAATTGACAACGTAACTATGACGTCGCATGCCAGTAATTTCATTACCTTCAGATTCTCACAACGTCGTCAGTACGATCTCCTAAGGTTATAAGATTACCAAGAACGTTCCAGATGCATGTCCGCCCATAGAAAAACAAATGTAAAAATTACCAACTGATTACCAACACACAACCATTGATACGCAACGTTGCCACGACGTCGCAGTTACTAACTGGCAACGTCACAAAGTTACGTTGTGGCAACGTATCCGGGAATTTCACTTTTCCGGTTGCCACAACGTAACTAGTTACGTCGCCACGACGAAAGTTTGGTCACCAAATTACGTTGCAGTTACGTAACAGTCACGTATTTTGGTTAGCTGGGACTAATTCACGTCATCACCTTGACGACCGGAACAATAGCGCGTTCCCGGCCTGCGGTGGCGCATTGAGATTTAGGAGACTCGAACCTTGCTGACCTGAGGAGTTGAAGTGGAGTAATTACAGTGGTGAAAAGATACGTATTTGTCACTACTATTGTGTCTTGTACATTCCTTTGCTATTTTGTTTTTATTTGTTTGGAAATTGTTTTTCTGCTTTACTTGTTTCTGTTTGTTTAATGTATGTTTGACTGACACTTTATGGGATGATTTCGTGCTCTCAACAGCCCAAAGAACACCAGCTAGGATGTTTTGTGACATTGATTCCTCTGACAGCATGTGATAAGTGTTTTTTTTTTTTTTGTTTTTGGCCAAACCATAACGTGGAAAGTGTATGTGTGTGCTTGTCTCATCTTGTTTTCTTTTTCCCTTCAGAATTGGGGTACCAGTACTAGCCGGTGTCCTTTGTGTGGTGGTGGTGGTTCGGCTGTCGGTCTGCAGTGTTCACAACGGGGGTTTTGGTGCTGTGTTGTGAGAGCACGAGTGGTTGCTGTGTTTATCCGATGGGCAAGACGAATTCCCCAGTTCTGAATTTGTAAAATTGTGTTTGTGGATGTGCAAGAAGTTTTATGACTGATGTACCCTTTTTAATTTTTTTTACATTAAAGAGATTGGTCTTGTATTTTCTTGAATGTTTATTGAATAAATTGTGTGAAACATTCCATTGTTGCCTGATACCTGTCTCAGCCACTACGTATCTGTGTGCTTGTGGTACTTCGTGTACCGGTGGGTCCCCGGCCAATTTCCGGAGTGGCGTAGTCTATTTTATTTGTTGCCATAATTAGTGCTGTTAAGTTTTTGATAGCAGACTGCCACAAATAGGTTGTTTCCTTCGAAATCCTTAATTCTGAAGGACCCTTTGAAGTGGCCAGTTTTGAGCACTTCCGTTAGGAACGACCCTTCAGTATGGCGGCCATGATTGCTTTCACTCCGAAGTGCCCTTTGGAGGGCGATTTATATCCCGTTTGGAACGCACCTTGTGTGTGTATTGCTGGCTGCAGAGATGTGTCCTAAATAAAGAGACCATCAAGAAGTTCAGTTCTCTTTGAGGTTTTTCCATTGTATCAACGTTAAACAATGTCAGCACTGTTTCATTTGGCTTTAAAATAGTTTAAATCACAGAGACATTTGTGTTCTTCACTGAATTTAACCGGTTCTCACTGGATTTCACAGCGCTTTCACAGTTGTCGTGTGATCAAGACGGATCAGCGAGTAAACGCATCCATGAGCCGAGCTGATAAATGGTCACTGTATGCCACTTTGGCTTTTTTTGTGTGTGTGTGTGTATAAATATTATATTGACTATTTATCACACTTGTTAGAATTTTATCAAATATAATTTTTTTTTTTTTTTTTTTTGCTATAATAATTAATTATTGCCTAGCTCTATGTGCATTGTTAAATCATTTATAATACATACTGCAATATTCAATAAAAACAAGATCTGGCAATTTGCATTTCATGATGACTTTAAGGAACTGTAATTCTGGACAGTTTTCAGTCTGCAGTATTTAGGATACAGAATTACTGAAATTTTAAGGGTGTTGTCTTGCTTCTCCCTAACTTACATTCTTTGAGTGTGTGTCTGAGACTGATTAAACACAATGGAACACGCGTGTGGGAACACGCATGAAACTAAAAACTTTGCAGGAAAGAAGAAGCTGCTTTACAGACACACCTGTTGTACACACGTCACTCAAACACAGAACCAGGAAACAGGAATCACCTGAGTTCAGAGAAACTGAAGTGTAGTTGAGCTGTTGTGTCTCTGTGTTCATGCAATAAAATGGCAGGAGCCAGAATTTCTCAGGATGAGTTCATGTGTTCAGTGTGTCTAGATCTCCTGAAGGATCCAGTGACCATCCACTGTGGACACAGTTACTGTAAGATCTGTATTACAGGCTGCTGGGATCAGGAGGATCAGATGAGAGTCTACAGCTGCCCTCAGTGCAGACAGACCTTCAGTCCAAGACCTGCTTTAGCTAAAAACACCATTCTGGCTGAAATGGTGGAGAAACTGAAGAAGATTAAACTTCCTGCTGACTGTTACGCTGGAGCTGGAGATGTGCAGTGTGACGTCTGTACTGGAAGAAAACACAAAGCCGTCAAGTCCTGTCTGGTGTGTCTGAACTCTTACTGTCAGAATCACCTTGAACAACATGAGAGTTTGTTTAAAGGAAAGAGACACAATCTGACTGAAGCCACTGGACGACTGCAGGAGATGATCTGCCCGAAACACGACAAGATCCTTGAGGTTTTCTGCCGCACTGATCAGAAGTGTATATGTGTGCTGTGTACGATGGATGAACATAAAAACCACGACACTGTATCATTTGCAGCGCAGAGGACAGAGAAACAGGTATGAACTTAAAGAGGTCCCATTATGCTCATTTACAAAATTTTGTTTATGGGGTCTACTGGAATACATTTACATCCTTTACTGTTCAAAAAATGTCATTATTTTTCTTATAATTTACATTGCTGCAGCACCTGTTTTCACTCTCTCTGTCTGAACACTGTTTTAGTTTCAGTTTCTTTAAGACCAGATTTCCAAAAATCACAGTCTGCTCTGATTATTCAGCCAGACCCAGTCTGTTGTGATTGGTTTACTGCTTAGTCTGTGTGTCGGAAATGTAACACACTTTACCGTAAACGGTAAGTATCAGCTGTGAGGCTTCCTGAGACGCTACAAACACTACTGTAACTACTCTATGACGTCAGTTTTGCTTTATCAGTTCAAACCTGAGTCCGATAATGACAGTCAAGAAGAACAAGCTGATCAACCTGAACCACCTTCGCAAGCATGACTTATGCAGGACGTTTCACAGTAGTGATTCTTTATTTTATACCTCTCTTACACTTTAGATGTTATGTTAGAATTGTCATTTTACAAGTTCGCCTGCCCGTCCAGTCTTAATAGTTAATGTAAATGAACTATCCCTATAAAACTAGATGCTGATACTTATGAATGAATCTATAACCTTAACATGAACGATTTTTAACCCCTCAATCTCAGCACTTCATTGATACTGGATTCATATCTGTTTACCTGATGATTTATGTGATGTTTCTCCTGTCATTGGTTTGTCCTTTAGCACCAGCTGAAGGAGACGCAGAGGTCGTTCCAGCAGAGGATCCAGCAGAGAGAGAAAGATCTTCAGCAGCTGAGAGAGGCTGTGGAGTCTCATAAGGTGAGTCTGGAGAAGAAGAGAAGTTTGACAAGTCTCAGTCAGGACTCACTGAAGCCACTGTGTGATTGTGATGTGTGTCCTAACAGCGCTCTGCACAGACAGCAGTGGAGGACAGTGAGAGGATCTTCACTGAGCTCATCCGCTCCATTGAGAGAAGCCGCTCTGAGGCCACACAGCGGATCAGAGATCAGGAAAAGACTGCAGTGAGTCGAGCTGAAGGACGACTGGAGCGACTGGAGCAGGAGATCAATGATCTGAGGAGGAGAGACGCTGAGCTGGAGCAGCTTTCACACACACAGGATCACATCCATTTCCTGCAGGTAACAGAGATCTAGAAGAACAGGATCATAGTGGACTTGAGCAAGAGACTCACAGAGAAACATTTCATGAGAGCAGAATGAGCCGTTGACTGAAGTGTTGATCTGTGTGTTCGGTTATTATATAATCATCAGTCAGACTCTCATCTGATCTTCTTCTTTTGAAAGAGACGCACTTACAAATGCAGTTCAGCTCTAGAAATCTCTTAGGAAACATTTTTCAGAAAGATACATTGAGCTTCCAGACTGCAAGCTCAAGTTTAAAACTTCACTAATATTTAAAGTTTATTTTTATTTTTTTTTTTACAACAATGTGAAATCCATTAACCTGATGGTTAGATTTCAGGAACAGGAAGTTGGCTGTATATTAGTGATGTTTCAGTGTATTTTAAACACAAAACCTGCCCTTGGGTTCGTGTCCTAAGAGTCTTTGTGAATTTCAGAGCCACTGGCTGCTCAAAAGTTATAAATAATTGTCAATCTACTTGTTGCCTATGCCTGATCAAATCTACTCAACCCTGCAATGTGACTCCATTGATGCACTTGATCTATTACATTTATGTTATTGCCAGATGTTTGATCATCAAGTGTTTTCCTTGAAAGTTCACATTTATTAAGTGGCACAATAATTTGTAGATCTAACATGATATAATGAATATGAGAAGAATGAATCTGATGCTGTGAAAGTGCTGGATTGAGGAGAGTTACTAAAGATCAACAAGAGCTGCTCAAATCTGACAGTAGTGCAGGTTATTGTCTGAAGTGTGGAGGTGATGAGCTTTGATTTCTGTTTTCTGTAGAGTTTCCAATCTCTCTCAGCTCCTCCTGAATCTACAGACGTAAATGACGATCCCTTCAGTTCTCTCTGCTCTTTTGATGGTGTGAGAGAATCTGTCCGTCAGCTGAGAGACAAACTGGAGGATTTCTGCAAAGAGGAGCTCAAGAAGATCTCTGACAGAGGTAAAGTCCTGGAGATTCATCTGCTCTCAGAAATGATCCTCCATCATCTCATATCATGTAGAAGATCATATTAAAAATGTCTTAGGAACGGATGCAGGGATCATTTTCTCTTGACATGATAATCACACTCTTCATGTCTGTTGATTTCCACAGTCACTTTCACCAACATTGTTCCCAGAACCAGGAACGACTTTCTACAATGTAAGTCACTAAGAAAACAAGCAAAGAAACTCTTGAGTGTGTTCATGTTCTTCCTGTAGAAGGAGAAAGAAAACATGACAGAAGAGTTTTATAGTTATTGTCATATATCATGTAAATTAACGTTTCTCAACGGGGCGTTCAGAGAATATTGGTGGGTGCTGGAAACAATATCTTCAAAAGGGGGTGTTGAGGAGTTCTTGAGAAGTGTTTGTTTAAGGCACATATATGCCAAAGGTTTACAGGATGAAACTTGTAATTACTTGCAAAAGAAAATGGTCTGCAACATTATAACAACAGTCTACACAACGCAAACATTTCATATGCATTTGTCCTGTTATCAGGGTGTGATGCACTAGATTCAGGATGTGGTCTATTGACTTCCTACCTTCTTATGCTGCTTGTGGAGACAGCATTTTTTTTAGCCATTGATTTAAGTCATCATGAAATGGAAACTGAAATCGATATATAACCACATGAAACGACTTCTCAAATGAGAAAAAAATGTAGGGCAGGACTTGATTTTGAAATCAGAAATTGATTTGATCATTGACATTTGCTCATTGTGGTGATCGTTTAATGTGAATAACAGGTTGCTGGATGAGGAAGGATTGAAACTCACTAATACAATATTCGAAATATAATGATATTTAAACAATCCAGGCAAATCTGTTAGCATTCAATTAGATGTTTTTTAAATGATATATTGGTGAATAATAATACTAATAATATACACCAAAATATATGTTATAAATAAAAATATATAATATAAACCACCAATCAAAAGTTTGTTTTTTAAAGAAGTCTCTAATGCATTTATTTGATCCAAAATACAGTAAAAACAGTAATATTGTAAAATATCAGCATGATTTTATAGAACCATTTTCTATTTGAATATATTTTAAAATGTAAAATAAAAATGTGGAATGTGTGTTTTTTTTTTAATCTAGAATCTAAATGGAAAAGACTGAAATAGAAATATTAAATGAAAAATTGAAATGAGTCATTTTTAAATATGGGTAACACTTTATTTTAAGGTGACATAGTTACACATTACTACATGTACTTATTACTTAGTAATAACAGTAAATTATTCGTAATTACAAGTAAATAACCCTAAACCAAACCCGAACACTAACTCTATAGTAAGTAAATGTAGTTCATTAATATTACTCTGTACATATGAGTAACTATCTAATCATTTTAAAATAAAGTGTAACCAAAATATGATTATTTTTCACTGAAAGCCAATCAAAAACATTCATCCAAACTTTTAGAGGTAAAATCACAGCAGTGAAAAAGCTTTTCAAGAGTTTCAGAAAAGGAAGAACAAACTGAAAAATTCCATTGTGGATTTATCCTAAACAGGATTTTGTAACAAGTCTCTTTAACCTTTGAGGAAACAGATTTAAAAGAAAGCTCAAGATCGCCAAAGTCTACAGCACTGAAAATCACCAACAATACAATAGACCTACAATGCTTAAAAACTTGTAAAACAAATTATTATGTTGAATCAATTTAATGGATCCTTTCTTAATTAAATTATCAGTTTCTTTTAAAAAAAGAATAATACTGACCCCAGACATTTGAATGGTGTAAATATAATAATTGCCTAATTATAATAAACACAGATTAAAAAATCAACATTAATATTCAAGGGGCTTTCTAGTGTTAGTCGGTGTGACCTTTTATAGTACACATATTAACCCTAGGATTATTCAGGTATAGTAAGGTTAGTCAAATCTAGTCTAAACCATAAAGTACTCACCTGCCCGCAGGTTGAAGTCCTTCAGGAATGACGTAGAAGACTACCTTGTGGTTGTTCTTTATTGAGGCTCAGTTTGAGGTTATAAGTAAAGTCTCATGAAAGGCAAACATAACAATAAAATATTGTTAATGTTAATGCAACTTGAAACTTAAATCAGCTTAAGCTAAAAAGCTCTATAACCTAGCTTTATCCAGCAATATTGGAGATGCTGTTAAGCACCCCTTGTTAGGGTATCAGGTGTCCTTCTATGCTTAATGCAGGCAGCATCTGAGGAGGCCTCTTACTCCTCAGACTTTTATACTACTTTTTGGGAAATACCAACTTCATATTACTCATCAATTGATCAATGCCTATGATCCAATCTTACTGTTTAAGGCATATCAGTCTCTGTATCTCTTGCTTACTAAGCCGGATGTCCTTCCTCTGTCGCCTATGCTGTCGTCTTCTTCTAGCACTTCCTCTTCTTCACCGAAGTCTTCATCTGGCTCACCTCCTCTTGAGGTTGCAACATGCTCTCTTCATCCTCATGTGACTTCTTGTTAACCTTTCTGGTTGTTTACAATCATCAAATTCAAAAACTTATCTTTCACAACCGTTGCTTAGTCATCTTATCTTATAACAAACAAAGAAAGTATTGCAGTTACTTAATTTCATAATCATTCAAGCATTCTGTGTTGATGAATCAGAATAGACTGTAGAGAGATTCTACCCATAATGCTTTGAGCTCATGATGAAACAGTAACAGTGAGATGTTAAAGAGTCTCTTTACATTAATACTACAGCTGAACTTCTGTCAGTGAAATAACATTACTATTAAAATTATCTTCACTTGAAATGATGACACACAGGATTGGAGCATCTGGAGCGATTAAACACACAATGTGCTCTCCACATACACTTCAAAGACACTTGGGAGACACAGGCCACAAGAATTATACATTCAGTCTATAAAAATGGATTCTTTGCCACTAATTCATTGACAACTTTCATTGACAATCTCCCCAGTACATTTTGTGTATTATATCTGTTTGTATATTGTTCTTTTGTATATCGTAAATTGTTATAAATGCATGTGATAATACTTCTTGATATTGTAACCCATCTTGGTGGTGTTTAATATCAAATTACTCCTTGTTTAATGACTCACATTTTGGTGGACATCGCAATCTCATAGAATCCATTGTATGTTATATTTATCGGAGTATAAATGGACACAAACTGAATTATAAGGTTCTACCAATTCACATATATTCTATGACAACTTATTCACATTATGTGATGTTTCTTTTTTTAAGTTGTGTACATTTTGGGACTTTTTTTTAGAAAACAAAAAGGTTCTATCTACAGTCAAACTCTAACTTGGTTCTATCTGCGTGAGCCATAGAACCACGGTCAGCACACACGAGGACCAATCAGGATCAGCTATCTTTGTCATGTCGCCGGACTGTTTGCGATAGTGTAAGAGAGCGCAGAAAAATGCTAAATCAGTGAAGAGAAGACTAAATAATTTCACACAACGCGATGTTTATTAGAAACCTCATGATTGAATATTTTATTTATGATCTTGTCAATGACAGCAGCCCAAATTCCATGGAATTACAGTCTTTTTATGTGTTTTTCTGTATCTATTGCTGAGGAGTTATTTTCAGTTAGACACCATGCTAACGCTAGCCAGCAGCGCTATTAAGAGGATAGGTCCCGGTTTTGTTGTCTATTTGCTTTATTCCAGTCACATCATTGTCATACAAGGGAAAGTTATGTATTATTAGGTTATTTTTTAACCTTGATCCATCCTGTTTACTGAAATGTTAAATTTTACATTGTTGGTAACAACTGAGTTGTTGCACAGTTGAAGTATTTTAAATATTTTAAATGTAAAATATTTTGAATTATATATAGTCAGTGAAACATTTTTCAATGTTTATTGAACTTTGTTAAACACCTTTGTTGAGCATTGTCTGTTTTCTTGCAGTTTTTTTTGGTCTAAAAATGTCTTAAATTTTACAATATTAAAGGAACACTCCACTTTTTTTGAAAATAGGCTCATTTTCCAACTCCCCTAGAGTTAAACAGTTGAGTTTTACCGTTTTCGAATCCATTCAGCCGATCTCCAGGTCTGGCGGTACCACTTTTAGCATAGCTTAGCATAGTTCATTGAATCTGATTAGACCGTTAGCATCTCGCTCAAAAATGACCAAAGAGTTTCGATATTTTTCCTGTTTAAAACTTGACTCTTCTGTAGTTACATCGTGTACTAAGACCGACAGAAAATGAAAAGTTGCGATTTTCTAGGCCGATATGGCTAGGAACTATACTCTCATTCCAGCGTAATAATCAAGGAACTTTGCTGCCGTACCATGGGTGCAGCAGGCGCAATAATATCACGCAGCGTCTCTCACAAATGTCTCCATGGTTTCAAGGCACGCTCCCTGTGCAAGCAGGGGGTCACAGGCGCTGCGTAATATCATTGCGCCTGCTGCACCCATGGTACAGCAGCAACGTTCCTTGATTATTACGCCGGATGAGAGTATAGTTCCTAGCCATATCGGCCTAGAAAATCGCAACTTTTCATTTTCCGTCGGTCTTAGTACACAATGTAACTACAGAAGAGTCAAGTTTTAAATAGGAAAAATATCGAAACTCTTTGGTCATTTTTGAGTGAGATACTAACGGTCTAATCAGATTCAATGAACTATGCTAAGCTATGCTAAAAGTGGTACCGCCAGACCCGGAGATCGGCTGAATGGATTCGAAAACGGTAAAACTCAACTGTTTAACTCTAGGGGAGTTGGAAAATGAGCCTATTTTCAAAAAAAGTGGAGTGTTCCTTTAAGGCTTAAAGGTCAAATAGTCAATAATTTAATTGATGGGGTCTTAATTACAATAATAAACGTTAGCATGTTATTTCAGCCATACTGATGTCTAGAGAGAAAGCCATTGTACATGTCCCACTTTCTGTGGAATAAAGTCCTGCTCAGATGTAGTACAGTAGCTGCTTTCTGTCTAAACAAAATTAAAATTAAACTTAAATGGTTCCTCCAATAATGTGTTAAATTACCCACCATATTCCTACCTAAATTTAACATCTGCACTGGACAAAAGATTTAGCACTGCTTTTTATGCTTAACTTGAACAACAACAACAAAAAAATATATTAATTTAAAATATGAAATAAATGTCATAAAAACAATTAAATTTAACTTTCCCATGCATGTCAACACATTGTCACAACACTAATTTTGTTTTAAAACAAATTATAAGTAAACTGTTTGTTTCTTGAAAATTATTGCTTTGCCAGATAGAACCTTATAATTCCAAGCAAAAAGTGTTTTTTTTGTTTTTTTTTAGAATTAGAAGGTTCTATCTGCGTTTGACCCGTTCCAAAAATCACCATTTACAGATTTGAGAGGATTTTGATATTGTACATTTAGAATGTATTTAGGGTCCCTGTCATTTTCATGTTTGAAAGAAACTTGTTCCCCATATAGGTTTTGCTATATGGAATGCAAAAACTCCCCCCATGCAAATGAACTCACTTTCAAACAAAGGAAATCTCGCGCCAGAGAATTGCACCTTTCTCATTGGCCAGGCCAAGACTCAGGGGCGGAAACTTTCCGTAGAAGTTAAATAGCCCCAATGCAGATCGCCTTTTTACTCTCCTGGTTCTTCTCTTTTGTTCCTGCTGATACTACGGATTGCATCACATGAGACCCCACCCGGCCCCCGAGCCGGGCAGGTAGGCCTCACTCCCTATAAGCCACGCGCAACTGCCTCGACCACAAAAGAGTCAAATTAACAGCGCAAGTTTGTATGAATTTTCTTCATTCAATGCAGAAGATATTAATTAAAACTTCAGCACCATCAGACCGAACCATCAAGGATTTCTCCTGAACTTGCAGATCCGGACGCTCAACCGCTAAGGCATTTGCAAGTATCATCTGAACACTAAACGGCAATTTAGTATTAAGATTGTGAACCCCTTTGTTAACAAAGGTGCTTTATAGTACTGAAACTGATGGTTCTTGCCGCTTGTTAAATGACTCTTTTCATAGCTTCATTCCCGTTATGATACGGTTCAAATTCATTTTCACTCTCATTTCCTATGTATGCGTGAATTGTATGTTTGTGTTTGTTTAGTCTAGCTATGTGTTCGTGATTTAGTTAAAAAAAACTTGTGTGCACATTCTTGCGAGTTGATTCTGATCTGCTTATAAACCAGTGTCACTGATAATGATTCGATCACAGCTGCGTGCTAAGAAAGAGTTATTTTCTCTGTGGCCACGGAAAAAAAATACTTTCTGAAGAAGTTGATAGACATCAATACTAAGTGTTCGCTTGCCGAACTGATTAATTGATTGAAATATTAATTAAGCTACAATAAGTTAATTTGATTAACTGATTCAAATATTTATAATTAATTATAACGAGTTATGATTAATTGTTTATATTTCTTTTGTGCTAATTCATTACAGGAATCATTAGAATGTATCCTTCAATAAAAAAAAAAAGTAATTTATAAAATTTATAAAGGTATTAATAAATGTGAAATATATAAACCTAGATCATCTCATTATACTTAACTCATTATAACTCATTAACTCTTGATCAGTTATTATAATCTAATCCAGTTTACTTGAAATAAACCTTGTTGTTTTATCTTTTCTCAGAGTTGTCAGAACATTCATTTCTGTAAATTCAATCCTGTTCAGAAGGTTTGAGTCAAATCATCATCAGTTCAATCCAGATGACTCAGAAATATATTAGGAATGAAAAAAGTAAAACTGTAAGCTGAACTCTGAACCAGTCCAGATGAATCACATCATTACTGTAAATGTCAGAATTGTTGGAGTTTCTTTGTTCAGTGGTTCATGCTGGTTGTCCTGATCTAGAAAGTATCCTGACATGATAAAACCATGTTTTTCTACATGAACTGTGGTAATACCATGCTCTGAATTCATCATGTAGTGTTGTGGTGAATAATGTCAGTGTTTTCTTTCTATATCTGTCATGTGATCGTCCCGCTGCTGCTCTCAGTGCTGTAATGAACACAAATAATTCAATATATTAATATACTTCACTTTCATCAGAGCAAAGAGAATCAATGATGAAGTGTTTCAATAGAGGACCTCAAACACTCTTATTAGATGAGTGACCCATGTGATCTATACGATGACCTTTGAACTTCCTGAAAGATGAGCCAATCCCATTCGATTATGACCTGTCAAGTATTTCTTACTACATGTTAAAGAAAACTACTGTTACTAAACTTAATTCAATTTCTGTCTTTGATTTGTTCTATATTTTGTCCTATTGTGCGTAATTTGCCTCTTTGTTCTTATTTTTAACAACATAAATTAAATAACCAAAATATCTATATTGTGAGATATTGTTACTGTTATTGTTATTTGAATTAAAATGTCTTGAAGTAAGATTTTGGTCATATCCCCCACCCCAAAATGACGCATAATATGAACTCTGCTTTATTAAGTCATACACTGTTTTTAACGTGTATTTTTAACTTGTAAACCACATTTATAGCTATTTGCATATTAACACTGTAATATCTGGTATAAAAGGTTTCTACACCCAAACATTACAGTTTTGCCTATTAGACAAAATATCACACTCTTTCATTTGTATCATTGGTAGTTCTTAATATTTTCTTGGAATATATACATATATTGATAGCGTGTCAACGGGACTTTTATTTTGGTTTGGTGGTGTGATGTCATAAGGCTGCGCCGCGCTCCCGCATCTGTTGTGATTCGGCTGGAGAAAGGTTTGTGTTTTTACGGATTTAAAGTGTTTAAACCAGTGCAAACTGTTGAGTAAATATAATTATTTTTACAAGCTATGAACAATAAATCAAACATTCTTGATCTAGTTTCGCTCGTTGAATCAGTGTATCGTAAACACTGATTTATTGGAAAGAAGTGATGCAAGGTTGCCAACTTTTAAGTTCAGGTTAGAGTGAGATTAATGTTGCCTCTCCATCACTCTCTGTTGGCTCGATTTCAATATTGATTCAGTATCAATTTATATGTGTATAGCCTATGAAAAATCTTTTGTTAAATGCTGTTTGACTTTACAGTTTTCTTGGGTGCATTCATTAATATTAACTTGTGTGTGCTTATACGAGTATCATTAAAAATATTATAATGAAAGGTATTAACTTTTTTTTAAATTTCACAAATTTGAAAAAATCTAGTGTTTGATCATGTCTAAATATTTATTCAAATGCAAAACCTAAAAATAAGTAAGCAGTTATGACCTGCAAAACTCTTTTGAGCAACTAGACTAGTAGATAAGTGTATATTTATTAAAGAGCCATACAAGTGGATAAACCATGGCATTACAAATGAAAATTATTGTAAATGTTGTCGACGTAATAATCAATGCACACTATACTGTAATGTTTACCAAACCCTGTTGCAAAAACCTGTATAGTGAAGCTGTTGTATATCCTTTCTTAAAGGGTTAGTTTACCCAAAAATGAAAATTTAATTTTTAATTACTCACCCTCATGTCGTTCCACACCTGTAAGACCTTCACTCATCTTCAGAACACAAATTAAGATATTTTTGATAAAATCCGATGGCTCAGTGAGGCCTCCATTGCGAGTAAGTTAACTTAGGCTTTCAAACGGCCAGAAAGGTACTAAAAACATATTTAAAACAGTTCATGTGAGTACAGTGGTTCAACCTTAATATTATAAAGCGTCGAGAATACTTTTTGCGCGCCAAAAAAAAAGACTTTATTCAACAATATCTAGTGATCGGCGATTTCAAAACACTGCTTCATGAAGCTTCGAAGCTTTACGAATCTTTTGTTTCGAATCAGTGGTTCGGAGCGCCAAGGTCACGTGATTTCAGCAGTTTGACACGCGATCTGATCCACTGATTCACACCAATTGAAAGCAACAAAATTATCACATTCAGTATCCAGAGAAGTAGTAAAAACATTGTTAAAATTGTCGACGTGACTACAGTGGTTCAACCTTAATCTGATGAAGCGACGAGAATTCTTTTGTGTGCAAAAACAAAACAAAAATAATGTCTTTATACAACAAATTCGTCTCCCCCTGTCATTCTGGTACGCTTTTTTTGCTGCAGCGCTTCCAGGTTCTACATTCAAATGCCGGCTCAGTATTGGCCGAGGCCTGATCACATGAGCAGCATGAGGCATGCGTGTGATGCTGACGCAGGAGCTGGCCAATAATGAGCCGGCATTTGAACGTAAACACGGAAGCCTTCACTGTGCTTACTGCGCCAACTGTGTAACAGACTGACAGGGAAGTGAAAAAATTGTTGAATAGTCATTATTTTATCAAAAATATCTTAATTTGTGTTCTGAAGATGAATGAAGGTCTTGCGGGTTTGGAATGACATGAGGGTGAGTAATTAATGACAGAATTTTCATTTTTGGGTGAACTAACCCTTTAAGACCATTAACTCTCACTCTGACTCTCTTTCCAGTGTTCTGAACTACTGAACTAGAGCTGATTGAGACGCACCCAGAGATTTAGTTTGAATTTATTTTTCTTTCTGTTAATTATTCTCATCTTAAATACAGAAAAGCTCCTGGTGAAGCGACTGAGAGCCACGTGACACACTATTATAAATATGGAGTTTATTAAAGAGGAGAGTGAAGACATGAAGATCGAAGAAGCATTCAGTGTGAAACAAGAAGAAACTGAGGAACAAAGAGGTTTGTTTCATTCTCAAAGCTGAACTCAGTCATTTGATTATATCAGAGGTGACACAGAAGCAGCATCAGAAGTGGCATTAATATAAAGTAGTCAACATTTGAAGTGGATCAAAAAAGTTCATCAAAATTGTCCTAAGAACTAAGATGTCCTAAGAGGAAGGTTTTAGGACAACTTTGATGAAAGGTTTTGATCCACTTCAAATGTTGACTACTATATTTACACTGAATTTCCAATTACATAATTAAAAAAACAATCTCATAGAATTATTTCAGTATTTAAATATGAAATGATTTCTAATTTAATGTTTTAATTAAAATGTACTTTAAAAATGAAACCGCCACTAGTTGGCAGCAAGTCATTGTCTTAATGAGTGAGTTGAGTAAGTAAGCCACATAAAGATGTACAAATTTTGTACTGATTATAGAAAATTGAATGGTGTTGCGAAGCCCGACTCTTTTCCAGTTCCGCAGATGGAAGATTGTTTTGACTCTGTGGGGTCAGCAGACCTGCCAACCTGTATGCATTTTGACCTCAAAGTACAGTGGTACAGTTTGTCACTTTAAACTATGAAAAACCTGCTGGTGACTCCTCTGTGCACATGCAGTACTCAAATCAGGCAACAGCAAAAGTAGAAGAGTTTGACCAGTCATAGCGATGGGTTCATTCCCCAAATAGCAAGCGGGGATGATTGACAAATGCGTAAGGCCTATCATTAAAAAGAGAATGCAAATTGACAACTATAAGTTGAATAACTAAAGTACCTAATTATGTTACGTATTTTTGTATGAAAACTAGTGTGTTAGTTACTGATGGATTAAAAAGTACCGTTGTCTCAGTGCTGCGCAAGCTTTCTTTCACAAACACTTGTAAACGCGCACAAAAAGAGGGAAGATCATTGTAAAATGAAAATTGATGCGCTAGGTTTAAAATTTGTTCTTTTGTTTTTTTTCTGTCAAAGTGTCAGAAAGCATTTTGTATTATCCATCCATGTTTTTAAAATTTGCGCTTTACAGTTAACACAACTGCTCGTTATATGTCGGACTCGGCTAACTTGTACTTGATATTCTCGAATAAGCGATTCGTTTTGCTCTTATTGGTCTTGTCTATTCAACGTCAACTGTGTTCTATAAACATGCTTGTATTGGCTAACGTTTATTCAGCTAATGTTTGTCTTGCTTATAATGTGCAATGATCAAATGCACATCCCTAATGCAAATACTTGAAATTGCACACAAAAAAATTATTTTCATTTATATTTAACAATTGAATGCGATTCATTTGTGGTTTCCATTTGTACAAGCGCGCAATATGCAATGTGAAGTGAAATTTATGAATTGGGTCAAATTCAAAAAATTAGAATTATAAAGATAGGCGTTTTTGTGTGTGTCTTGCATTCTCAAAAATTTTAAAATATATATGATGGGCTGATGAGATTTTTGGGGATGATTGGATATTATCGAAGTTTCTGCGCAAACTTCTTGACTGTAGTTGCCCCACTTACTGAGCTGTTGAAGGCTCAAAGAAACTTTAAATGGTCTTCAAACTGTCAGGGTGCTTTTGAAAATGCAAAACTTCTATTGAGGACTGCTCCTGTGTTAGATGAGCCTTGGTGGGATTGTTCCAGATCCAAGTCGGTGCAAGTCGGGTAGGTGCAGGAGCTGTACTACTGCAAAAAGACAACAATGGGGTTGATAGGCCAGTTAGTTTCTTTTCTAAGAAGTTTAATTCGTATCAGTTGAATTATTCCACAATTGAAAAAGAAACATAGGCTTTGGTGTGGGCATTGTAGCACTTTGATGTGTATGTGGGTGGTGGTTCAATGCCCGTGGTTGTTATTTCAGATCACATATTTGGGATAATGTCATGGCAGATGCTTTGTTACTTTCTCTGGTTAATGAATAAAACAAACTGTTATTAAATGTTAATTGCCCTTGATTGTAGTTTTATTTGTTTAGTGTTTTCGAGGATGCCTGAGGACACTGAAAAATGGAGTTGGGTAGATGATGAAAAGAAAGGTGTGACGATCTGAGGAAGAAGGACCCAAAGAATGCTGAATTTCAATTTATTGAAATAATAATTAAAGACAGTTCAAGCAATAAAGCTCTAGGCCAGCTTGGGACCGAAGAGAATGGTCAGGCAGGCCGGAGTCAGAGTCCAGAGCAAACAAATCCAAATCATGAGACGGGAATCGGTGTCAGACAAGCAGGGTAGTCAGGCGAGGGGCAAACAGAACTGACAGGGACATCCAACTCACGATCAGAAACATGCAGGTATTCACAGCAGAAAGCAGTCCAGTGTGGCAAGCGATAATCCAGAAAAATCCAAACTCCAGTCCCAATAACAGTCCAAAAGTTCAGCAGCACGAGAGATATCCGAGACCAGTAATTTCTGGAGAGGAACAGGAGACCGCAACTGGGCAGAGAAAAAATAAGATAAAAGAAACAAACAAAATTAAATAACTTGTTTTGTTCTGCTGTTCTCTTGCTAGCATCTGTGAGTGTTTTGGTTTCATGTTTGGTTGTAAGTGACGTTTGGACTGTCGTGTTGGGTCATTCCAAAGTTATAACAAACACATTCTGCTTAATAAATGGGTCAAATTGGGTTTTTTACATTAAGGGTTTAACCACTAGTTTGACCGTTTTGAGACATGTCATAAAGCAAGTAAAGTGAGCAATATTGAACAGTCTTCTCAGATTACTTCTCTCAGTAGTTGGTTTTGATGCTTTACATGTAAAAATGTTTGAATGTCTGTTGCTTTGTGCCATTGAACTGAGGTTAACTTTTTTCCCTCTTTCTTCACTTTAGACCTGATGGCACTGAAAGAAGAGAGTGAAGTACTGAATGAAATGGAAGAGAAAGATCAATATAAAAATCATCATGATTTCATTACTGAAGAAAAACCTTGTAGTTGCTCACATTCTGAAAACGCTTCCGCACAAAAAATGGCTCAAAAAACAGGGACTAGAAGTCATTTTGTCTACAAAAAGTGTGGAAACGGATTCAATCAAAACAGAAGCTTTCACACGCACATGAAAATTCACACTGAGAAGCCTTACACGTGCCCTCAGTGTGGAAAGAGTTTTTATCATAGAGGACACTTTGAAGACCACATGGTAGTTCACACTGGAGAGAAGCCTTTCACCTGCCAACAGTGTGGAAAACGTTTCACCCGAAAAGGAAGTCTTAATTACCACATGAAACTTCACACTGGAGAGAGCCCCTTCACCTGCCAACAGTGTGGAAATAGTTTCACCCGAAAAGGCATTCTTAATTACCACATGAGAATTCACACCGGAGAGAAGCCTTACACCTGCCGACAGTGTGGAAAAAGTTTCACCCAAAAAGGAACTCTTAATTACCACATGATAATTCACACTGCAGAGAAGCCTTTCACCTGCCAACAGTGTGGAAAAAGTTTCACCCGAAAAGAAAGTCTTAATTATCACATGAAAATTCACACTGCAGAGAAGCCTTCCACCTGCCAACAGTGTGGAAAAAGTTTCAACCGAAAAGAAAGTCTTAATTACCACATGAGAATTCACACTGGAGAGAGCCTTTTTACCTGTCAACAGTGTGGAAAGAGTTTCATTAGAGAAGGAAACTTTAAAGTCCACATGAGAATTCACACTGGAGAGAAGCCTTTCACCTGCCAACAGTGTGGAAAATGTTTCAACCAAAAAGGAAGCCTTAACAGGCACATGGAAATTCACACTGGAGAGAGGCCATTTATACATGGTCAAGGTGGAAAGAGTTTCAAATATAAAATAAAAACTTGAATACCACATGAAGATTTATGTATGAATGTCTGGATGACATTACAATCAATTAATAAGTTCGTCCTGTAAACACTCATGATTCATTATTAAGTAATTCTAAGAAGAGTATATTTTTCATGGCCACAGAAAAAAAATTCTTTCTTAGCATTTACAGCGCTTAGAGCGTGTAACAAGATCGAGATCATTTAAGTGACAGTTATTTGCAGGCAGGGAGTCACAACCAAATATGTATTGTGCACAAATTTTATTAACTAAATCACAAACACAACTAATCTATCAAACACAGACACACAATCACACATACATAGGTAAAATAGAAAGTGACAAAATGAAGCCGAAAATGGGAACAGGGAATGAAACTATAGACAAGAGTCATTAAACCAGGAAAAGAACCATCAGTTTATCATTTCAAAACACCTCATTGAATGTACGGTACTTGCATGGCCGTTGTGGTGGAAGCCGTTTGTGAAGTTCCTGAAGAAGGCTTGTGATGGTTCCATGAGTTTCATTCGATTTCTTATGTGTCGAATGAAGAAGTTGTGATGAACTCGCATGCTAAGTTCAAATCTGTTCTGGTTGAGAGAGAAAGAGTTCTCACTCTCCATGAGTAAGCACATGGCTGGTTGTAGATCGAGGCCTGTCGATGCGGCCGCACCGACCGGAGAGGCCACGCAGAACGGCAAACAGAAGATGCAGAGGAGGAAGAGCTGATGGTTGCCTGTTCAGTAATTGTAAAGTTGCCATTTTCTTCTGAGTTGGAATGAAGGAATTACAGTCTGACTCTGTTTAGAGAGTCCTCTCTCCCGGGTGAAGACATAGCAGGTTTGGTCCAGGCCTGCCGGTGCCCATGGGCCCCAATTGTATATACCGCCGGTCTAAAGTGAACACTACACACCACCGTGTTTTTCAAAGCAGAAGCGAAGTCCTGTCTCTTCACCTGCAGAAAACGCACCCAGGCATGGAAGATAGCACCTTCCTTTTTCATGTTACCTGTGGACTCGATGTCCTGACAGGCTGGAGTTTGTGCAACCTCCACAAACATAATAATTTACCATGACGATGATAAATTGAAATACAAAAACTACCAAAAACACACTGACTCACGACCACTCCTACTGAATACCAACCTACTCTGTACTGAATCAACGCAGAGCCCGGCAAACAACTCCCTCTTGTGACGTAAAATGATGCGATGTTGAGAAAAAAAGTTTTTACAAACAGTCAAAAAAAAAAAAATATATATATATATAATTTGTACCTTTTGTGTCCTTTAAATCCTGCATTAACTTTTCATATGGTATTTTCGTACAAGGCTATATATTCAGTTCCGAAATTTTTTTAACCTGCAATATGCTCTTTAACAGCTGAAAAGCAGCATGACCCTCTCATTAGTTAGTGTCAGGAAGCCTGTTGATCAGAGCGTTGGACTGTTCTTTACTAAGTTTTCAAAGTTACATACTTTGATGTCGTAAGTAAATAGTATGCATTGTTTTGGATTTGCACTATGTTTGTAAAAAGGTGACCAGAATATGATTTAGTGTACATAATTCACTTGACAACTGGAAATAAATTGATTACAAACTGGTAATATTTATATGTATTCTGTTAATCTTTTTTATTTTACTACCAAGACAAAATGTGGTTCAAGGAGAGCACGAATTGTCAATACAAGATCTTGATAATAAATTGATGCACCTCTTGATGGAAATAAATGTTGTGATGTTGCATAAGGTTGTTGAAATGATATGATGAATGCACAATGCAATCAAAGTTGAATTCACTGCAATTAAATATTAGAATGTGCGGCATATATACATATACAGGGCTGGAAATGGCTGAGATTCACTGGGGGGACTCTAGTTAAAATTATATTTTTATTATTATTTCAGTCAGGACCACTTATGAGAATAATAAATTTATTGGTAATTCTTGGATTTGACGAAAGGCTTAGGCTCTGATGGGCTCAGCTGCCATACTAGACAGTTTGCTTGAGGCATAAATACCCCTAGCCTGACAATAACCAAATGTTTCTTAGCTACATACACATTGCAAAAAGCGATACAACAATTGCAAATAAAGATAGTGAACAATAGTAGTCCATTCAAAATAGTTTCTAATCAGAAATCCAAATGTTCTATTATGCAGATGCTAGGAGGTAAAGGGGCGGAGGTGGGTGGAGATGTGCATTGAGAGATGCTCGATTGAGGAATGCTTCATTTTTTGTGTGGCTTTCCGTCCGGAAGGTTGTGGAGTGGAGACTTCTGATGGCGTAATACAATCTTGTTCCTGTGCCATTTCTGAGAATAGATCCTTGTGGTTGGCAAGTGGTGGAATCTGAATATTCCATTTATATAGTGCGGGCAGGATTTTCTCATTAATAGATAAAGATTTTGTAGCTAATCTGGAGCTTCTTCTTGAAGGGGGTTGGTCTAATATGTATATTTCATCAATGTCAAGGTGGATGGGTTGAGTTTCCTTGGACATCTCCACAGAGAGTATGGCATGTTCTTCCGTATCAGAGCAGGTCATTATCATGCAAAGAAAGGTGAGGAATAAGACTTTTATTAGTTGCTTGTATGTTGTGCGACTAGGATCTCTAAGGCACAGATGTCTGTGTGACAGACTGAGGAGCATGTGTTTGAATGGGCTTAAATATTTTAGTTTATCACAGTAGGTGGAGTATGGGATCAGCTGATCACCAGCTGATATTTTTAGCGATCAGCGGTCTGTCTGAACTAAACTTGAATTCCATTTGATCACTCAAGCCCTTTTTTTTTTTTCTCCTCGATGCCTCGATGATGTATTTAAATATAAAAACCTATGTATTCTAAAAAAAACAAACAAATTTCATGTTTCCTCCAATGTTTTTTTCAGTAACAAGACAGTGAACAACATTTATGAATTTTGTGTGGCACAAACACATTCATTCAACAGAATCTCTGCTTGGAGATAATTACCTGCTTCATTTTGGCCAAATTAAAGATATATTGTGTAGGAATCTGCATATGTGGTGCATGCAGAATTTAACAGGTTTGTCGTTTTTTTAACAGGTTTACATTTGTCCTCAGGTTTAACAGTTTAGTGCTTTGAAAATCAACAATTATTAAACATTTAAAGGTGAATTTAAAGGGATTCCCAGAATCCCTCCTGGCTCACACTCCACAATCATCACATCTGTCTATAATTACCCTCACCAGCACCTGTCTATTTAAGCTCACCAGTCAGTTCACCATTTGTTTGGTCTTGTCTTGTTCCTACCTAGATCTACTAAACTGACTACCTACCTTTCTGAAACCTGTGCAACCCTTTCTTCAGTCATCCGTCTTCTCTATCGATCCAGTCATCTCTCATCTCCAACTGAAACAGATAAGAACTGTAATTCACCTCCCTTCATATCCATCAGGGTGGTTCAAGGAAGCACTCCACTCATCGGTTCCTCCGTCCAGAGTCCGCTCCAATGATTAAAATCTCTGAGTCCATTCTAGTGAGAGAAATTCCCAAGTCTGTTCCAGTGGGAGAAATTTCCAAGTCTGTTCCAGTGCGTGAAATTCTCCATTCTGTTCCAGTGCATAAAAAATTTCAGAGCCTGCCCAGGTGGGATCGAAGAGGTGGTCTTTTCCGTTTATGTAGCTACTGTTAAGTGTGTTTGGGCTACACACACCTTGGCTCCAGCCTCTGACCAGGGTCCAGTGATGATTTCAGCCCCTTACCAGAGTCCAATGATGGATCCAGCCCCTGACCAGAGTCAAGTGATGGCTTCAGCCCCCAAGCTCAGTAACGAGTCCACTCCACCCCCAGAGATCTGTAACAAGTCCGCTCCAGCCCCAGAGTTCAGTATCGAACCCGTTTCGGCCCCTGAGCCTGCATCAGAGTCAACTCCAGTCAACCAGTCTGTTCCAAAGCCTGCTCCTTCCTGTCAGTTCACTACAGAAACCAGTCTATGAGTCCGTCTGAGATTTAATTCCTGACCATAAGTCCGCTCCCAAGTCTACTCTAACCCATGAGTCAGCTCAAGAGCCTGCTCATGCTCCAGAGCAAATATATGAGACCTCTCCAGAGATTATTCACAAGTCCTCTCCAGAATTCAGTCCAGAGTCCGCTCTAGAATCAGCTTGTTTCCCCAGAACACAGCCAGGACCGCGCTCATTTCCCCAAACTCAGCTAGGAGTCCACTCACTACTCCGAACTCAGTTACGAGCCTGCTCACCGCCCCAAACTCAGCTGGGAGCTCACTAAATTTCCCAAACTCTCTCAGGAGCATAACCCTGTGCCCACTTTCATTCCAGAGCTAAGCCCAGAGCCCACTCGCTTCCCAGAGCACAACCCGGTGTCCGTCTCAAGTTCCCTTGTCACGGCCACAATGGCTAGCCAAACCTCCTTTCCTCCCTGCTCCTACATTGCGGTCAGGATGACCTTTACTAGAGTGGCAGATGGAACCTCCTGTTCTCCTGTGTCCTGGCCATGGTGGTGGATAATATCCCCTATGCTCTTATCTCCGGTGCTACGCACTCATGGTCCCCAGAGCTACCTTTTAGTAGAGCGAATAAGGCATAACAAACGCACACCTAAAGAGGTCCAAGTTGAAGAGAATTGCAGTATAATAGAAGGAAAACAACAGCACACTCACTGAAGCATAGGCTGAATATTTATTCACCGTTTCGGCTAGTAGCCTTTGTCAAGGTATAGTTTCACAAGAATGGAGAATAGTATAAGTAAGTTTAATTAGTTGAGGTTGTTATTTTTCATGTTAGAACCCATGGTCTTAATTAGTCACTCATTGGATGCTCTAATCTCATTGCTCTCAGCTGTGTACAATTACCATCCTTACTTATACTATTCTCCATTCTTGTGATACTATACCTTGACAAAGGCTAATAACCAAAACGTTGGTGAATAAATATTCAGCCTATGCTTCAGTGAGTGTGCAATTGTTTTCCTTCTATTATTCTCCTGAGCTACCTTTACCAGCATGGCTTCCTGAACTACCGGGACCTCCCTGGTTACCTAAGATGCTGGTGCTGTCCTGGAGGCTTTCTGATCTGGTCGTATCTCCCTGTTCACCTGCCTATCACCCGCCACAGCTCCAGGATACCCGCCCACCCTGGACTCTGTTTTGTGCAGGGTCATGCCTTCTGGAAGGTGGGAGGGAGTACTGTCACAATCTCCATTCACCAATCCAGTCACCTCAGCATACTATAGCTGTGTCTCAACTCAGAGGTTGCATCTTCCGGAGGTCGCATTTGAAGGCTGCATATGTCATAGAGTCTCATTTAAGAAAACCATAATAAAATTGACTTATTCCTTGTGAGGAGTAAAATACTGTAATTTCTTTATTACTTTGCAATCTAATGGTTATTTTTCTTAAATGAGACTGACTCAAGGATATATGCAGCCTTCAAATGCGACCTCCGGATGATGCAGTCCCTAAATTGAGACACAGCTATTGTTTCCCAGAATCCCTCCTGGCTCACACTCCACAATCACCACACCTGTCTGTGATTACCCTCATCAGCACATTTCTATTTAAGCTCACAAGTAAGTTTACCATTTGTCTGGTCTTCCCATTCCTACCAAGAACTACTAACTTGACTACCTACCTTTGAGAAACTTAACCGTGCAATCCTTTTTTCAGTCTTCAGACATCTGTCTTCTCCAGCGATCCATTCATCTCTCATCTCCAACTGAAATAGATAAGAACTGTCATTCACTGCTCTCATCAAATCAACGTATCCATTATCTGTTACTCACCTGTTCACGTCCTTAGTTATCTGCATACCTGCAATAAACCACTTGTTTTGGATATTATCTGTTGTTCCATTTTTCTGTTCCAAGACAATAAAAATATTTACATCCCTTAATTTTATAAAACTTTTAGTTTTGAGAATGTTACTAGAGATGCACCAACCGATCGGCCAGGAATGGGAATCGGCTGATTTCTGCATGATCGGCCCGGGCCAGTAACCGGCCAATCAGTCGCACATTTTGCCGATTACAAGCAGGTCCGTTTTGTTGCCAGCGGCACAGACAATTACGTCAGCTGTGCGTTCTCGCTCTCTTCTCACTGACGGCGAATTGACAGACACCCGCCTCCTTATGTCAAAATGCCCGTCTTGGCGAGTATTCAGTTAAAGTCAGTTTTGGAATCTAATTATTTGAGAAAGATAACGCAAGGTGTAACTAATTGTAAGCATTAATCTATTTTTTTTTTTTTTTTTTTTTTTACAATGAAGACTATCCAGTGTTATTTTACATTTGATTGATTTCTGTTCTTTCTTAATTTCTTCTACATTTTCACTTGATGAGAAGTCAATGCAAAACCTTTTCTTTGGATGGCCCCTCTCTGGCATTGGTCCATATCTTTTTTGTGGGGACTTTATGTTTTGCATCTGGTAAATAAAATGTTACATTGAGCAAACAAAAATGAAAACTTTTAACTCTTTCGCAGATAAACAATGTCAGACAAAAATAAATAAACAGATGCTAAAACGTAAGTACAATAAATAATATTACATAAATTTTCATCATTTACATGTTTTAAAAGTGTCATCAAGTATTAATTTATTAATAACATATAGTATTAACAAAAAGTGTAAATTAATTTGTTAATTACCACAAATGGTCAAAGCTATGTACTTCAACTTCCAGTTGTCTGCTTTGATTAATCATTAGTTAATGATTTGTAAATGAATCATTATTATGACTTTACTTGTTGAGACACATGAATATTAACTAATTGTTAAGTAATATATCATTATGGTTATGGGTTTTGACATCCCCTCAAAAGGTCTGTGGGGCAGTTGCACATGCAGTGAGTGTAATGTCAGTGAAGGATGGGTAAGTTGGGCTGCACACTAATATCAGCACACCAGAATCTGAACTACTGACTGCTGTCTACACTGGAAATGACAGACCATTGCAAATCTATTTGTCCTTCGTAAAAGAAGTAGCGCAAGAGCTTGGAGTATGTCCGAAATAGAATGTGGCATCAGTTTACTGTTGGGGTTTTGTTGTGTCGCACCTCATCTAGTGTAGTATCACTGATTATAATGGGTTCTATTGTCTTTGTCTGGTCTAGACAGTGTTATGAAATAGCCGGCCACATGTTCTCAGTGTTCCACCTTTGAATCCTAGACCTCAAGTTTAATCTGACATATTCCTGTGCTATGAGCAACAAGATACTGGATGTGGCAGTTCATCTGGCACAGTGTAATCCCAGATGTAGAGCGCTGGAAATTGAAATCCATGGCTTAGTGTGGATGTCAAAACCAAAATGACATATGAATTAGTTATTTATAGTCATGTGCCTCAACAAGTAAAGTCATAATGATTCATTTGCAAATCATTAGCTAATGATCAATTAAAGCAGGCAGCTGGAAGATGAAGTACATAGCTTTGACCCATTGTGGTAAATAATACATTAATTCACGATATTGACACATTTAATTAATAATAGTTGATTTATTACTTTATCTATTAAACATAAAGAATCTTTATTAGTTGCTGATGTAGTAATCATTAATTAATGGTTTAGTTCTTCATGAGTCATACATTAACACATGATTATCTGTGCATTAGTTAAGCATGAATTACTGCATATTAGTGCACCCGTATTGTAAAGTGATACCAATTGTTCCATCGTAGTTACTTATAACAACTATAATTTATTTATTATTTATAGATCAGTTTCTTGTCTCGAGCTTCACACAGAAAAAAGTAATTTACAGCGATTACGATGGCCCTAAATGTTTCGGTGCAGGTGGACTGTTTGACAACATCACCGTTGTCTAGGCCTTGGGTAACAAATTAATAGGCTATTTATCAACAACAATTTTTATCTTTTTCTCCAAAAGTTAACTCAATGTGATAACTCAACTCAGAGTCAGGTTTTTTGAAAAAAAAAATGAGCCAACGAAGCAGATTAGCAACATACAGTTAACAATACCACAGTTACTCAGAGTAAAAGTGATCTGTTTCTGGATACTGAAAACTCTTTTAACTTTCTGTTAAATCATGGTAATGTCACGACCACGAACGGTAAAGGTAACACAACATCACTTAAAAGCTGTCTGGATCAGGAGACAGAGGACAGAACAATCACAGTGGAGCTTCACGACATGGACACTACAGAAGCTCAGCGTCACCATCCTCATTTCCAGCATTTAAGTTGTTTGTAAAATAAAGGTTTGTAAAATAAAGGTTTTGACATAAAGAGTATTATATTTTGTGTATACACAGTGTATACACCTATAAATACAGAGAACAAGGGGCCCTTACAAAACAAAACAAAAAACTGCAGGAATATTATGCAGATTTCCTACAGGATTTTCAGCTCATTTTCCTGAAGGAAAACCTGTAGGAATTCTATGAAGGAATCAATTAAATGCAGGAATTATATCCTCCAGGAAATACATCCCTGTAGGTCAGTTTAAAATACAGTTTCTGCAGGACTTGTGCAGGATAGATATGAAATTATGCAGGAGTTTGCAAGTTGTCTTTTGCAGGAATATGCAAGGGAAATAACTTAAAAACAAACAAATTATTTATTGAAACTGTCAGAGCAAAGTGGAGTCCAATTCACAGCCAAATTTTGCTTTCAGTCAAATGAAGCCAAAATAGCATCTACTCTGTTTTCCTGGAAAAAAAAGAAAAGATTTGCATTAACGTTTTAAAATGTGTGTATGACAAATTATTACCTTACTCATAACTTGTGTTCATCATTTAATTTTCTCTGAGTGCTGCCCTGATAAACTTTATTGGAACATCTGGATTTTTTTTTTCTGTATCATGTCTATAATTGCAATTCCACTCATCAGTGATAACACTTTTGCACTTATTTTTGCACAATTTTTGTTCCTGTATGTTTGAACAACAATAAAATGAGGGACATTTTACTCACCCAGGATCAGCACTACTTTATCCTGAAAAAAGAACAGGATGTTCTTCACCCTGAAACTCCTGGGAAAGGAAAGAATATTTTCTTTATATATGCAATGTCTGTGACTATTTTTCCAACATAGCACACTAATTATTATATAACTGACCACTTTTTGTCACATTCTTGAGCACACAGGTAGCTGTTATGTACCAAATACAGCATTACACATTTTTTTCATATATAAATCACCCACAAATTCAATTTCTCTTGCTTTTTCCACTTACACAATAATAACGATTTGATTTGTGATGATTAACAAGGCAAACTGACTTACCAAGGAGATCGTTAAACTCACAGAAAATTCCAGAATGGTGCAGGCACAGCACGTCCCATTTAAATACTTTTCTTTACCCTTTTTAATCGAAAATACACTTCGTAAACACTTTAGCAACACTCTGTCACTAGTAGAGTATATGTATATCACCTTACACTTTTATATTTTACAAGTTAACTGTCAGTTTCACTCACATTACAATATCAATGTCATTCACAACAAATGGAGTTGTCGTCCAAACAGAAGTTCAAATGAAACCTGTGGAGGCTTGGGGAACTTCACAAACACCAAACAGGACATATGGCAACATGAAGTCCCAATCACGCCCATCTTCAGCAACCACTCTCTGTAGCATTCTTTTCAGGGTCTGATTGAGGCGTTCAACCAGGCCGTTGGTTTGAGGGTGATACACTGAAGTACGTAGCTGGGTTACATGTAACAGTTTACAGAGGTCAGCCATCAACCGGGACATAAATGGGGTACCTTGGTCTGTCAGGATTTCCTTTGGAATGCCAACACGGCTCATAAGAATGAACAGTTCCTTAGCGATGTTCTTAGATGTTGCTTTTCTTAGGGGAACGGCCTCAGGATACCTTGTGGCATAGTCGAGGATGACTAATATATATTCATGACCCCGGGCAGATTTAGGCAGCGGTCCTACCAGGTCCATGCCAATACGCTCGAAGGGCACCTCAATGATGAGCGGTGGAATGAGCAGACTAGGTGGAGGTCACTGAGGGGTGGTTCTTTGGCAGATTTTAACAACATTGGCAGAATATTTTTACGTCGCCATTAAGCCCTGGCCAGTGGAAGCGGTCCCGGATCCGTTGAGCAGTATTTTGGGCTCCAAGGTGTCCAGCCATAGGGTGTGAGTGGGCCAGGGTCATGACAGTCTCCGTCCTAGCCCCAGGAACAACCAGTAGTTTTTTCCGCTCACCTCGCTGCTCTGCGACGTAGTACAAGAGCTCATTTTCAATAATAAAGTAAGGGATAGGGTGAGGCCCAGGGTGGCGAAGGGTTCCTTCAACTTCTCGAACCTGGCCCCAGCATTCATCTTCTTGCTGTTTTTTTGCAAAGGAACCCCCAGCCCTCACCTGTTGAAACAACTCATAGAAAAGGTTAGTGGAATTCCCAAACACACCTTCTCTCTCACTTTCTGTTGCCAAGAGGGCGGGGAGGGGGCTTGGTCGAGGTTTTGGTCGTCTGCCTTTTTTCCTTGACAAGGCCCCTGTAGCGGGACCAAGAAGTCGGGCGAGTCCAGTGGCCAACTGTTCCGATATCTGTTGCTGGCGGAGTGAGATGTCAGCAGCCCTGACACACCTGTATTCTTCCATCTACTTTTGCAAAGCTCTGGATCTAACAGAAAAAGCAATAAATCACTTATCTGGAGACAACACAATTTTGCTGTAAATCTGCTTTAAAATATGTATTATGAAAGGCAATAAACTTTTTTCCTTTCATTTTGTAGGTATATGGCATATATTTTGTTTCAGAGGCAGGAAGATGCAGGAAATAACAGCACTGTTATATACATTACATCACTTATATAAATATACATAATTATCTACAATCTACAATTATCTATATGTAACGGTGTATCACCACGGGCAAAAGAAGGCAGGAGAGCAGGTTTCCAAATAACACAAAAGGTTTAATAATAAGTCAAAATGAAGGTAAGGCACATCCAAAACATAACAGTGACTGGACAAAGAACAGACAGAAACTGAGGGCTTATGAACACAGCAAACAGAGGAGTAAACGAGACACAGCTGAACTGAAGACACTAATCAAATGAGTAACCAAGGATACAAATAAGTGGCGGGAAAATGGGAACAAAGGAGGACATGTCACTAACAGAACAAAGTGCAAAACAGACAGACATGTGACACTATACATCTTGTACATTATATTTACTGTACATTTATCCACTCAAAAATTAGTGTCACTAATACTGAATATATGTGTCCTATTATTATTAGTAGTAGTAGTATGGTTTTTTACATACGTAAATATATTCATATAATAATAGTACACATATATTTGTGCATTGTTTTATTTAATATATTTGCACAAATGTGGCCATCAGGACAGAGTTTGATGCATCCTCTGGTTTTCTCTCTGGTGTGTTCTGGCTGCTTGCAGTAGTTCCCAGGTAGATTCCCGTATTTAAAAAAGTGATCTTTCTGTTAACGAGAGACTGACATGCTCGCACGTTCTTAGCATATTGTCTAGTAAGTGGCTACAATCTTATAAGGTGAGTGATGATGCGTAGTACGCCTCGGTGAACCTCCTTTGGTGTGTATGTTCGTAATTTATTTTCGTTTGTTTTTTTTAATCATTATTTTGAGTAATTCTGTGTCTCATGTTCACCAGGTGTGACTATGTCCAAGGGTTCCAGTAATTTATTTTGGGGCGGGATCTAAACCCACTGATGCGACTGCACCACTGCTTTGCCTGGGTCTCATTTGAATTCATTTTGTTATTCGTCTAACTTGTTTTTTTTTTTAATTGTTATTGAGTTGATTTTGCTTTTTGATTAAATGTAAATGTTATTTTGATTTATGAAAGCATAGTTGGTGTTTGCAAATGTGGTATATTTATTTGTATGTGAATGTTAGAGTTTGTATTCCAGCTGTTGTTTGTATTTTTCGTTTGCCTGTTTCAATCTTTGAATGGGAGGGGTTGGCCATGGTTATCATTTGATTTGTGTATTACACTGAGTGCTGTGCTTAAAGGGTTAGTTAGCCCAAAAATGAAAATAATGTCATTAATTACTCACCCTCATGTCGTTCTGCACCCGTAAGACCTTCGTTCATCTTCGGAACACAAATTAAGATATTGTTGATGAAATCCAATGGCTTAGTGAGGCCTCTATTGAGAGCAAAGCCATGGAAACTCTCAAGGTCCATAAAGGTACTAAAAACATTTGAAACAGTTCATGTGAGTTCAGTGGTTCTATCCCCCCCCCCCCCCCCCCCAAAAAAAAAAAAGGAAAAAAAGAAAAAAGACTTTTCAACAATATCTACATGGGCCACACGTCACTAAAACACAGAACCAGGAAACAGGAAACACATGAGTTCAGAGAAATTGAAACTGAAGTGTAGTTGAGCTGTTGTGTGTTTGTGTCTCTGTATGCATACAACAAAATGGCAGAAGCCAGAATTTCAGTGGATCGGGATGAGTTCAGGTGTCCAGTGTGTCTGGATCTCCTGAAGGATCCAGTGGCCATTCCCTGTGGACACAGTTATTGTAAGATCTGTATTACAGGCTTCTGGGATCAGGAGGATCAGATGAGAGTCTACAGCTGTCCTCAGTGCAGACAGACCTTCAGTCCAAGACCTGCTTTAGCTAAAAACACCATTCTGGCTGAAATGGTGGAGAAACTGAAGAAGATTCAACTTCCTGCTGACTGTTACGCTGGAGCTGGAGATGTGCAGTGTGACGTCTGTACTGGAAGAAAACACAAAGCTGTCAAGTCCTGTCTGGTGTGTCTGAACTCTTACTGTCAGAATCACCTTGAACAACATGAGAGTTGGTTTAAAGGAAAGAGACACAATCTGGCTGATGCCACTGGACGACTGCAGGAGATGATCTGCCCGAAACACGACAAGATCCTTGAGGTTTTCTGTCGCACTGATCAGAAGTGTATATGTGTGCTGTGTACGATGGATGAACATAAAAACCACGACACTGTATCAGCTGCAGCACAGAGGACAGAGAAACAGGTATGAACTTAAAGGGGGGTGTTGGAACACCGGTGTTTGAGGGTGTTGGAGCACCGAAATCGTACATACAGGGGTGGAAATCAACCCGCAGAATTTTTTTTTTTTTTTACCTACTTAAATGAAGCCCAGCTCCACAGGAAAACCGCAGACTTGGCAATACTTCACTGAATCTCCTTTGTGATTCTTGTGTTGAAAGCGAGATGAAGGAGACAAAAACAGAATAAATGAAATTATATACAGTAGAATTATATAAGGGTAATACAGTTTTGGTATTTAGTATGATTCCCCATTTAGCCTAGTATCATTTGTTTTTTTAAATCATTTGTTTTTAAAAACATGCCTTTTTTAAACTTTTTTTTTTTATCTTACTTATAAAATTCCCTTTACCATCAATCCAAAAATCAGCTGAGCTGAATCACAATGCCTAAAAACTCCACCCATATGTTTTTGCCTACTCAAATATGCATTCTAAAATTATATCAATAAGATGCTCTTCCTATAACAAATTTTATTTCTTCTTGCACATTTAATAAGCAGCAAAAAAGGATATTCTCATTTTACCACTTAAACCAATAAGTACCACACGCCCCAATGTCCTTTTTAACCCCCGTTTAAAAGCCTTTACCTCTATCTGTTATCTGATATCACTGATTATTAGCAATAATCAACTAACATGCATTAATACACAACTTTATTTGATTCAGATGTACTGATAATATACAATCTTATTCTTTAAATGTCTTAAACATTTAAAAGTGCATCACAAAATGGTCTGTTCTGCTGCAACTCTGCGGTGCTGCATGTATTTGCTACTACTCGTAAAAATCCACAGGATGTGGCAAAGTCACGCAGTCTGTGACGGACAGATCATTAAACCTCAAAAGCTTACAATGACTTCAGTAATTACTAGGGAGTTATCATGCTTTTCACTTTAAAATACTGATCAAAATAATTAATTCCTTCTGAAGGATTTGGTAATACTTGTGTCATTACTAGTGGGTTACCATGACCTTCACATTAGAAATAATTATACATTATGCATTTTTCATGTTAATTATGAACCTGTATATTGTAGTGTTCAGTAGTCCTCATGGAAGTATGAAAAAATAGTAGTTATTGATAAGCTAATAGAGAACTACCACATTCAACTGAGCACTATTACTTACTAATTCATTAATCAGTTTCTTGGGTAACGCTTTATTTTACAGTGTCATTGTTACGATAGTAATAACTATAAATTATGCATAATTACATACAACTAACCCTAAACCAAACCAAAGCCTAATCCTAAGCCTACAGTAAGTACATGTAGTTACTAAATATTACTCAGTACTTAAATGTATATTTACAGTGTAATAAAGACACCTTGTCTTGGCAGTTTAATGCCTACAATTACAACCGATTGGGACTACAACAAGCTTCTTCCCGGGTTGGTGACATCACCAACCCTGCAATTAACATAAACCCTTTATGGAAGAGTTGTGTACACCGGATGCGCAAAAGATAATAGAACCCATTATAATCAGTGATATTTTCTACACTGGATGCGGCGTGGAAGACAGCTTCCAGAATCTACAATGCTGAGTTCAATGCTGGATTTGCACAAAGGCTATTACTGAAAGATGAAGCAGTTCCCACTTTAAAAGCAGAAACTGCTGTTTATGGGCCCCTAACTGTAAGTATGTTTTATTGTTTGTACATGTCTTTTAAATGTATAGTTCTGTTGCTCTTTTTTGGTTGCATCAAGGATGTAAACAAAGACCAATGCGGTTTGGCTTCGCTAGCCAGTTAGCTAAATTCTATTTCATACTTCTCCAACACATGCCTACATACACCTACTAACTTCTATGTTCATAGACAAACAGTTGTTTAAGCTATAAATTAAACAATACCTTTACAAAAGTGCTACTACTCAGTCATATATTCAGCTACAGTAAAGCTTTAATCAGGATAAAACTGTATATTGAAAGCTAACATAAACAGCAGTAACATTTACAAGTGACAGCATATCTAAACACTTTGACACAAATACAAATGGAAATACTTACCATTCAGAAACGTCCTTTAAAAGCCGTGCTTGCAGAGGTTCTGGTTGACCCTCTTCATTACTGCTATCTGGGTCTGATTCGGGCTCAGATTGATACGACAATATTGATGCCATTATTTACATTTCCACTGAAAGCACATGCAACTATTGCCCGTAATGGTAAGGGGCGTGGCGTTTCCGTACAACGTGCGCTAATCACAATACACTGGGCCAGCTAACCAATCTGAGCCCATTGCGTATTTCGGAGGGAGTGGTATCATGGAATCAGGAAATCACTGTCCTGCAAAGTTTAGCTCCAACCCTAATTAAACACACCTGAAGCTAATCAAGGTCTTCAGGATTACTAACGTTACAGGCAGGTGAGTGTTTTTTTCAGAGTTGTAGCTAAACTCTGCAGGACAATGGCCCTCCAGGATCAACGTTCCCCACCCCCGTGCTAAACAAAAATGAACCTGAAAAAAAGCATAATAGACCAGTACTTCACCCAAAAAATTAACAATCATCAATTACTCACGTTATTCCAAACTGGTATGACTTTCTTTTTTTCTGAGGAACACAAAAGTATTCCCTAGAAAGTATTTTAGGGAATGTCTCTGTCCATATATTGAAAGTCAATCAGTTCCAAAAGATTCAATCTTCAAAAAGGACATTAAGGTAGCATAAAAGAAACCCATACAACTCTAAGTGTGATAATCCTGACAAATGTACTCATAAAACAGTAGGCAAAAAGTACCTGGATGACCTGCTACTTCCGACGAGATTCTGAAATGTGCATACGATAGACACTTTACTATCCCATGAAGCCACAGGAGAGGATTTGTGAATGGCAGTGAAGAGATGCAACTGATGCTGTTAAGTCACATAACAATAACAACATGGGGAATGTAGTACGTCCAAAGTACATTCATAGTAGAATGTAACTAGAATATTTTTATAGAATTCATAGCATTCTTCTAAGTAGTTTACTTGTTCAAAATAAGTACCTACTCAAGAGTATGCAATTATGGACACACCCTCAGTCTTCTAAAGCGATTAGAAAAATCAAATATGGTGGCATGTTTAGTCATGTGACATACATGAGCTAGTGAGGTTTGATGATATTGACATGTCACCATATTTGATTTGGGCTCTAGAAACAGAGACATTCTTTAAAATATCTTCTTTTGTGCTCCGCAAGAGAAAATTATACAAGTTTGGAAAGACATGAGGATGAGTAAACAATGAATGAATTTACATTTCTGGGTGAACTCTCCATATAAAACTAAGCTTTGATGAAATAATTCTGGCACTTATTACTGAACCTATAACCTTATCATGAAAGATCTTTAACCCCTCAATCTCAGCACTTCACTGATACTGGATTCATATCTGTTTACTTGATGATTTATGTGATGTTTCTCCTGTCATTGGTTTGTCCTTTAGCACCAGCTGAAGGAGACGCAGAGGTCGTTCCAGCAGAGGATCCAGCAGAGAGAGAAAGATCTTCAGCAGCTGAGAGAGGCTGTGGAGTCTCATAAGGTGAGTCTGGAGAAGAAGAGAAGTTTGACAAGTCTCAGTCAGGACTCACTGAAGCCACTGTGTGATTGTGATGTGTGTCCTAACAGCGCTCTGCACAGACAGCAGTGGAGGACAGTGAGAGGATCTTCACTGAGCTCATCCGCTCCATTGAGAGAAGCCGCTCTGAGGCCACACAGCGGATCAGAGATCAGGAAAAGACTGCAGTGAGTCGAGCTGAAGGACGACTGGAGCGACTGGAGCAGGAGATCAATGATCTGAGGAGGAGAGACGCTGAGCTGGAGCAGCTTTCACACACACAGGATCACATCCATTTCCTGCAGGTAACAGAGATCTAGAAGAACAGGATCATAGTGGACTTGAGCAAGAGACTCACAGAGAAACATTTCATGAGAGCAGAATGAGCCGTTGACTGAAGTGTTGATCTGTGTGTCCTCAAACAGGAAGTTCAGTGTATTTAAACCTCAAAACCTGACCTTGCGATCGTGTCCTAAGAGTCCTTTGGCTGAAGTGTGGAGGTAATGAGCTTTGATTTCTGTTTTCTGTAGAGTTTCCTGTCTCTCTCAGTTCCTCCTGAATCTACAGATGTAAATGACCCCTTCAGTTCTCTCTCCTCTTTTGATGTCGTGAGAGAATCTGTCCGTCAGCTGAGAGACAAACTGGAGGATTTCTGCAAAGAGGAGCTGAAGAAGATCTCTGACAGAGGTAAAGTCCTGGAGATTCATCTGCTCTCAGAAATGATCCTCCATCATCTCATATCATGTAGAAGATCATATTAGAAATGTCTTAGGAACGGATGCAGGGATCATTTTCTCTTGACATGATAATCACACTCTTCATGTCTGTTGATTTCCACAGTCACTTTCACCAACATTGTTCCCAGAAACAGGAACGACTTCCTACAATGTAAGTCACTAAGAAAACAAGTAGAGAAACTCACTGAGTTCATGTTCTTCCTGTAGAAGGAGAAAGAAAACATGACAGAAGAGAAAAATTATAATTTTTCAATGGGGGAGTGTACCGCCCCTCAAGGGTATAGACAGAATCATTGATTATTTTGCATTTAGACACAATATAACACAATACGTTTTTTTTTCTTGTTTTCCATTGGAAAAAATTAATATGAATGCTTCTTCTTTGCTAATTGGCTGCAATTCAATCTATGTAATTAAGGTTTCAGTGCCAAATTTCTAAAGCGTTTATTTAACACTCATAAATATAATTTCTATTTATATGGCTTTTTATACTTACGAAACTAATGATAATGATATTTAAACTATCCAGTCAAATTTGTTATATGACATTTATTGACATGTTTTTAAATGATATATAGGTGAATAATAGTAGTAATAATAATAATAATAATAGGGTAACACTTTTAAATAAGGTTCATTTGTTAACATTAGTTAATGTATTAACTAACATGAACTAACCATGAGCAATACATTTGTTACTGTATTTGTTGTTAATGTTAGTTAATAGAAATACAGCTGTTCATTGTTTGTTCATGTTACTTCACAGTGCATTAATGTTAACAAATACAACACTTGGTTTTAATAATGTATTAGTAAATGCTGAAATAAACTTAAAAAAAAGATTAATAAATGCTGTAGAAAAAGGGTGCACTTATCCTGAATCCCTTTATTTCACAAAATTTCTATATCCAGCAAAGAGAACCATCAGAACAGTTTCAATCTCAGATCAATTTTAAACTCAGAAGTTTTCATATGACATTTAATATTGCAAACTTTGCCTAGACACCAAATTCAGAATCAAAAGTCACTTTAATATGAACTTTGAACATTTATCATCAAATTCAAAAACAAATGACTTGAACATGCATTTGGATGGGAAACACACTGAGATTTTACAGATCTCAGCTGATTCTCCTAGACAGAAATGAACTGTCACGGCTGGGTACTGCTCAGACACTAGGTTTAGGAAGATCCATGTGCAGCTTTATTTGAAAGAACAAAATCCACAAAACAAAATCCAAAGGGCAAGGCAAAAGAGGAATCCAAATGACAGGCAAAGTTCCAAAACCACAAGAGATACAAAATAACAGAAAGAACAGAACTTGACAATATAGAACCTTAATGACAAACGCAGAAACAAACACAACTTAAATAGGCAGACAAACGATACAGCTGAGGGCAATCAACCCAGATGAGAACTAGGCAAAAGGACTCTGGGAAATAGAGTTCATGGCAGAGACACAGTGGAAGGGGAAGAAGGATGTAGGTGTTTTTTATCCATCTAGCCAGTCGTTTCCCCCCTCATTTGTTTAAAGATTTCTCAGTTCTTATCTGTGTGCATGTCTTTCCCTCAAATATCTTGCTTTCTCTCTGTCCCCTCAAAATAACTCAACACACAGCCATTAATGTCTAAACCGCTGGCCACAAAAGTGAGTACACCCGTAAGTGAAAATGTCCAAATTAGACACAAAGTGTCAACATTTTGTGTGGCCACCATTATTTTCCAGCACTGCCTTAAAGGAACACTCCACTTTTTTTGAAAATAGGCTCATTTTCCAACTCCCCTAGAGTTAAACAGTTGAGTTTTACCGTTTTCGAATCCATTCAGCCGATCTCCGGGTCTGGCGGTACCACTTTTAGCATAGCTTAGCATAGTTCATTGAATCTGATTAGACCGTTAGCATCTCGTTTAAAAATGGCCAAAGAGTTTCAATATTTTTCCTATTTAAAACTTGACTCTTCTGTAGTTACATCGTGTACTAAGACTGACGGAAAATGAAAAGTTGCGATTTTCTAGGCCGATATGGCTAGGAACTATACTCTCATTCCGGCGTAATAATCAAGGAACTTTGCTGCCGTACCATGGGTGCAGCAGGCGCAATGATATTACGCAGCGCCTGTGACCCCCTGCTTGCACAGGGAGCGTGCCTTGCAACCATGGAGACATTTGTGAAAGACGCTGCGTAATATCATTGCGCCTGCTGCACCCATGGTACGGCAGCAAAGTTCCTTGATTATTACGCCGGAATGAGAGTATAGTTCCTAGCCATATCGGCCTAGAAAATCACAACTTTTCATTTTCCGTCGGTCTTAGTACACGATGTAACTACAGAAGAGTCAAGTTTTAAATAGGAAAAATATCGAAACTTCAATCTTTGGTCATTTTTGAGTGAGATGCTAACGGTCTAATCAGATTCAATGAACTATGCTAAGCTATGCTAAAAGTGGTACTGCCAGACCCGGAGATCGGCTGAATGGATTCGAAAACGGTAAAACTCAACTGTTTAACTCTAGGGGAGTTGGAAAATGAGCCTATTTTCAAAAAAAGTGGAGTGTTCCTTTAACCCTCTTGGGCATGGAGTTCACCAGAGCTTCACAGTCAGCGATTTAATCATAGAAATATTGAGGTGTCATGTTTCCATATTAAAATAAAGATTTTAAAATACAAATGTTTCCCTATTCAAATAAATATTTTTTAATAAAAAAATAAAACACTTAGCCTACATTTTAAAATCTTTATTTGAATATGGCAACAATATTCAAATAAAGATTTTAAAATGTAGGCTAAGTGTCAGTAATTAAACTAGTATATACAGTTAATTGTCCGCCTCTTGGATGTCTGCATCTCAAGAGAATGCAAAATAGAAGCAACAAATTATAAACAAAGTTTGGGAGGAACACATTCAAAACGGTCTTTCTAATCAGCTCGAGAGGAGGAATATATACACAGACGAGAGCTGACTCGCCTATAGTTACTTCGACAGTTTTCTGCATCCCTCCGCCACCCCGTCCCTCACTCTCGGCTGAGGATATGGGGAGAACTTTGGGTTTGGGCTAAATTCCAAGCTCGGAGCCCTCGATCCCCTTGGACAGCACACCAAAAATGCTTATTAATTTTTTTTTTACTCTATTCAATCATTTGTAAATGTGAACTCATGTAAACCACTGCCACAGGTAATCGGACAATATTTATTTATTTGTTAAAGATTTTTTTTTGTCATCTCATCGTAGATTCAAATCTATAAATCAAAATGTGTTGCATTTATAAAGAAAAAGTTTAGCACCTAAGGCCCTATCGCTATTGCCTCAATGGTGTACAGTGTCTTTGGGTGGATTAGGACCGTTTTTGATTTTGTCTTAGTGACTTAGGAGTCCTCTGGACTACTCCGAACGTTTCATAGATTTAGGAGCTAGTTTTAGCACTAAAATGCTTTGTGAAATACTCTTAGAGCGAAAATTTAGGACTCCTAAAATTAGGACTGACACGCCCATTATGTTTAAGATTTTCTCCTAAATCATCGATTTAGGAACTTAAGATGTTTTGTGAATATGGCCCCAGATTCATAATGTTGTCATTCTGATGTGTTTTCTCTCCATCAGATTCCCATCAGCTCAATCTGGATCTGAACACAGTGAATAAATACCTCAGTCTGTCTGAGAAGAACAGAGTAATTACATTCACTAACACAGATCAGCCGTATCCTGATCATCCAGATAGATTTGATGTGCATTTTCAGGTGTTGTGTAGAGAGAGTGTGTGTGGACGCTGTTACTGGGAGATTGAGAGGAGTGGAGCATATGTGTTTATATCAGTGTCATATAAGAGCATCAGCAGGAAGGGATTGGGTAAAGAGTGTGTGTTTGGAAGTAATGATCAGTCCTGGAGATTGAAGTGCTCTTCCTCCAGTTATTCATTCTGGCACAATGACATAGTGACTAAACTCCCAGTAAAGTCCATCATCAGCAGTAGAATAGGAGTGTATGTGGATCACAGTGCAGGAACTCTGTCCTTCTACAGCGTCTCTGGAGACACAATGAGCCTCATCCACACAGTCCAGACCACATTCACTCAACCGCTCTATCCTGGGTTTTGGGTTGGTTATACTAGATCATCAGTGAAACTGTGTTGATGAATCAGAAAAGACTGTAGAGAGATTCTACCCATAATGGTTTGAGCAAATCTAATAATTTTCCTTGAATAGGTTTGTGCATTTGTTTGATTATTGACCGGAGTGATTCGTAATTGGGATTCCCTAGACGTGGGGCGAAATAGTAATAGTAATGAATCCTCATATAGACAGTGAGATCAGTGTGTGTGTGTGTGTGTCATGATGAGTGACGGTGTGTATCTGTGCTTCTCTCAAGCTCTATTTGTGTTGATGGAATTCAGTTCTTATTGTAGTGTCACATAAATCATTTTTATTGTTACTATCAGAATTATCTTCAGTTGAAATGATCACACATAGCATTCATTAAAATGTATCATTCAATAAAATATGTAATTTACTGTAAAATGTATAGATTTTACATTTATTAATAAATGTAAAATATATAAACCCAGATCATATGCTCATACTGTAAACTCTTGATCAGTGAAAGTATGAGCACAATTATTATAATCTAATCCAGTTTACTTTAAATAAACCTCCTCCTGAACAGGATTCACAGATCTGATGCTCTGACAACTCTGAGAAAAGATCAAACAACAAGGATTGAGTCAAATCATCATCAGTTCAATCCAGATGACTCAGAAATATATTAGGTATGAAAGAAGGAAAACTGTAAGCTGAACTCTGAATCAGTCCAGATGAATCACATCATTACTGTAAATGTCAGAATTGTTGGAGTTTCTTTGTTCAGTGGTTCATGCTGCTTGTCCTGATCTAGAAAGTATCCTGACATGACAAAACCATGTTTTTCTACATGAACTGTGGTAATACCATGCTCTGAATTCATCATGTAGTGAATAATGTCAGTGTTTTATTTCTATATATTTTCTATATTCTTTCTTAATTTAATTTCTGTCTTTGTTGTATTTGTCATATTGTGTGTAATTTGCTTCTTTGTTCTTATTTTTATTAACAAAAATTAAATAACCAAAATATCTATATTGTGATATATTGTTACTGCTATTGTTATTTGAATTAAAATGTATTATATCTTGAAATAAAATTGTGGTCATATCGCCCACCACAAAATGACACATAATATGAACTCTGCTTTATTAAATCATTGTATAGTTATTTTAGCTATAGTTCTTAATTTATATATATGTATATGTCAATGGGACTTTTATTTTGGTTTGGTGGTGTGATGTCATAAGGCTGCGCCGCGCTCCCGCATCTGTTGTGATTCGGCTGAAGAACGGTTTGTGTTTTTACGTATTTAAAGTGTTAAAACAGTGCAAACTGTTGAGTCAATTTAATTGTTTTTACAAGCTATGTAGAATAAATCAAACATTTTTGAAAGCAACGTTGTAATACTTTATTTAATATTAATGAGCGTTATTTTTTGGGAGTAAATCACATCCACTTTTGAGTAACTGAAAATGTGCGTCTCATTTCACTCCTAACGTGAATCAGTTCATCGTAAACACGAATTCAGGTACTGGAAATAAGTTTTTGAAACTCAGAATCAATTGAGTCAATTGTTTTGTAAAAATGATTCAGTGATTCGAATCACCACACGCTGACGTCACCTGCTGGTCAAAACAGTGTAAATGAACGAGAACAATTAATGTATGATGACAACTTTTACAAAACAACTGCAAGTGTTTTAATTGAAAGTGTACTCTATTAAATGTGATGAATAATTGAATACAAAATATAAATCATAAATATGAAATTTCTGTATTATATATATTTTTAATCAGGTGATTTGTCCATTAATTAACTCTGGCTGACTCTCTCACCAGTGCACTGAACTACTGAACTAGAGCTGATTGAGAGACAGCCAGAGATTTAGTTTGGATTTCTGTTAATTATTCTCATCTTGAACAGGACAAACTCCTGATGAAGCGACTGAGATCCACATGACACACTATTATAAAGATGGAGTTTATTAAAGAGGAGATTGAAGACATAAAGATGGTGTTTATTAAAGAGGAGAGTAAAGACATAAAGATGGAGTTTATTAAAGAGGAGAGTGAAGACATAAAGATTGAAGAAACATTCAGAGTGAAACAAGAAGATACTGAGGAACAAACAGGTTGGTTTCATTTTCAAAACTCAGTCATTTGATCCTCATTAAAATGTCCAGCTCTACAGAAATTAATGATATTTTTGAAAAATGTCCTAATTAAAGTGTTTTTATTTGACATGGAGCGGGTCAGACATGTTGATCACATGACCAGACAAATACTAATGCTGCCTTCAATCTGAGAAGATCCTGCTTTGGTGTTCGTCATTACGATGTGTCACACATTAAATCAGGAAAAATAATTCAGACAACATTGTTTTCTGTAAAATTAAACCCAAAATCAATTTCTGAATTAAAGAGAATGAAAACCATTAATTTCTTTCATTTAATTACACAACAGTATCTAACAAAAACATGAAGGCTACAGTTACTAAAATTCAGATGGTCAAAAAAGATTTATAAACAAAATATTATGATAATACATATTAACATGCCTGAACATAAAGTTTCATTGAAAAATGCAGGAATAATTCAGTAGTTTTTCACGCCACATTAATGTTTTGTTGATGTTAGTGTTTGTGACACACACAGTTCAAATCAAAGACTCAAATTGAACTCTAAATAAACATCTGTTTTGTCTTCTGTCAAGTTCAGTGGTAAATGAAGCATCAGAAGTTAATCGAGGACGAGTGTTTCTTCTCCTGAACTTCATGAAGCAGAAACACGTGTGAGATGGAAGAATCACATTAAATTGAAATTGTAACGGTTATCAGTTTTTGTTCAAATTTGCTGTAAATGTTCAAAAAGGACTGACACACACTGAAATTATTTCACCAAGTTAGGCCAAACCCCCTGATGGAAGAAGAAAGCTGTTGTGTTTACAACTGTGACAATAAGTGCGTATCAGGATAAACTAAACGCTTGATTTACAAAAGCATGAGAAGGATGTGAAGTTCACGAGCGTAAACGCTTTAAAATATGTTTGAGAGTTTTACACACCGGTCTATTATTGTAGGGACATCGACTTTACAGTTTCACTCCCCTAAACATGATGCTGAATAAAACAAACCATTATTGGTTGATTTACATGTCAATCAGACGGTCTCTGGTCAGTCAATCTGGCAAAAATTACAGTATCAAAGCCGATACAGATACTGAAAATCAGATCGCTTCATCCCTAGCCAAAGTTTAGCTCCAACACACATACCTGTAGTTTTCAAATAAGCCTGAAGGACTCAATAAGCTGGATCAGATGTTTAATTAGGGTTGAAGCTAAACTGAGTTTGACACTACTGTTGTGTCAGTGTTCTGTTTAGCCAAAGTAACCAGAGATCCTTGTGTTTTTAATATAACCCATTTGTGGATTTTTAAAGTGTTACAAACAGAACTGGTGACAGGCATGATCTACACAATATACATCAATTGTTTTAATTGTCATATTTGAATTCAGCACATCAAAATACATAATAAATAGCACATTTTACCTCTGAAGCAGGCGACTTCTTAAAAAAAAACTGAATATAACTTGAAATACTGAAATAATTTGGTGAAGTGACATAGAATGTAATGCGATCAAGACCTGGCTGGAACTACGTCAGCTGTGTGTTTCCTGGAAAATAATGGCACACCAAGCATTCAACAGCCCCGTAATATAAAAATGAAATATAGTGTTGTCGACATAACAGTAAAAATAGCTTTCAATAGCAAAAAAACTCTACTGCCCAACACTTGTTTTTTTTAAATCTCCTGCTCGTTCTGTTTCCTCGACCGTCATACGCCCCCAATGCTGATTAGTTACACATTTGTTGTTGATGTCGGCCCAACTAACTTACAAACAGTAAAAAACTACATACTAGAACTAGATTAGATTAGAAACTAGATTTTTGAAAAACTACATACCCCACCTTTAAATACCCTAATTGAACTAAGGCCTAATCCTGGTTTAGGCTAAGGGTGTTTTCACACCTATGAATCATTTGTTTTGTTCCGAAACAGGGACTAAATTTGTTTCAATGTTGCATTTTCTTCTTGGTTCGGTTCGCTTTCACACAGCAACATTTCAAAGCGTACCAAAATGCGTTTATGGAAGTCACATGCGAGTACAATGTCCTCTTATTTGTCAGAGTTTTCTCAGCGTCATCCATAAATAATGATTGACAAGTTTGCTCCATGAGTTTATTGTGTCTGTATTTGTAAGTGTCGAGACACACGCAAACACTAAATGAATGTAGCCGTCATTCCCACTGTTAAATGTACTACATTCATATTAATGCTGCGGCAAATACAAACGCACACGCTCTTTCTGGATGTCCCAGTGTTGTCTAGTAGGCTGTGTCAGTGTGTCGAGACCATATATGAATGTTAAAATGAAGCAGAGCGGGAAAAAGGCTTCATCGGACAGCATTCTCGCACGGAGAAGTGCAATTACACAACATTTAAGATGAAGAGGCGCTCGTTGGTTTTCAACTATGGTGAATAATGTGCTCATGCACAGACTCAGACACTACCGCTTTATATATCACATTTCCCGTTATGAATTATGATATCGTTTGGTCCGTTGGTCCGTTAACTGGGTCGGATTGCTTTCACATCTCAAGCGAACCGCTCGAGTTCGTTTGAAAGCGTACCGAGACCACCTCTTCAAGGAGGTCTCGGTACGCTTGTTTGGTCCGCTTTTGGTGCGCACCCGAGTGCGATTGCTTTTTTCACACCTGCCCAAACGAACCGCACCAAAGGGGATAACGAACTCTAGTACGATTCAACCGAACTAAATGAGGCAGGTGTGAAAGCACCCTAAGCCCTGTCGTGAAACCGAGCCTAAGGGTTTTCTTTATGGGAAAATGCTTTACAGAAATGGAGTTACAGTTATCTCAACAAAATGTTTGCACACTCAATGCCCGTGGTTGTTTTTCAGTTCACAATCCGCTCACGTTTTTACATTCATTGCAAAGCCCTAACCAATGACTTATTCGTTGGGCTCTATTACTACAACCATACAGTTCAGACATTCGCCAGATTCGAGGGTGGGATAATGTCATGGCTTTGTCCCGTTCTCCAGTTGATGAATAAAACAAACTGTTACTAAATGTTATTTTGCCTTGATCTTAGTTTTATTTGTTTAGTGTTTTTAAGGTGCCTGAGGACAATGAAAAATGGAGTTGGGTAGGTGATGGAAAAGAAAGGTTAACCCCCCCCGTATTTGTGATTTTATGAGGTAGTTTGTTACAATAGTCAGTAATAAAACAAGAATGAATAAACACATTAGAAGCAGCAGCATATAACAGTAGTGTTCATGTAAAATACCACAGAAATTGAATAATCAAATATAAAAAAATAACTATAAGTTAAATATAGATTAATCCATATTAAAGCCTTTCTTTTGTTGTTTGATTATCATTACTAATACAGACAGCCAATAGTAGACTGTAGCAGGTTTTTAAAGGCTGCTGTCACTACCCTTTTTTGTTGAACTGTTATATAAATCAATGTCACATTTGCAATCGTTGTATCCGTTTGTTTTTGTTGCCCACCCGATTTCCCGATTGCTTTATATCGAGAAATTGTTTTGGATTAGGATTTGCTTTATAGACTAGCTGATGACTTGTTGTTCAAATTGAAAATACCCCAACATATGTAATGATGACAAAATTATACCCCAATAATATGTCATTTTCATGAAGACAAAATTCCCATGCCCTATTCCTCAGTAGAGTTTGACATGAAATGTTTCTCAATTCTTATTGAAAGCAATCCGTTACGGCTGCGTCGCTGGGACATTAAAGCGCTTTACGTGGCTTAATCCTACTAAACAACAACCAGGGAGAAACTATTTTCTCGCACATTTTCTTGTTATCAACAGCATCTACTGCTAAGACAACGGCAACGTAAACAAAGTGGAAGGACAATATTTTTATGTTAAGCATTTCTAACGGTTTTCTATAGCCTAAGTGGAAAACGCTGAACGTGGAAGCGCGTTGCCTTCATGCCTGACCTGCTTGTCTAAAGCTTTATTGGTCGTTTAATATCAGTGTCTTAATGCATTAAGCGTTATAATGGTATTTCATTTTCTAGGAAAATGCTTAACGTGTAATTAATTGCGTAATACATAGCCTATGCTTTATTTATAAGGTGTTTAATGAATTTGCTCCTCCAATATCACAGTCTTAGTGGTCCATTAAGCCACAGTATGCATTTTTCACATTAAGCGCTTAGAATGTCCCGCTTCGCTGGACGCAATCGCCGGCAGTAGGCTATTCTCTTGGACATGCAGGAGTATCAGACCACCTGAGTGAGAATGGTTTAAAAATCAAGTATTGTCATGTTTCAGAGACATGGCTCTCGAGTGTGGGAGAAACAACAATTTTACAAAAGAAAACTTGTAAATTTACTAAAGCAAGTAAAGTGAGCAATATTGAGAAGGCTTCTCAGATTACATCAGATAACATCTCTTTCAGTAGTGTAGTGGGTATAAAATGGTTTTGATGGTTAAGTTGGTTTTGATGCTTTACATGTTTAAATGTTTGGATGTCTGTTTCTTTGTGCCATTGATCTGGGGTTAACTTTTTTTCACTTTCTTCATCTTAGACCTGATGTCACTGAAAGAGGAGAGTGAAGTACTGCATAAAATGGAAGAGAAAGATCAATATAACAATCATCATGATTTCTTTCCTGGAGAAATACCTTGTAGTTGCTCACAGACTAAAAACACTTCCTCACAAAAAATGGCTCAAAAGACAGGGACTAGAAGTCATTTTGTCAGCAAACAGTGTGGATTAAATCAAAACAGAAGATTTAACAGGCACAAGAAAATTCACACTGAGAAGCCTTACACATGCCCTCAATGTAGAAAGAGTTTTTATCACAAAGGACACTTTGAAGACCACATGGTAGTTCACACTGGAGAGAAGCCTTTCACCTGCCAACAGTGTGGAAAAAGTTTCAACCAAAAAGGAAGTCTTTATAACCACATGATTATTCACACCGGAGAGAAGCCTTTCACCTGCCAACAGTGTGGAAAAAGTTTCAACCAAAAAGGAAGTCTTAATTACCACATGATTATTCACACCGGAGAGAAGCCTTTCACCTGCCAACAGTGTGGAAAAAGTTTCACCCGAAAAGGAAGTCTTAATTACCACATAAGAATTCACACTGGAGAGAAGCCTTTCACTTGCCAACAGTGTGGAAACAGTTTCAGTCAAAAAGTAAACCTTGATAACCACATGACAATTCATACTGGAGAGAAGCCTTTCACCTGCCATCAGTGTGGAAAACATTTCAGGCAAAAACAAAGCCTTAACAGGCACATAAGAATTCACACACGAGAGAAGCCGTTTATATGTGGTTAAGGTGGAAAGAGTTTCAAATATAAAGAAGTACCACATGAGGATTCATGTATGAACCATTTTATATCTCATTAGTTAGTGTCAGGAAGCCTGTTGATCAGTGTTGGACTGTTCTTTACCAAGTTTGCAAAGTTACATACTTTGATGTCATAAATAAATAGTATGTGGTGTTATGGATTTGCAGTATGTAAAAAGAATTGTTTACATAATCTTACCGTCACCAGAATATGATTTAGTGTACATAATTCACTTGACAACTGGAAATAAATTGATTACAAACTGGTATTATACATATTTATATGTATTCTGTTAATCTTTTTTCTTTTACTCCCAAGACAAAATGTGGTTCAAGAAGCATGAAAAATCATTTTCACACATGAATTGGCCCCTCTGTGTCCTGACCTTAACCTCACTGAAAGTCTTTGGGATGTGCTGGAGTAGACTTTACAGAGTGCTCGACTCTTGCATTGTCAATACGAGATCTTGACCAAAAACTGATGCACCTCTTGATGGAAATAAATATTGTGATGTTGCATAAGGTTGTTGAAGCAATGACATGATGAATGCACAATGTGGTGCATGCAGAATTTAACAGTTTTGTCATTTTTTTAACAGGTTTACATTAGTGCATTCTAAAAATCAATAATTTGAATAATAATGTATCTACAATATATAATTGTCACGATCTCCATTTACCAGGCCAGTCACCTCAACACACTATGTTTCCCAGAATCCCTCCTGGCTCACACCTGCTCATCCTCCACAATCACCACATCTGTCTCCTATTACCCTCATCAGCACCTTTCTTTTTAAGCTCACCAGTCAGTTCACCATCTTTTTGGTTTTGTCGTTCCTACCAAGAACTACAAAACTGACTACCTACCTTTGTGAAACTTACCTGTGCGATCCTTTCTTCAGTCTTCAGTCATCCTTCTTCTCCAGTGATCCAATCATCTCATCTCTCAGTGAATAGGAACTGTCATTCACTGCTCTCATCAAATCAACATATCCATTCTCTGTTACTCACCTGCTCATGTCGTTATCTGCATACCTGCAATGAACCACTTGTTTTGGATATTACCTGTTGTTGCCTTCTTTTGTTCCATGACAGAAAACCAGACCAACTCAAAAGATCGACTCAGTGGGAAGATGGCAGGAAGATACAGGAATATGTGCAGGAATTCCTGGAGTACTGTTATCTAATGATGTGGGATGATCGTATCCTTATCTGCTGCTTTAAATATGGTTGAGATGACGATGTCTGCCATCTGGTGTCAGGGATCGATGGATGTGAGACACTTGACCAATTTTTGGACCTCCTTTTGTGGGGGTGTGGTTCCGCATATATTGTTGAACCATTGGTTTCATCATCTCAAGTCTCCATAGACACCATCACAAGTCCCCTTGTCTCTGTCTGTCTTGATTCCATAAAGTCAGTTCTTGTCAAAGAACCACTAGTTTCTCTAGTTTCATACTTAAGAGAGCCGTCACTCTGAAGTATTCTAACATTCCCCAGTCCAGGAAAGCAACATCCCCAGCCTTTCACCTGGCACTGAGGGTTGTATCCAACAGTGTGGGCCTAATATCAAAATTAGCGGATCCTCCCATCATATCCATCAGGGTGGTTCAAGGAAGCACTCCACTCATTGGTTCCTCCGTCCAGAGTCCGTTCCATCGAGTAAAATCTTTGAGTCCATTCCAGTGAGAGAATTCCTGAGTCTGTTCCAGTGAGAGAAATTTCTGAGTCTGTTCCTGTGGGGAAGTTCTGAGAGAACTTCACAGAAAGAGACTCAGGAATAGGGAATTTCTTGTGAATTTCTCAATGGAAGAGACTCACTGGAACAGACTGGGGAATTTCTCTTCCAGTGAGAGAAATTACCCAGTCCGTTCCAGTGCATGCCCAGGTGGGATAGAAGAGGTGATTCTTTCCGTTTATGTAGCTGCCAATATGTGTGTTTGGGCTACACACACCTTGGCTCCAGCCCCTGACCAGAGTCCAGTGATGGCTCCAGCCGCTAAGCTCAGTATCGAACCTGTTTTCGGCCCCTGAGTCTGCATTGGAGCTCACTCTAACCCCTGAGCCTGCATCAGAGTCAACTTCAGTCAATGAGTCTGCTCCAAAGCCCGATCCTTCCTGTGAGTTCACTACAGAAATCAGTCCAGTCTATGAGTCCTTCCGAGATTTAACTCCCGACCACGAGTTCACTCCCCGAGTGTACTCTAACCCATGAGTCATCTCAAGAGCACAACCCGGACAAGAGCCTGCTCACTCCCGTCCCAGAGCACAACCCGGTGTCCGCCTCAAGTTCCCTTGTCTTGGCCACAAAGGCTAGCCAAACCTCCTTTCCTCCCTGCTCCTACATTGTGGTCAGGATGACCGTTACTAGCCTCCTCACCATGGCCAGAGTGGTCGATGGAACGTCCTGTCTCCTGTGTCTCGGGCACGGTAGCAGATAGTATCCCCTATGCTCCTATCTCTTGTGGTATAGACTCATGGCCATGGCCCCCGAGCTACCTTCACCAGCATGGCTTCCTGAACTACCGGCACCTCCCTGGTTACCTAGGTTGCTGGTGCTGTCTTCCAATCTGTAAGGAAATAGACATTAACAAACACTATGTTCAGAGTTTTCATCCAGCGAGAGAGTAACGACTACAGCACGTCCGGAGTCTTCATGCCAGAAAGACAAAAGCGGATTGACCAAGTTCTGAGTGTCTGGCCCAGAGAGGCAGACGAGATACAGAGATATCTGCAACAAGGTTTCAGAGAAACAACGGTTTATCTTACCATAAGATAAAGTAACTCTTCCATAGCCACACCAAACTTAATCATTTGTACTTTAATGCATCTTATGCACTTTATTCCTTTATCATTTAAGTTATTCATTTAGTTGTTGTGTTAGTTTTTCTTGTTTATCTTTTTGTTAATAAATTTTTTTATTACACTTGTCTTCAGACAGATTTGATGTGTATCATCAGGTGTTGTGTAGAGAGAGTGTGTGTGTGGACGCTGTTACTGGGAGATTGAGTGGAGAGGGAATAATGTGTTTATATCAGTGTCATATAAGAGCATCAGCAGGAAAGGATTGGGTAGTGAGTGTTTGTTAGGATCTAATGATCAGTCCTGTGGCCTGTTGCATGAAGCTAGTTGAACAAACTTTGAGTTTCAGAGTAGGTTTGGAGTTGACAAATCCAGATAAATCCAACCTGGTTTAGATCAGGATCAACTGTTGCACAACGCTCGGTATAAACTTTCTCTGTCAACTCAGGTTTAATCCAGAGTTTGCAAAGCGCGTGCACCTGAAAGTGTGACACGTGCGGCAAACAGCCAATCACACGGAACAAGGAGAACGTCAGTTTAAATCACTTCTCGCGAGAGAGCTGCGCAATTCATGTCTCTTCCGCAGACTAAGAGATCGTTATGAAAAATATAAAATTAAACGCATTTACAAAGCAGGAATGAACACTGATGCAGTGAAAGTTTGAGAAGGCAGCTGAAAAAAAATATCTGACTATATCAATGCATGTGAATCAAACAAATAGACCAATTAATATAGTTTCACAAAGAGCTCAAAAGAATACATGTAAGCTTAATCTGTTTAAAAGCTTTATATATTATGCATGTATTATATTTATTTTAATTTAAAAGCAAAGTTTAATATTGTCAATTAATATAATAGGCCTAATTATATGAATATGTCATGAATTATTCATAATTTTAATTTATTTAATATAAATATAATGAATAATTAACAGCAAATGTTAAGCAATTTTGTCTCTAAAATGTTTTCACTATAAACTGATTTAATTTGGAGCGAGAGATACAGGGGGAGTGGCTTTATTGCATCAGATACATGTCACTTTACTCACAGCTGATTGGTTGAGTTTGGGTTTGTGATCTCTAACTCAGAATAAAACCTGCTCCGGAGCAGGTTAGCCGTAAGTTACCATAGCAATGAAACCCGCTAAAAACCAATCCACCTTCATAAGCCTGAAAAACCAGAGTTTGCTCAAACTAATCTTGAACTTACCTGGGTAGCAACTGAAACCGGCTTTGTGCAACAGGCCACTGGGGCCTGTACCATGATGGTAGTTTAACAAGCTCAGGGTTACGGAATTAGTTTTGAGTTGACAAAACCAAACTAATCCAATCAGGCTTTTTTGGTACCATGATGCTGATCATAAACTTTATCTGTAGAAGATAACCTGCCTCAGTTTTTGTTTTCACAGTGTGTTCCGCACCGTCGGCTTAAGTTGGTCCTCGTCGGGTTTTTTCGGGCGATTCGACATGTCGACTGTGCTTCATCAGAGCAAAGAGAGTCAATGATGAAGTGTAATGTTTCAATAGAGGACGTCAAACACTCTTATTAGATGAGCGACCCATGTGATCTATATGGCGACCTTTGAACTTCCTGAAAGATGAGCCAATCCCACTCGATTATGACCTGAATAACTTAATTTCATTTATGTGTTTGTTGTATTTGTCCTATTGTGTGTAATTTGCTTCTTTGTTCTTATTTTTAATAACAAAAATTAAATTACCAAAATATCTATATTGTGATATATTGTTACTGTTATTGTTATTTGAATTAAAATGTATTATACCTTGAAATAAAATTTTGGTCATACCACCCACCCCAAAATGACACATAAAATGAATTCTACTTTATTAAGTCATACACAGTTTTAAACATGTATTTTTATCTTGTAAACCACATTTGTAGCTATTTGTATATTAATACTGTAATATGTGGTATAAATGATTTCTACACCTAAACATTACAGTTTTGCCTACTGGACACAATATTACACTCTTTCATTGATAGTTCCTAATATTTCCTTATACATATATATATAGAGAGAGAGAGAGAGAGAGCATGTCAATGGGACTTTTATTTTGGTCTGGTGGTGTGATGTCATAAGGCTGTGCCGCGCTGCTGCATCTGTTGTGATTCGGCTGAAGAAAGGTTTGTGTTTTTACGCATTTAAAGTATTTAAAACAGTGCAAACTGTTGAGTCAATTTAATTGTTTTTACAAGCTATGAACAAGCTTTTTGAAAGCAACGTTGTAATACTTTATTTAACATTAAGGAGCGTTATTTTTGGGGGAGTAAATCAGATCCACTCATGAGTAACAGAAAATGAGCGTCTCATTTCACTCAGTTTATTTGTAAACACGAATTCAGGTAATGGGGCCCGCTTCAGAAAGGAGGGAAACTCTGGGTTTTCCGTTTCAGAATGGGAGGTATGTCAAACCCAAGAAAGCAGGGTAAGTCAAGCCTGTTTCTGAAAGAAAGGTAACTTGTACTCAGAGTCAGTTACCATGGTAAGTTACTCTGTGAACCTAACCTGGTCAGGAGCAGGTTTTCTTCGGTAAACCCAGAATTTCTTTCGGTCTCCTCCCCCTTTTTAAATTGCAAGTGATGTTTAAATACATTCATTCATGCTGCAAAAATGCTTTTCTTACTGAGTATTTTTGTCTTATTTCAAGTACAAATATCCAAAAATTCTTAAATCAAGATGCATTTTCTTAAAAAAGTAAGATATTTAGTCTTGTTTCCTGGCGGGGATCTAAATAAAGTGCATTTTACTTAAGTAAAATTATCTGCCAGTGTGGTAATAAAAATAATCTTAATGCAAACGGAAAACAACATTATTCAGAGTGTCTATTACTAAGTAGGCTACAAATTTACATTAACTCCGCCCACACAAGGTTAAAAATGACGTGATATAATGGCTTCAGTAGTGGCGTCAGTAGCGTGTCAGGCGTAAAAACCTGGCTAGTGACGTGACTGACACGGGTTCGAGTCCGCCTTTTGCCGAGCTCGCTCTTCTCTTTTTTTCCATCGCGTATCACATCAGAAAGGCATTTATTTTCAATAAAAATTTAAATGTTCTAAAAGTGGGAGTAAAGTGCCTAACAAGTGTTTAATAATGATAAAAGTATTTATAATTTTAATAAATATAATCATTTAGATTCTGTTATTATTGCATCCTGTTAATGTACAACAATACTGAGGTGCAAATAGCATCTAATTACTATGTTTATATAATATACTAATTTATATAATACTATATATTTAATATACTAATTACACCATGTTTAAACTATGCCAGAGCGCGTACACACCTCACGCACCGGATGCCGTGCGCGCGCTCAAGGCAGTTGGACATAGTGGTGTATTAGAGGTAAAAAAAAATGACATAAATATTGTTCGGTTTCTCGCACAAACCGATCGTTTCATGTCTTAGGACATCAATGTGTTGCCACGAGCCGCAGGGTTTAATTTGGATTTGTCTGTGTATGTTTTTTTTTTACTCTCATAGATTTTGTTACCATTGACATGCATTATACGACTGACAGACCGCAACGGTTGGAGTTAAAAATCATCATTTGTGTTCTACTGAAGAAACAAAGTCACCTACATCTTGGATGCCCTGGGGGTAAGCAGACAAACATTAAATTTTCATTTTTGGGTGAACTATCCCTTTAAGTATAAATAGTGCAAGTAGTGTGTTCACACTGAAAATTCCAAAAAGGAAATGTACACTTTAAAGACCCGGATGATGCACTAAATTAACGGAAAAAACGAAGTGTGGAATGTTGGACACTTCATGCACTCAACTGTCGCAGCTTTAATTGCGTAGCGGAGGGGAAGGGGGGATCAGACTCTGTTGTTAAATGACAAAATAACCTTATACAATTCAAGCACTACATGGATAAGTACATGGTGCATAAGTACATAGTGTATAGTGCGTTGTTTGGGACGCAACTATAGTCGTGGTGCACACGCTTAAAGGCCCAGGTATACTTCACTTTCCGCGCCAGGAGGCGTCTCGCACGCAGTCGCGTCCGCGCATCTTTCAAACTATACTAAACCACGGGTGCGCGCGGATGACCGAGTTCGACACATGCGCAGTACAATTTTTTCTATACTCTTACCAGACACCATGTTATCAACGGGACATTTGCTGGGCAGGATCGGAGAAGAAAAATAGTGCATCCACCATTGCAACATAGTTCAGAAGATACACCAAGAGAACAGGAATCAAAAACGATGGAGAAGGCATGCTTCTGAGTTTACTCGTGTTGTTTTTGAATCGCTCTTTACACACTCCTCTTCGACGACTGCACATTGTGCTCAGTACTGTGCGTATTGCCGCCTAGTGGACTCTTCTGTCCTGCTTGTGCATGCGCTGTTGCACGCACACCGTCTGCGCGGTCTCGAAATTTGGGCTGAACGCGGATGGGGTGCCCTCCGGATGAAGAAAATTACGTCATGCGGACGGTGCACAAACGCGGACGGCCGAAGTATACTTCAGGCTTAACTCTGGCCCTGCGTTCCATTCAGAAGGGCTCATCCCTATGCCCTAATCCCTTCTAAGGGTTTACCCTACGGAGTGAGAGCTTCGAAGGGATGATGGGTGTCAAAAAAATATTTTTTTGGAATGCACTTCTGCGTCGTCATAACGTGACAATCAAGGAGGCGCCTTTGTCTTTTTCTACCCCTGGTGTACTCCTTGTATTAATATGCATTCATTTATTTTTATAAGCTACTGTCGGCCTTTTAAGTTAAATGTAATGTATATTGTGTCTATGCATTTCAAACATTTGAATGGACTTGAAAGTATTTTTGTTGAAGTACAATGTCGTTTTGGCCATAATAATGTACCAAATCTAACTCGTATCAATATTACAGTAGTATAGAAAAATACTATACATACATTTATTGGTAAAATCGAACTCCGAGCCTCCTGTACCCATCCTGTGATGTCAAACAACTTCGAAATCCTTCATTCCGAGGGGCTCTTTGAAGTGGCCAGTTTTGAGCACTTCAGTTTGGAGGGACCCTTCAATATGGCGGCCATGATTGTTTTCACTTCGAAGTGCCCTTCAGAGGGCGATATATCCCGTTTGGGACGCACCGTCCGTCAACCTACTCAGAGTTGATTGAACTAACTCAATTCAGCTGTTCTGAAACAGAAAACTCAGAGTTTCCCATCTCAGGGTAAGTCAACTCAGAGTTCAAGTTTTAACTTGAACCTCCTTATTGAAACAGGCCCCTGGAAAGAAGTTTTTGAAACTTAACTTGAGTTAATTGAGTCAATTGCTTTGTAAAATGATTCAGTGATTCAAATCGCCACACGCTGACATCACCTGCTGGTCAAAACAGCGTAAATGAACAATTAATGTATGATGACAACTTTTACAAACCAACTGCAAATGTTTTAATTTAAAGTGTACTCTATTAAATGTGATGAATAATTGAATACAAAATATAAATCATAAATATGAAATTTCTGTATTATTTGTATATATATTTTTAATCAGGTGATTTGTCCATTAACTCTGACTGACTCTCTCACCAGTGCACTGAACTACTGAACTAGAGCTGATTGAGAGACAGCCAGAGATTTAGTTTGGATTTCTGTTAATTATTCTCATCTTGAACAGGACAAACACAGAGAAAATCTCCTGATGAAGCGACTGAGATCCACATGACACTATTATAAAGATGGAGTTTATTAAAGAGGAGATTGAAGACATAAAGATGGTGTTTATTAAAGAGGAGAGTAAAGACATAAAGATGGAGTTTATTAAAGAGGAGAGTGAAGATATAAAGATTGAAGAAACATTCAGAGTGAAACAAGAAGATACTGAGGAACAAACAGGTTGGTTTCATTCTCAAACCTGAACTCAGTCATTTGATCCTCATTAAAATGTCCAGCTCTACAGAAATTAATGATATTTTTGAAGAATGTCCTAATTAAAGTGTTTTTATTTGACATGGAGCGGGTCAGACATGTTGATCACATGACCAGACAAATACTAATGCTGCCTTCAACCTGAGAAGATCCTGCTTCCATGTTTGGTGTTCGTTATTACGATGTGTCACACATTAAATCAGGAAAAATAATTCAGACAACATTGTTTTCTGTAAAATTAAACCCAAAATCAATTTCTGAATTAAAAACAATGAAAACCATTAATTTCTTTCATTTAATTACGCAACAGTATCTAACAAAAACATGAAGGCTACAGTTACTAAAATTCAGATGGTCAGAAAAGACTTCATTTATAAACAAAATATTATCATAATACATATTAACATGCCTGAACATAAAATTTCATTGAATAAATGCATGAATAATTCAGTAGTTTTTCACGTCACATTAATGTTTTGTTGATGTTAGTGTTTGTGAGCGACACAAACAGTTCAACTCAAAGACTCAAATTGAGCTCTAAATAAACATCTGTTGTGTCTTTCACATCTTCTGTCAAGTTCAGTGGTAAATGAAGCATCAGAAGTTAATCGAGGACGAGTGTTTCTTCTCCTGAACTTAATAAAGCAGAAACACGTGTGAGATGGAATAATCACATTAAATTGAAATTGTAACGGTTATCAATTTTTGTTCAAATTTGCTGTAAATGTTCAAAAAGGACTGACACACACTGAAATTATTTCACCAAGTTTTATATTATGCCAAACCCCCTGATGGAAGAAGAAAGCTCTTGTGTTTACAGCTGTGACAATAAGTGCGTATCAGGATAAACTAAACGCTTGATTTACAAAAGCAAGGATGTGAAGTTCACGAGCGTAAACGCTTTAAAATATGTTTGAGAGTTTTACACGCCAGTCTGTTATTGTAGGGACATCGACTTTACAGTTTCACTCCTCTAAACATGATGCTGAATAAAACAAACCATTATTGGTTGCTTTACATGTCAATCAGATGACCTCTGGTCGGTCCTCTGCCAATGAAAGCTGTTATGGAGTCCTGACATACTGCCATCAGTCTGAAGCTTTGGCTATGCAAGATTTTAATGGCCAGAATTAAATAACCAAATCCAATATGCATATAAAAGCATGTAAGAACATTACAGACATTTTAGGAATGGGCATTTTTGTCATTTGGGGGAAGTTTTTAGGGTGTTATAAAGATAATGAAACATATTTTATATATATATATATATATAATATATATATATATACACTGAAAAAAATTATATGCAACACTTGTTTTTGCCCCCATTTTTTCATGAGCTGAACTCAAAGATCTAAGACTTTTTCTATGTACACAAATATCAAGATGCTGATTAGACAGCATGATTATTGCACAGGTGTGCCTTAGGCTGGCCACAATAAAAGGAAACAAACATTAAAAAAAATGTATGTGTGATTTAATCACGCATGAAAGGGTTAAGCTGTCGAATGGCTTCGGCACAATATTAAATTTGGATCATTCCTCTCTGACTGATACTCAATCTGGCAAAAATTTTGTGATACTTGTGATAATACTCCATTTTAAATGTTTATCACTTAATATTACCCTTTTTTGTTGAACTGTTATATAAAATCAATGTCACATTTGCAATCGTGGATATTTGAGGAAAAAATGCATTCTCGCTCGTATAATATAATATCATTAAAAATGAACTCACAGGGTTTTTGTATCAAAGAGAGTTTGAGTCTTAAATCGATCTCTATGCAAAGCCTGTTTATAGGCTATTTGTTCTTTATGCTCGTAAGTGCTAAATCCCCACTTTTACAAAGGTACATTGTCGAGAATGGCAATAATGTAGCGCAGTTTGCTAAGACAGCATACTCTGCACGCAACGTATTTGCACGCTGCTTGTATGGATGCAGTTTTGAGTAAAAGATTGGATCTCATGTATTTACGACATTTTGCCTGTTACAAATTCCGTGCTTGGTTTTAATGTTATTTCAAGGTGGGGTAGAATTAAAGGAATGGCAAAACTCAGCATTTTGTTCGCCCCCTCTTGTCACCTCACATACCCTCAGGGGTACGCGTACCCCAGTTTGAGAACCACTGCTATAGTGCATACATGTTCGGTACCATCGGTACTTACGGTACTGTAGAAAAACAAGTGCCATCAGGATTTTAAAATGTTGATACCAACTTGGTACCGAAGTATCGGTTCTCATGACATCCCTAGTTTCAAAGACATTTGTCATTATTTTACTTTGATACACAATTAGATGGTAAAAGCAGGTCATTTGTAACTTTAACAGGCAGTTTCTATGCAATGATGGGGCTTAAATCCTGATTGAAATTCTGCACAAATACTGTTCTCTGCAAAATTGAACATGGTTCAAAAGACACTATTTTTTTGATATTTAAACATATGTTGGTTATTGTTTTGTATCATTTTTTTGTTTTTTTCTTTTGTTCTCTCACTAGCATCTGTGAGTGTTTTGGTTTCATGTTTGGTTGTCTATAATTAAGCAAGATCTCCTGGGTCAAATTGGTTTTTTTTTGCTTTTTTAAATTAAAGGTTTAACTGCTAGTTTGACGTTTTCGAGACGTCATAAAGCAAGTGAAGTGAGCAATATTGAGAAGGCTTCTCAAATTACATCAGTTAACATCTCTTTCAGTAGTGTAGTGGGTATAAAATGGTTTTGATGCTTTACATGTTTGGATGTCTGTTTCTTTGTGCCATTGATCTGGGGTTAACTTTTTTTCTCTTTCTTTGCCTTAGACTTGATGTCACTGAAAGAGGAGAGTGAAGTACTGAATGAAATAGAAGAGAAATATCAAAATAACAATCATCATGATTTCATTACTGGAGAAATACCTTGTAGTAGCTCACAGACTGAAAACACTTCCTCACAAAAAATGGCTCAAAAGACAAGGACTAGAAGTCATTTTGTCAGCAAACAGTGTGGAAACAGATTAAATCAAAACAGAGGCTTTAACAGGCACATGAAAATTCACACCGAGAAGCCTTTCACGTGCCAACAGTGTGGAAAAAGTTTCAACCAAAAAGGAAGTCTTTATTACCACGTGAGAATTCACACTGGAGAGAAGCCTTTCACCTGCCAACAGTGTGGAAAAAGTTTCACCCAAAAAGGAAGTCTTAATAACCACATGATTATTCACACTGGAGAGAAGCCTTTCACGTGCCAACAGTGTGGAAAAAGTTTCACCCGAAAAGGAACTCTTGATTTCCACATGAGAATTCACACTGGAGAGAAGCCTTTCACTTGCCAACAGTGTGGAAACAGTTTCAGTCAAAAAGTAAAGCTTAATAGCCACATGTCAATTCATACTGGAGAGAAGCCTTACACCTGCCAAGAGTGTGGAAACAGTTTCAGTTCAAAAGTAAACCTTAATGTCCACATGACTATTCACACTGGAGAGAAGCCTTTCACTTGCCAACAGTGTGGAAACAGTTTCAGTCAAAAAGTAAACCTTGATAACCACATGACAATTCATACTGGAGAGAAGCCTTTCACCTGCCAACAGTGTGGAAAACATTTCAGCCAAAAACGAAGCCTTAACAGGCACATAAGAATTCACTCAAGAGAGAAGTCGTTTATATGTGGATAAGGTGGAAAGAGTTTCAAATATAAAGAAACCCCTGAGTACCACATGAGGATTCATGTATGAACTGTTTTATATCTCATTAGTGTCAGGAAGCCTGTTGATCAGTGTTGGACTGTTCTTTACTAAGTTTACAAAGTTGCATACTTTGATGTCATAAGTAAATAGTATGTGGTGTTAAGGATTTGTATGTAAAAATAATGGTTTACATAATCTTACTGTCGCCAGAATATGATTTAGTGGACATAATTCACTTGACAACTGGAAATAAATTGATTACAAACTGCTATTATACATATTTATATGTATTCTGTTAATCTTTTTTCTTTTACTCCCAAGACAAAATATGGTTCAAGAAGCATGAAAAATCATTTTCACACATGAATTGGCACCTCTGAGTCCTGACCTTAACCTCATTGAAAGTCTTTGGGATGTGCTGGAGTAGACTTTACAGAGTGCTCGACTCTTGCATTGTCAATACAAGATCTTGACCAAAAACTGATGCACCTCTTGATGGAAATAAATGTTGTGATGTTGCATAAGGTTGTTGAAGCAATGACATGATGAATGCACAATACAATCAAAGTTTAACTGCAATTAAATATTAGAGTGTGCGACATATATACATATACAGGGCTGGAAATGGCTGAGATTCACTGTGGGGGACTCTAGTTAAAATGATGTTTTTCATTATTATTTCAGTCAGGACCACTTTTGAGAATAATACATTTATTGACAATTCTTGGATTTGACGAAAGGCTTAGGCTCTAATGGGCTCAGCTGCCATACTAGACAGTTTGCTTGAGGCATAAATACCCCTAGCCTGACAATAACCAAATGTTTCTTAGCTACATACACATTGCAAAAAGCGATACAACAATTGCAAATAAAGATAGTGAACAATAGTAGTCCAATCAAAATAGTTTCTAATCAGAAATCCAAATGTTCTATTATGCAGATGCTAGGAGGTGAAGGGGCGGAGGTGGGTGGAGATGTGCATTGAGAGATGCTCGATTGAGGAATGCTTCATTTTTTGTGTGGCTTTCCATCCAGAAGGTTGTGGAGTGGAGACTTATGATGGTGGAATACACTCATGTATGCTGTGGGACTGTGATCTTTAAGGTACAGATGTCTGTTTGACAGACTGAGGATCATGCGTTTGAATGGGCTTAAATGTTTTAGTTGATTAGAGCAGGTGGAGTAGGGGATCAGCTGATATTGTTAGCGATCAGCGGTCTGCCTGAACTACGCTTGAATTCCATTTGATCACTCAAGCTCTAAACATATATCATGTTTCCTCCAAACAATGTTTTCTTCAGTAACAAGACAGGCACATGAAAAGTCGATGAGCAACATTTTATGAATTTTGTGTGGCACAAACACGTTCATTCAAAAGAATCTCTGCTTGGAGATAATTACCCTTTTAAATTTTGGCCAAATTAAAGATATATTGTGTAGAAATCTCCATATGTGGTGCATGCAGAATTTAACAGATTTTTGCAGGTTTACATTTGTTCTCAGGTTAAAGAAAACTGTAGAATGTTTTGGATGGTACCTCGGTTTGGTGCTTTGAAAATCAACAATTATTAAACATTTAAAGGTAAATCTAGTTTAAAGGGAAATGGAAGCTAATGTGCATTCTAAAAATCACAATAATTTGGATAATAATGTATCTAGAATATAAAATTGTCACATTCTCCATTTACCAGTCCAGTCACCTCAGCACACTACGTTTCCCAGAATCCCTCCTGGCTCACACCTGCTCACACTCCACAATCACCACATCTGTCTCCTATTACCCTCATCAGCACCTTTCTTTTTAAGCTCACCAGTCAGTTCACCATTTGTTTGGTCTTGTCGTTCCTACCAAGACCTACTAAACTGACTACCTACCTTTGTGAAACTTACCTGTGCGATCCTTTCTTCAGTCATTCTTTTTCTCCAGTGATCCAGTCATCTCATCTCTAAGTGAAACAGATAAGAACTGTCATTCACTGCTCTCATCAAATCGTATCCATTCTCTGTTACTCACCTGCTCATGTCGTTATCTGCATACTTGCAATAAACCACTTGTTTTGGATATTACCTGTTGTTGCCGCCTTTTGTTCCATGACAGAAAACCAGACCAAATCAAAAGATGGACTCAGTGGGAAGATGGCAGGAAGATGCAGGAATTCCTGGAGTACTGTTATCTAATGATGTGGGATGATCATATCCTTATCTGCTGCTTTAAAGATGGATGAGATGACGATGTCTGCCATTTGGTGTCAGGGATTGATAGATGTCAGACACTTGAGCAATTTTTGCACCTCCTTCTGTAGCGGTGTGGTTCAACATATATTGTTGAACCATTGGTTTCATCATCTCAAGACTCCATAGACACCGTCACAAGTCCCCTTGTCTCTGTCTGTCTTGATTCCATAAAGTCAGTTCTTGTCAAAGAACCACTAGTTTCTCTAGTTTCATACTTAAGAGCCGTCACTCTGGAGTATTCTAACATTCCTCAGTCCAGGAAAGCAACATCCCCAGCCTTTCCCTGGCACTGAAGGTTGTATCCAACAGTGTGGGCCTAATATCAAAATTAGCGTATCCTCCCCTCATATATATCAGGGCGGTTTCAAGGAAGCACTCCACTCATCGGTTCCTCCGTCCAGAGTCCGTTCCATTGAGTAAAATCTGAGTCCTTTCCAGCAAGAGAAATTCCTGAGTCTGTTCCATTGAGAGAAATTCCTGAGTCTGTTCCAGTGAGAGAAATTCCTGATTCTTTTCCAGTGAGAGAATTCACAGAAAGAGACTTAGGAATTTCTGTCTAAAAGAGACTCAGGAATGGGGAATTTCTCTTTCAGTGAGAGAAATTCCTGAGCTTCTTACAGGAAGATACTTAGCAATTTCTCACTGGAAGAGACTCAGGAATTCCTCTCATTGGAAGAGAAATTCCCCAGTCCGTTCCAGTGCATGCCCAGGTGGGATAGAAGAGGTGATTCTTTCTGTTTATGTAGCTGCCATTATGTGTGTTTGGGCTACACACACCTTGGGTCCAGCCGCTAAGCTCAGTAACGAGTCCGCTCCAGCCCCAGAGTTCAGTATCGAACCCGTTTTCGGCCCCTGAGTCTGCATTGGAGCTCACTCTAACCCCTGAGCCTGCATCAGAGTCAACTTCAGTCAATGAGTCTGCTCCAAAGCCCGATCCTTCCTGTGAGTTCACTACAGAAATCAGTCCAGTCTATGAGTCCGTCCGAGATTTAACTCCTGACCACGAGTTCACTCCCGAGTGTACCCATGAGTCAGCTCAAGAGCCTGCTCACACTCACAAGAGCCAGTCCATTCATGAGTCCTCTCCAGAGTTCAGTCCAAAGTCAGCTCCAGAATCAGCTCGTTTTCCCCGAGCACAGCCAGGAGCACGCTCATTTCCCTGATCTCAGCCAGGAGTCCACTCACTTCTCTGAACTCAATTACGAGCCTGCTCACTGCCCCGAACTCAGCTGGGAGCTCACTCAATTCCCCAAACTCTCTCAGGACCCTGTGCCGCTCTCATTCCAGAGCTAAGCCCAGAGTTTACTCCCTTCCCAGAGCACAACCCGGTGTCCGCCTCAAGTTCCCTTGTCTTGGCCACAAAGGCTAGCAAAACCTCCTTTCCTCCCTGATCCTACATTATGGTCAGGATGACCGTTACTAGCCTCCTCACCATGGCCAGAGTGGCTGATGGAACCTCCTGTCTCCTGTGTCTCGGGCACAGCAGCAGATAGTATAGGGGATACATGCTCCTATCTCTTGTGCTATGGACTCATGGTCCCTGAGCTACCTACACCGCCATGGCCCCCTGAACTACCTTCACCAGCATGGCTTCCTGAACTACAGGCACCTCCCTGGTTACCTAGGTCAAAGAATATACACTAACAAGAAGCGACACTCAATAGAACATGCCCTGCGTTTCCGCCATTTTGGAGTGAAAGCGAGTCGGCAGTCCACTAGTTTCTATGGTAATATCAGCTGCTTTGTTAAAAAAAACGTACATTAAAGCTGAAATCCAACCTGAATGATGCCAACACAGAATAAAATACTATCACTAGTGATCATCAAATCCTTTTAACAGTTTATTTTGCACACTTTGTGTTTAAGTCTTCCACTTCTTTTCACAAAACTTTTGCTCTCTAGAAATCCAGTCAGTTTGGGTTAAAATTCTTTGAAGTTCAAGTATTAGCATTATAAACACTGAATTAATACCAACATATGAAATAAAATTAAGGACATGCATCAGAAAAATTGGGAATGTTGGACAATAAATATATGAATAACAGCTTGTTTTTGCAGTGTCCAAAAGTGTGAATTATGTGATAACGGACACAGCAATGCATCATGTATTATAAGATCATTATGTTTGTAGCGTGATCCATTAAAACGTACAATAGCCTATATATATTTCAATTCAGACCTAGATACTATTATTACTCCACTAGGTCTGAAATATATTGTTCGCTGCAAACATGATGATCTTACATTTATTAATTATTAATTTACTATTAATAAATGTGTAAATTTGCATGAAATGGAAATACTCAATAAAGTAGGCTAACTACATTACCTCAGATGGATGAATGGTTGGATTCCACAACTGGTAAAATAAAACATATATAAGACAATACAACATTTACTGTAGGAGCCATACAATTTACTGGTGACTTAATTTAAAAAACTGTTATATTGTGCTTCTGATTTGGCAGTGAAATTCGCAGATTTTGGCTGCGTAAGATGTGAAGGATTCTATGGTCCAGTTAGTTTTTTTACCCCATAATGGCGGCCGCGCTACCGGAGCGCCATCTAGTGGCTGTTACCCAAAAAGTATCAAAGTGTCGCCTCTTGGGTTCTATACTCTGCCTAGGTTGCTGGTGCTGTCTTCCAATCTACGATCTAGTCAATCAGAAACAAAGGTACTTTACAATATTTGTGACTTTTTTTTTCCTTTATCCTTTCCTTGGTTTCTACTTTTTTTCAATGTAATATGAAATGAGAAGACATCTTTGTAATTTATGCATGTGATTTGAATTCAATTTTGTCCTTCTCTTCAAAAAAGCAATAAAGAGAATGTTAAAAAAAATCACAACTTTACTATACTGTCTAGCGTCTTTACACCTTCAACAATTCAACAGTTTACAGTTGTTCAACAAATGTGATTTTAACACATGAAACCATGATTTTAGTTTTTAATACTCACATTTGAAAACACCCGCATCACTTTTCTCCTCTGTGTTTGATTACGATGTATCTTCTCCCGTGGCCTCCTGGGAAGGCTGGGATAGAAAAGTATCCCAATGAGTGCTTTAGAATCTGGGCGGGAGCAGTAGGCCATCCGGGAACTTCTCACCTACTCTTTTATGAATATTGGGGTTTTGAATGTACTGCTCCTTTCACGTACTGTTTTCTCCTACTATATAGTAGGTAAGTAGGTATATTTGAACACACATTAAGTATAAGCACGTCTAAATCTCGTGATAATCAGTGCGTCACCCAGGTAATTCTCACCTACTCTTTTATGAATGCTAAGGATTCGTACATACTATTCGTTCGCCTACCGCTTTTAGTAGGGAAGTATGCTGTTCCGAACGCAAAATATCTATATTGTGATATATTGTTACTGTTATCATTTATTTTAATTAAATGTCTTATATCTAAATGACACATAATACGAACTGCTTTATTAAGTCATACACTGTTTTTAATGTGTATTTTTTAACTTGTAAACCACATTTAAAATTTTAGGTATTTGCATATTAATACTGTAATATCTGAGGGTTAGAGGGTTAGAGAGAGAGAGAGAAAGAAAACGGGACTTTTATTATGGTCTGGTGGTGTGATGTCATAAGGCTGCGCCGCACTCCTGCATCTGTTGAGATTCGGCTGAAGAAAGGTTTGTGTTTTTATGCATTTAAAGTGTTTAAATCAGTGCAAACTGTTGAATCAATTTAATTGTTTTTACAAGCTATGTAGAATAAGCATTCTTGAAAGTAACGTTTAAATGCTTTATTTAACATTAATGAATGTTGTTTTTGGGAGTAGGCTAAATGGCGTCTCATTTCGGTCTCTAACGTGAATCAGTTTATCGTAAACACGAATATAGGTACTGGAAATAAGTGATGAGAGAAACTGAGTTTTTTGAATCTGCGAGTCAGTTGAATCAATTGCTTTGTAAAATGATTCAGTGATTCGAAGCGCTCAAATCACCGCACGCTGATGTCACCTGCTGCACTCCTGGATCTGTACACTGTACTCCTGGATATTTACACTGCTTAAAACAGTGTAAATATACGAGAACAACAAACACAATGTGTAACGACAACTTTTACAACCCAACTGCTAATGTTTTCATGAAAGTGTAATCTGTTAAATTTGATGTTTGAATAATTGAATACAAATACATCGTAAATACAAAACTTAATGTATTACTTGTGTGTGTCTGTGTGTGTGAATATATATATATATATATATATATAAGATTTAGTTTGGATTTATTTTTCTTTTTGTTAATTATTCTCATGTTAAACAGAACTCCTGGTGAAGCGACTGAGATCCACGTGACACTATTATAAAGATGGCGTTTATTAAAGAGGAGAGTGAAGACATAAAGATGGCGTTTATTAAAGAGGAGAGTGAAGACATAAAAATTGAAGAAACAATCAGAGTGAAACAAGAAGAAACTGAGGAACAAACAGGTTGGTTTCATTCTCAAAGCTGAACTCAGTCCAATTCTACAGAAATGAATGATATTTGTGAAGAATGTCCTAATTAAAGTGTTTTTATTTGACATGGAGCTGACATTTGACCAGACAAATACTAATGCTGCCTTCAAGTTGAGAAGATCCTGGTTACGCCTACGACATATAAATGGAAAAATAATTCAGACAACATTGTTTTCTGTAAAATTAAACCCAAAATCAACTTCTGAATTAAAAACAATGAAAACCATTAATCTTTCACTTAATTATGCAACAGTATCTAAGGCCCTGTTTCCACCTGGTATTAAGATGTGTTTTGGTCGATCAGCAAAGAGCAGCAGATTTAAGCAGCTTTCGTTTCTGCCTTGACAGCCGCAAGTCTGGCTGAACGTTGTGAGTGTGTGTTAGAAATCAAGAATGGTGAAGAACATTATGCTTGGTACGTTTTTTGCCTTGAAACCCAATGGGGGTCTTCAGCTGACAAAGGTTAAATCCTGCCTGGCTAGCGTGCGCTTACTTATGCGTAAGGTCAGTTGGTGGAGAGTAGGTGGTCTTTTGTGGCTGTTGACTACGAAAACAATCCGGTGCATTTTCGACTACCTCTGGAAGTGGTTGAAAGTGGACAAGCTCAAAACGTTTTACACCCCGTTTACACCTGTATTTAGCGACGTCCGCTTGTGGTCCGATCGACCAAAACTCATCTTAATACCAAGTGGAAACAGGGTCTAACAAAAACATGGAGGCTACAGTTACTAAATTGAGATGGTCAAAAAAGACTTAACAAACAAAAGAAAATATTATCATAATACATTTTAACATACGTGAACATAAATACTCATTGAATAAATCCAATTCAGTAGTTTTTTTTTTTTTACATTAAGACCCACGCAAACAGATCAAATCAAAGACACAAACTGAGCTCTAAATATACATCTGCTGTCAAGCTCAGCACTATGCAGATTTTGTGTCCATAAACATTAATCCGCCAGGAAACAAAGCTTAATCATGTAGGTTTAATGTTTGCTATGTCAGAATTTATTTGGCAAATGCATTTCCATCTCCCATTATTCGCATTGACTCTTTTTCGCGTCAAAAACCACCTCAAGCGAGCGTAAAAACTTTTTTGGGAATTAAGGGATTTCTATTCAAAATTTCCATCACTCGTTTCTGATGCGATACTTCAAAATGTGCATAAAAACAGGGTGATGGAAACAGCTATTGTTGTGTCAGTGTTTGATTTTGCAACGGGACACATTTCTGTTTAGCCAAAGTGAGCAGAGGTGCCTCGTACTTGTGTGAACAGTGCAGATAACTTCAAATGAAGCCCATCAATGCTTGCAGACTATTGCTGGACAGTGACGAGATGCTCCATTTAAGGCAGGAACACACCAAGCCGACGGTCGGCCGTCGGGCAGTTTTTGTTCGTCGGCCGACTAAGTTTTCTCAGTGTGTTCCGCACCGTCAGCTGAAGTTGGTCCTCGTTGGCTTTTTTTTGGCCGATTCGACATGTTGAATCGGCGTCGGAGCTCGTCGGGCCATCTGATCATTCTGATTGGCTGTTCAGCTACTGCCACCTGCTGGTACGGAAAGGCATTTCATCTTACGCGGGTGCAGAACTGACGTGCTACTTGGCCGTCGGGTGTCGAGCGTTTGTTTGGTGTGTCAGGCCAACTTTGGACACAGACGCTGCCGACGTGAGCCAACCCCACAGTCTGCTTTCGTCGCCACTAGTTCGTCGGCGTCGGCTTGGTGTGTTCCTGCCTTTAATGAACACAAGAGACAAGCAAAGAAACGCAGAGTTGACACTGAATAGGACTAAACTATGTACATAATAGTTTTTTGCCTTTTTGTTTCATTTTGTTTATTTTTTTGATCTATATACAGAGCTCTCGAACGTTTTCACCAAACGTTAAAGCAACTGTTGAGAGCATACTGTAATGAACTGAATAAAGGATTATGTTAATGGATTTTGACGTAGATTGTATTTGGCAGGCAAACTGACCCGTGAAAACTTAGATAAAGCACAATTGAAAGTGGAAAAACTGGTTTGATCATCAGTCCGGCGTTGTAAATTTGGTCCCGGAGATCAAGTTTTAATTTTGCTTCCTGTTACTAGGTTGTCTTTCTTGACAGGATTAGCAGGGCCTTACAGTGCAATTAAAAGGTATCGGACCAAAATTATAAAAATATAAAATCCAAATAGTAGAAAATCTTCCTAACTCCGTCACGTGAACTTGTTAAAACCTTATTTCTGCCGCACACGTGAAAACGCTGTCCCTGGTGCTGAAGTAAAACCTGTAGCGTTAGTTTCAGAAGTGAGTAATATCTCCTCAAGTGCGAAGTCAGATCGCACTGAAGGCAAGAGCGTTTCATCTGATTGTATTGTTCAACCCTGACTTTGTATTTCTGAACAACCAAGTTGGATGTCATGTTTGAACATTTGCCTGGAGAGAACCGTGAGCAACTGATCAGTTTGATAACTGAGTTCTAGTCACTTTTCTCCAATACTCCTTTGTGTACAAATTTAATATATCATGATATCGATGTTGGAGACTCTTTGCCCATTCAACAGAGATTTTAACGTGTCTCCTGAAAAGCAGAAATTTTTGTAAGCTGAGGTTACAAAACTATTTTATTCAAGTTGGGCATCACCATGTATTCTGGTCGCAAAGCCAGATAAGATGTACAAATTTTGTACTGATTATGATGTTACAAATCCCGACTTCTTTTCCACTTCTGCAAATGGAAGATTGTTTTGAATCTTTTGGGTCAGCAGACCTGCTGAATTTTGACCTTAAAGTACGCTGGTACGATTTGTACTAAACTACACAAAAACCTGCTGGTGACTCCTCTGTGCATGTGCAGTACTCAAATCAACCAACAGCAAAAGAAAAAGAATTCGACCAGTCATAGCGATGGGTTCATTCCCCAAATAGCCAAGCAGGCATGTTTGACAAATGCGTAAGGCCTATCATTAAAAAGAAACTACAAATCGACAGTAACACAAAATCCCGCTCAATCTCCCACTCCCGTCATCTGACTGATTTCTTAAGCGAGGACAGTACAGTACTCACGGTAGTGACGGTACAAATTTGAAAACTTTAATAGCCAAAACTATGAAGTTATGAAGATAAATTTGAATTATGAAGCCAGGCGTGTTTGTGTGTGTCTTGCATTCTCAAAAATTTGAAAATATATATGGACCCCCCCACCTCGTGTCCCGTCACACTGGTACTCAATTTTTTTTTCCAAGGTTGGCAGGTCTGGGTCAGCTAAATTTGTAAGTAAGATCGACCTTTTAAAGGGGAATCTTACAACAGTCAGACGTGGGATTAACAGCTTTGTCGTTTGCATGCTCTGTTTACTCGTTTTGTAGAAACCAAATTAACTATTAGTTTAGTGAAGTGTGAGTTTGTGAAAACTACCGTAACTTGTCTGGGAAAAGTTGTGGGATGTGCGTCTGGTACGGGAAAAGTACTTGCCAAGATGGCATTTTGACATAACTTTGTGTGTATTTAAACATTTATGTGTAATAAGATGTGAAAATCTGCCACTCGCGAGAGGCAGCTATGTGTGTGTGCTTTGGTTGAAAGCGCACTGACTGAAGACCATCTCTCAGAGAGTGCCTGAGTACTTTATAGTTTAAAATCACTTAAATTTATAGTACATTTTAAAAAAAAAAAAAAATAAAGTTTTGCATTGCATTGAACAGCTTGCTCTTGTTTTCTCTTGTTTTGTTCTGCTGTGTTCTCTCGCTAGCATCTGTGAGTGTTTTGGTTTCATGTTTGGTCGATTGGGGAGTTGTAACTTAACTTGCAAGTGACATTTGGACCATCCATAGTGTTAGGTCATTTCAAAGTTATAACAAACATATCAAACATATTCTGCTTAATCATTACTTGGGATAAGTGTGTGAGTTTTTGGTATGATGAGAGGGTTGCCCTCGTTTCTTTCTTCTTCTTTTTTTTTTTTTTTTTTTTGCATCTTAACCCTTAGAAGATATATTAAATGGGAGATTGAGATCAGTCTATACTTAAGATCTCCTGGGTTAAATTGGGTTTTTTAAATTAAGGGTTTAACCACCCAGATGGTTTTGATGGTTAAGTTGGTTTTGATGCTTTACATGTATAAATGTTTGGATGTCTGTTGCTTTGTGCCATTGAACTGGGGTTAACTTTTTTTTTCTCTTTCTTCGCCTTAGACCTGATGGCACTGAAAGAGGAGAGTGAAGTGCTGAATGAAATGGAAGAGAAAGATCAGTATAACAATCATCAAGATTTCTTTCCTGGAGAAAAATCGTGTAGTTGCTCACAGAGTGAAAACACTTCCTCACAAATGATGGCTCAAAAGACAGGGACTAGAAGTCATTTCAGCTGCAAACAGTGTGGAAACAGATTCAATCAAAACAGAAGCTTTAACAGGCAAACAGAAATTCACACTGAGAAGCCTTACACGTGCCCTCAATGCAGAAAAATTTTTTATCATAAAGGACACTTTGAAGACCACATGGTAGTTCATACTGGAGAGAAGCCTTTCACCTGCCAACAGTGTGGAAAACGTTTCACCCGAACAAAAAGTCTTAAATACCACATGAGGATTCACACTGGAGAGAGCCCTTTCACCTGCGAACAGTGTGGGAAAAGTTTCACCCAAAAAGGACACCTTCATCACCACATGAGAATTCACACTGGAGAGAAGCCTTTCACCTGCCAACAGTGTGGAAAAAGGTTCACCCGAAAAGAAAATGTTAAATACCACATGAGAATTCACACTGGAGAGAGCCTTTTCACCTGCCAACAGTGTGGAAAAAGTTTCACCCAAAAAGGAAGCCTTAATAACCACATGAGAATTCACACTGGAAAGATCCTTTTCACCTGCCAAAAGTGTGGAAATGGTTTCTATAGAGAAGAAACCCTTAAAGTCCACATGAGAATTCATACTGGAGAAAAGCCTTTCACCTGCCAACAATGTGGAAAGAGTTTCAACCAAAAAGGAAGCCTTAACAGGCACATGAGAACTCACACTGGAGAGATCCTTTTCACCTGCCAACAGTGTGGAAAGAGTTTCAACCAAAAAGCAAGCCTCAACATGCACATGAGAATTCACACTGGAGAGATCCTTTTCACCTGCCAAAAGTGTGGAAATGGTTTTTATAGAGAAGAAACCCTTAAAGTCCATATGAGAATTCATACTGGAGAAAAGCCTTTCACCTGCCAACAGTGTGGAAAGAGTTTCAACCAAAATGGAAGCTTTAACAGGCACATGAGAATTCACACTGGATAGAAGCTGTTTTTTATGTGGTCAAGGTGGAAAGAGTTTCAAATGAGGATGAGGGTTCATGTATGAATGGACAAAGGAAACTCATTGAGTGTGGAATCTGTCTAAAATTGATGCCAGACATCAAATCCTTAACAGCTGAAAAGCAGCATGACCCTCTCATTAGTTAGTGTCAGGAAGCCTGTTGAGCAGAGTGTTGGACTGTTCTTTACTAGGTTTACAAAGTTACATATTTTGATGTCATATACAATGTTATGGATTTGCAGTATATTTGTAAAAATGGTTTACATCAGGGGTTCCCAAACACATTCCTGGAGCCTCCCCAACACTGTATGTTTTCCATGTCTCCTTAATCAGACACACCTGATTCAGATCATCAGCTCATTATTTAAGACTCCAAGACCTGAAATGGGTGTGTCAGACAAAGGAGACATGGAAAACATGCAGTGTTAGGGAGGCTCCAGGAATGTGTTTGGGAACCCCTGGTTTACATAATCTTACCGTCAACAGAATATGATTTAGTGTACATAATTTACTTGACAACTGAAAATAAATTGATTACAAACTGGTATTTATATGTATTCTGTTAATCTTTTTTTATTTTATTTTTTTACTACCAAGACAAAATGTGGTTCAGGGAGCATGAAGAATAATTTCCACACATGAATTGGTACCTGACCTTAACCTCATTGAAAGTCTTTGGGTTGTGCTGGAGTAAACTTTACAGAGCACTTGACTCTTGCATTGTCAATACAAGATCTTGAACAAAAATTGATGCACGTCTTGATGGAAATAAATGTTGTGATGTTAAGATCGCATTTAAAAATTTAATTTAATTTTTTAAATTTTTAAAAAATCTTCTCGCCATGAATATAGCCGAGTTAGCTCACATGGCGTTAAATTGTAAACAAAAAAACAATTTTGGCCAAAAAAAGTGTATGAGGTGCTGGAAACAGCCTTGGCAGGAAATGTGGGGAAGAAGGACAGAGGACAGATTTCACCAAGAACCGTTTCAAATACCTGTCAAAACTTCTGGGCAATGTAAGATAAGGGGAGTTGAAAGCAACAAAGGAGGAGGCGGAGGAGCACCTTTGTCAGGTCCATAGTGACCTCAGAAGGGAGGACAGCCTGGAGGAGATAGAGAAACTTATAAATCCAACAGAACCAGCTACTCCCTTCAGACTTGAGGAACCAAGCTAGCAGGAGCTGAACACCTTTCTAAGGAAGGCCAGAGCATTCCGTATAAGGTGTATAGGCATTGTTAAAGGCTCAGGAGATGACTTTTGGAAGATACTGAGAGTGGCATGGAAGAAGGACTTCCTTGTTGACAGTTGGCTGGTCACTGAGGGATGCTTCATCCCTAAGGAAAAGAACTCTACAGGGATCAATCAGTTCCGTACCATCTCACTTCTCAATGTCGAAGGCAAGCTTTTTCTAGGGATTCTGGCAAAGAGGCTGACCACCTTTATGGTGGACAACAGGTACATGGACACGTCTGTTCAAAAGGGGGGGATTTCAGGGGTAGCGGGCTGTCTTGAGCACACCAGCATAATCATCAAGATCATCAAAGATGTGAAGAAGAACCGTGGTGACCTGGCAGTTGTGGCTGGATTTAACAAATGCGTATGGGGCGATACCCCAAAAGTTGGTGGATTTGACGTTTAAAAACCTTCCATGTCCCAGAGCATTTCCAGAAGCTCTTGCAGCACTACTATTACTCTTCAACATGTGCTTAACTTGTGGAGACTTTACCACAGAATGGCAGAGGCTAGAGTTGGGCATTGTCACTGGCTGCACAATCTCAGTGATTATGTATTTGGCAGTGTGGAACCTTCTTGTTGAATCAGCAGAGGTTGCATCGAGGCGCAGTGTTGGCAGTTGCATCCAGCAGGTACCTATAAGAGTATTTATGGACGACCTCACCATCACAGCAAAGTCAGTACCTGAAGGGAGATTAATCTTGGAGGATCTGGTTGAGCTCACCGATTGGGCAAATATGGAGTTCAAACCTGAAAAGTCCAGAAGCCTGGTATTGAGGAAGGGGCGCACCCAGGACCGGTTCTGCTTCAGGATCAATGATACCATCATACCAATGGTCCAAGAGAGACCGGTGAAAAGCTTGGTGAATTGGTACAGGGCAGACCTCAGTGATAAGCAGTGTGAGGGAGATGATTATCCAAGCAGACACCTGCATGACATCCTTAGAGAAGAGTGGCCTACCCAGCAAGTTTAAGGCCTGGGGTTACCAGCACAAGGTACTCCCTAGGCTGCTCTGGCCTCTGCTCGTTTATGAGGTACCTGTCTCTACCATCAAGGGATTGGAGAGAAAGATTAACACCTATTTGAGGAGGTGGGTGGGCATCCCAAGAAGCTTCTGCTCCATTGGCTTGTACAGCACAGGCAGCAAGCTGCAGCTGCCAGTGACATAAGTGGTCAAGGAGTATACTCGGATGACACTATACACTGAGGATGACGAGACCACAGCAACATCCAGACCAGATGAGGCAATAAGAGCAGGTGGAGTGATAGAGGGTCACATTTAAGGCACTGTACCATTTCCAGGATGTTGCTGTGGCTCTCCATCCTCAGTGCTCACACCAGTCTGTGGACATTTCAGATCCTATAAAAATGCACAAACATCATACAAAAGCAGTAATTTTAACAGCACAATGTTATTTGTTTTCTGTATTAGAAGTAACAAAATGATCTTACTTTATATTTTTGTTTCAGCTTTTTTTCCACAGATGCTGCCATCACCTTGCAGGTCCTGCTCCATCACAAAAGCTCTTCAGCAAATGCACAAAAATCAAGAATAAGAAAAGTGTTGTAATAACTCTGTTTGAAATTACATTAATTAAAATAAACTACAATTTAAGATTTAAATAGACTTTTTATTCATTTCTGTAGTATACTCACTCAAAGCCTTTAAAGGAACACTCCACTTTTTTTGAAAATAGGCTAATTTTCCAACTCCCCTAGAGTTAAACAGTTGAGTTTTACCGTTTTTGAATCCATTCAGCCAATCTCCGGGTCTGGCGGTACCACTTTTAGCATAGCTTAGCATAGTTCATTGAATCTGATTAGACCGTTAGCATCTCACTCAAAAATGACCAAAGAGTTTCGATATTTTTCTTATTTAAACTTGACTCTTCTGTAGTTACATCGTGTACTAAGACCGACGGAAAATGAAAAGTTGCGATTTTCTAGGCCGATATGGCTAGGAACTATACTCTCATTCCGGCGTAATAATCAAGGAACTTTGCTGCCATACCATGGGTGCAGCAGGCAAAATATCGAAAAAATATCGAAACTCTTTGGTCATTTTTGAGCGAGATGCTAACGGTCTAATCAGATTCAATGAACTATGCTAAAAGTGTTACCGCCAGACCCGGAGATCGGCTGAATGGATTCAAAAACGGTAAAACTCAACTGTTTAACTCTAGGGGAGTTGGAAAATGAGCCTATTTTCAAAAAAAGTGGAGTGTTCCTTTAATGGCAGCATTCCTTCATCAGCCTCTCTCCACCGTATATACACACGTGTGCTCAACTGTCCCTGTTACATACAGACAAGATTCAAGTTTCCTCTGAGATTTATGTGCTCAATACTACATTTACATGTTGAGGTAGTTGATGATGTGTTAACTCACTTTTTATCCAACACAAATGTTCCTTATTTTATCAACAGTACTGATGGACAAGAAAAATATATTTACATTATTTTCATTTAGGTAATGTAAACAGTGTTGACAACAGTGAATTCTACATAATAGCACACATACATCATTCTGATCAGATGTCTATTTAATGTTGTGATGTGCTCATCTGCAATACTTATCTAAGATTTTCCTGTCAGATGTTAAAAATTTAGTAAGCATCTGTAAATCCACTCTGGAGTACACTAAGTATAAGCACGTCCGAATCTCGTGATAATTAGTACGTCACCCAGGTAATTCTCGCCTACTCTTTTATGAATACTAAGAATTTGGACATACTATTCGTTCACCTACTACTTTTTGCCTAATATATAATAGGAAAGTATGCAGTTCCGAACTCAGCCGATGTAAAACACTCTCATTAGATGAGCGACCCATGTGATCTTTCTGAAAGATGAGCCAATCCCACTCAATTATGACCTCTGTCAGTATTTCTGCATGTTAAAGAAACATAGTATACCTGAGAACTTAATTTAATTTCTGTCTTTGATCCGTTGTATTTGTCCTATTGTGTGTAATTTGCTTGTTTGTTCTTATTTTTAATAACCAAAATATCTATATTGTGATATATTGTTACTGTTATCATTATTTGAATTAAAATGTCTTATACTTAAATGACACATAAATCGAACTGCTTTATTAAGTCATACACTGTCTTTAATGTGTATTTTTACATTCTTACATTTGTAGCTATTTGCATATTAATACTGTAGTATCAAATATAAATGGTTCCTACATCCAAATATTAGTTTTGCCTATTAGACAAAATATCACACTCTTTCATTGGCATCATTGGTAGTTTCTAATATTTTCTTGGAATATATATATATAGAGAGAGAGAGAGAGCAGGTCTATGGGACTTTTATTTTGGTCCGGTGGTGTGATGTCATAAGGCTTCAGCATCTCTTGTGATTCGGCTGAAGAAAGGTTTGTGTTTTTACGCATTTAAAGTGTTTAAATACATGCAAACTGTTGAGTCAATTTAGTGTTTTTACAAGCTAGACTAAACATTATTGAAAGCAACGTTGCAATGCTTTATTTAACATTAATGAGCGTTATTTTTGGGAGTAAATGGCATCCACTCATGAGTAACAGAAAATGTGCGTTTCATTTCGCTCTATATAACGTGAATCGCTTTATCGTAAACACGAATTCATTTACTGGAAATAAGTGATGAGAGAAACTGATTTTTTTTTAATCTGCGAGTCAGTTGAATCAAATGATTCAGTGAATCGAAGCGCTCAAATCACCGCACGCTGACGTCACCTGCTGCTTAAAACAGTGTAAATAAACGAGAACAACAAACACAATGTGTGACGACAACTTTTACAAACCAACTCCAAATGTTTTCATGAAAGTGTAATCTATTATATGTGATGTACGAATAATTGAATACAAAATATAAATAATAAATGCAAAGCTTTGTGTGTGTGTGTGTGTGTATATATATATATATATGTATATATATATATATATATTATTAATCAGACCATTTAAGGCCATTAACGTTCACTCTGATTCCCTTACCAGTGCACTGAACTAGAGCTTATTGAGACGCAGCCAGATATTTAGTTTGGATTTATTGTTCTTTCTGTTAATGATTCTCATCTTAAACAGGACAAACACAGAAAATCTGCTGGTGAAGCGACTGAGATCCACATTTCAACTATTATAAAGATGCCGTGCATTAAAGAGGAGATTGAAGAGACAAAGATGGAGTTTATTAAAGAGGAAAGTGACGATATGAAGATTGAAGAAACATTCAGAGTGAAACAAGAAGATACTGAGGAACAAACAGGTTGGTTTCATTCTCAAAGCTGAACTCAGTCATTTGATCCTCATTAAAATGTCCAGCTCTACAGAAATTAGTGATATTTTTTGAAGAATGTCCAATTAAAGTAGCCTAGTTTTATTTGACATGGAGCGGGTCAGACATGTTGAGATCACATGACCAGACAAATACTAATGCTGTCTTCAACCTGTGAAGATCCTGGTTGTTCGGTGTTTATTACGACATATAATAGAAAAAATACTTAAGACAACATTGTTTTCTGTAAAATTAAACCTAAAATCATCTTCTGAATTAAAAACAATGAAAACCATTAATTTCTTTTACTTAATTATGCATCAATATCTTGTTTCCACCTGGTATTAAAATGCATTTTGGTCGGTCGGATCACAAGCGGACGAGGGAGACACATTCCATCTTACATCTGTTATTTTAATCCACTTTCAACCACTTCTGTCCTGATTTCTTCAAGGGGAGGGTCTATGGGTGGGCAAATGTAAGTGTTTTTTCAGATTTTTCGATCTAATGAACCAAATAAACTCGCTCAATTTACATATGAACGCATCCGGAGATAACGGAAAAGCATACAGAGACCTGCAGCTTTTGTTTCTGTCCTGACAGTTGCAAGACCGGCCGAACGCTGTGAGTGTGTGTTAGAAATCAGGAATGGTGAAGAACATTGTGCTTGGTACGTTTTTTTGTCTTCAAACCGAACGGGTCTTCAGCTGATAAATTTTAAATCCCGTCTGGCTAGTGCACGCTTACGTTACACTTTAGGTAAATAGGCGGCAAGTACGAAAATAATCAGGTCGAATGAGTTTTCGACTACCTCCAAAAGCAGACGAAAGTGGACAAGCGCAAAACGTTTTACACCCCGCTTACACCTGTATTTAACGTCGTCCACTTGTGATCTGATCAAACTCATCTTAATACCAGATGGAAACGGGGACTAACAAAAACATGCAGGCTACAGTTACTAAATTCAGATGGTCAAAAAAGACTTCATTTACAGCGCTTCCCAACGGTTTGAAGTATACTTGCGATGGTAGCCGGGTGGAAATCCATGGCACAAAAATGGTCTACTACATGTGACAAACAACAAATAATGTGTGATTTTTAACAATAATAAATAGGCTGGATCACGATTTATGGGATCCATTCCAAAATATAAGACATCTTAAAATCATCATTAATATGTTTAATGTATTGAAGACTTTTTGACATTAAATTTAAGAAAACTCACCCGGAGGGATTTTGCTTCATTCGCACACGTGCTCCTAAATACATTTTACAGTTCGCACACAGAAGCGCCCGCACTGTTGAGCCTTGTCTTTGTGAAATATCCACAAATATCTCTGTTCTAGTAAGAAATCCAGAAAGATGGTGTGCTTTCCATAGATAATAAAAGGAAATTTAATCGGAAAAACATGAAAATTGTTTGCGATCTTTATATGGTTGCTGCACACCCTAAATTGATCTTCAGGGGCATTTGTTTAGATGTATGCATCACCTTTAATGTCAAATAACGTCAACATTCAGATTAAATTCAATTATAATAATAATTCTCCGTGGTCATATTGTAATATTCATGTGTCTGTATAATGAGTGTGTTTCAGGTCTGTGTTTTATTGGTTGTTTTCTTCCCCTTTCCCACCCTCTACACTCCCACTTTTCCACAATTTTACATAGCCATTTCGTGAGACTTTTCCAATAGCCGATTCATTCAGGAACAAAGCAAGTGACCGTCTTATTGAATCATTAAAAAAACCCTGTTCATTAATTGTTCAAAACGCGAATTTATTAAGAAACGAATCGCCGCTGTGAGTTGCTCGGAGGCTCTGTTCTGCTGTGGTTTAATTTTTTTTTTATTCAATATAACTACATCATAGGATATAAATAAAAAACAAGAATTCATCGGGGCTAAAATGCCCATGTATCCTGATTTTTGGGGGCATATAACTGCATACATCAATTCAGCTTGCACATCATTTAAAACAATAATTCCAATATCATCATAGACAAAACATATCGCACACTTCTATGCACATAAAGAATTAAAGGGTTAGTTTACCGAAAATGAAACTTCTGTCAGTAATTACCCATCCTCATGTCGTTCCACACCCGTAAGACCTCCGTTCATCTTCAGAACACAAATTATCCGATTTTTATATAAAAATCCGATGGCTCGTTCTTTGATAGCAAGATAATTTCCACTTTCAGTGCCCAGAAAGCTACTAAAGACATATTTAAAACAGTTCATGTGACTACAGTGGTTTAACCTTAATGTTATGAAGCGACGAGAATACTTTTTGTGTGCCAAAAACACAAAATAACGACCTTATTCAACAATATCTAGTAATGGGTGATTTTAAAACACTGCTTCATGATATACAACAGCAATTTAAAAAACAGACAAAACAGAAAAGGTAAGAAGTACTATATGATGAAAAAGCATATTAATCTAATACCTGCAGACCCATAGCGTAACTAACTTTACCCCATGTCACGTGATTTCTGATTCTTGTGAAAAAGGCTAATTCGCACATCGCACGAGGTGCATCACCAATTTGTGCCCCATAAAAGAAAATATTCTACGTGAATGGTTTCCACTAGAATTATGTACATTATGCCCCATTATAACTCAGATCACAAATATGAAAGCACAAAATATACATATATATATATATATTTGATGAAGTTCATTAAAAATATTCATTACTTTGTATGATATTTCAACCAGCTACACCCAAATATTTGCCAAGACGGGCATTTTGACATAACTTTTTTGTGTGTATTTGAACAATTATGTGTAATAAGCTGCGAAAATCTGACACTCACGAGAGGCAGCTATGTGTGTGTGCTCTGGTTGAGAGCGCGCTGACTGAAGACCATCTCTCAGAGAGTGCCCGAGGACTTTGCTTAAATTTATGAATTGGGATGATATGAAATGACATGCACTAAAGTCTTGTATTGCACTGTGCAGCTCGCTTGCAGAGCAAAATGAATGTGGATACTATGAGTGTGAAGCCATTTGCACAATTTGAGAGAGAGAGAAGCGGTACCACTGAATCACTCACACTGTTTGTGAAATTACATCTCAGAAAGTTTTAAAATGACTTTTATCAATCTGTTTGGGTTCAACCTATAGTGCATAAATGTTTGGTACCATCGGTACTTGCGTTATTGTAGAAAAACAAGTACCATCAGGATTTTAAAATGTTGATACCGACTTGGTACCAATTGGGCTTAAATCCTGATTGAAATTTTGCACAAATACTGTTGAAAATTGAACATGGTTCATTAGACACTAAAACATACTCTATGTTGGTTATTTTTATATCATTGTTTTGTTTTTATCTTGTTTTGTTCTGCTGTGTTCTCTCGCTAGCATCTGTGAGTGTTTTGGTTTCATGTTTGGTCGATTAAGGAGTTGTAACTCCAACTGTAAGTGATGTTTGGACCATCATGTTGGGTCATTCCAAAGTTATAACAAACATATTCTGCCTAATAAATAAATACATAGAATAACTGTGTGATGAGTTTTTGGTATGATGGTTGAGCGGGAAGGTTGCACTTGTTTCTTTTCTTTTATTTATTTATTTTTTGCTTCTTAACCCTAAGAAGATGTAGTAAATGGGAGATTGAGATCAGTATATAATTAACCAGATCTCCTGGGTCAAATTGTTTTTTTGTTTTGTTTTTTAAATTAAGGGTTTAACCACCAGTTTGACAGTTTGGAGACATGTCCTAAAGCACGTAAAGTGAGCAATTTTGAGAAGGCTTCTCAGATTGCATCTCTTTCAGTAGTGTAGTGGGTATAAGATGGTTTTGATGCTTTACATGTATAAATGTTTGGATGTCTGTTTCTTTGTGCCATTGAACTGGGGTTAACTTTTTTTCTCTCTTTCTTCGCCTTAGACCTGATGGCACTGAAAGAGGAGAGTGAAGTACTGAATGAAATGGAAGAGAAATATCATGATTTAATTACTGGAGAAAAACCTTGTAGTTGCTCACAGACTGAAAACACTTCCTCCCAAAACATGGCTCAAAAGACGGGGACTATGAGTCATTTCAGCTGCAAACAGTGTGGAAACAGATTCAATCAAAACACAAGCTTTAACAGGGACATGGAAATTCACACTGAGAAGCCTTACATGTGCCCTCAGTGTGGAAAGAGTTTTTATCATAAAGGACACTTTAAGGACCACTTGGTAGTTCATACTGGAGAGAAGCCTTTCACCTGCCAACAGTGTGGAAAAAGTTTCACTCAAAAAAGAAGTCTTAATAAACACATGGTAGTTCACACTGGAGAGAAGCCTTACACCTGCCAAAAGTGTGGAAAAAATTTCAGCCATAAAGAAAGTCTTCATTACCACATGAGAATTCACACTGGAGAGAGCCTTTTTACCTGCCAGCAGTGTGGAAAAAGTTTCACCCGAAAAGGAAGGCTTGATTACCACATGAGAATTCACACTGGAGAGAAGCCTTTCACCTGCCAACAGTGTGGAAAAAGTTTCAACCAAAAAGCAAGCCTTAACAGGCACATGGAAATTCACACTGAGAAGCCTTACACGTGTCCTCAATGCGGAAAGATGTTTCATCATAAAGGACACTTCGAAGACCACTTGGTAGTTCACACTGGAGAGAAGCCTTTCACCTGCCAACAGTGTGGAAAATGTTTCAGCCGAAAAGGAAGTCTTTATAACCACATGAGAATTCACACTGGAGAGCATCTTTTCACCTGCCAACAGTGTGGAAAATGTTTCACTCAAAAAGGAAGTCTTAATTATCACATGGTAGTTCACACTGGAGAGAAGCCTTTTACCTGCCAACAGTGTGGAAAAAGTTTCACCCGAAAAGAAAGTCTTAAGTACCACACGAGAATGCACACTATGGAGAGCCTTTTCATCTGCCAACAGTGTGGAAAAAGTTTCACCCGAAAAGGAAGGCTTGATTACCACATGAGAATTCACACTGGAGAAAAGCCCTTTACCTGCCAACAGTGTGGAAAGAGTTTCAACCAAAAAGGAAGCTTTAACAGGCACATAAGAATTCACACAAGAGAGCAGCTGTTTATATGTGGTTAAGGTGGAGTTTCAATTGTAAAGAAACCCTTGAGTAATACATGAGGATTCATGTATAAATGGTTTTATATGTCTTCAGTGTGGAATGAGTTTTACAGACAGGAAACACCTCAGGAATCATGTAATAACTGTAACAGATGTTGTTTGTTAAAATGTACAGTATCTGTATTTAGCATGATTTTCAATGCTTGTGGACTTAAAGACAAAGGGAATGTATTGAGTGTGGAATCTGTCTAAAATTGATGCCAGACTACGTCCTTAACTACGGTGGCCCATTAGTGCACAACACAACTAAATTTAACAATTAAACAGTTCACAACTCAACGGAATCGAGCCACAACGTGACAGAAATACTCCCGACCACTAGGGGTCTCTATGAGCTTGGTAAAGTTTGTTTTCCTTGCCACTGTTCTAAAGAGTCGGCAGTTTTACAAAGATATAAATACCATGATTAGGTTTAACAGTATGTAACCACTGTATATCGACATGATATTCATAATTATCTACGTGCATTATAGCTGCATATTTAAACCTGTGAATGATTTGACACGCTACCATGGTGCATGATGAAGGGAACGTCTGCCAATTCCACCAAGTGATGGAAATCTAATTGTGGTATTGATATCTTTTTAAGACTGTCAACTCTATAGAACAGTGGCAAGGAAAACTAACTTTACCAAGCTTGGAGAGCCCCCTAGAGGTCGGGAGCATTTCTGTCGTTCTTTGACTCGTTTCCGCTGTGTTGTGGATTGATTTCATTGTGTTGTGGCTTTATTTTGTTGTGTTGTGAACTTGTGTTTGCTTTTTTGATTTAGTTGTGTTGTGCACTACTGGGCCACCGTACTTAACAGCTAAAAAGCAGCATGGCCCCCTCTCATTAGTATCAGGAAGTCTGTTGATCAGAGTGTTGGACTGTTATTTACTAAGTTTACAAAGTTACATACTTTGATGTCATATGTAAATAGTATGCAGTGTTATGGGTTTGCAGTATATTTGTAAAAAGAATGGTTTACGTAATCTTACCGTCACCAGAATATGATTTAGTGTACATAATTCACTTGACAACTGGAAATAAATTGATTACAAACATGTATTATACATATTGATATTTATTCTTTTAATCTTTTTTCTTTTACTAACCAAGACAAAATGTGGTTTAGGGAGCATGAAGAATCATTTTCACACTTGAATTGGTCCTGACCTTAACCTCATTGAAAGCCTTTGAGATGTGCTGGAGTAGACTTTACAGAGCACTTTATTGACAATTCTTAGATTTGGCAAAAGGTTTAGGCTCAAATGGGCTCAGCTTCTATACTAAACAGTTTGACAGTTTGCTTGAGGCATAAAGCCCCCTAGCCTGACAATAACTAAATGTTTCTTAGCTACATATACATTGCAAAAAGTGATACAACAATTGCAAATAACAATAGTAGTCCATTAAAAAGAGTTTCTAATCAAAAATCCAAATATTCTATTATGCAGATGCTTGGAGGTGAAGGGGGGGAGGTGGCTGGAGATGTGCATTGAGAGAGGCTCGATTGAGGAATTCCTCATTTTTTGTATGGCTTTCCGTCCAGAAGGTTGTGGAGTGGAGACTTATGATGGTGGAATGCACTCTTGTTCCTGTACCATTTCTGAGTTGGAATAGATCCTCGTGGTTGAATCTGAATATTCCATTTATATAGTGCGGGCAGGATTTTCCAGTCCGGTCATTAATAGATGAAGATTTTGTAGCTAATCTGGAGCTTCATCTTGAAGGGGGTTGGGCTTCTATGGATATTTCATCGATGTCAAGGTGGTTGGGTTGAGTTTCCTCGGACATCTCCACAGAGAGTACGGCATGTTCTTCTGTATCAGAGCAGGTCATTATCATGCAAAGAAAGGTGAAGAATAAGACTTATTAGTTGCTTGTATGCTGTGGGATTGTGATCTCTAAGGCACAGATGTCTGTGTGACAGACTGAGGATCATGCATTTGAATGGGCTTAAATATTTTAGTTGATTAGAGTAGGTGGAGTAGGGGATCAGCTGATCGCCAGCTGAAATTGTTAGCGATCAGCGGTCTGCTTTATCACTCAAATTCACCCCTTTTTTTTTTTTTTTTTTAAACTTTCGATGATTTCTCAGATGTATTTAAATATAAATGTCGTTATCTGCATCCCTGCAATAAACCACTTGTTTTGGATATTACCTGTTGTTGCATTCTTCTGTTTCATGACAGAAGACCAGACCAAATCAAAGCCTGGGGCTTTCCTATGCACCATATTTCAAGATGGCAGAAAGATAGAGAAATATGTGCAGAAATTCCTGGAGTACTGTTATCTAATGATGTGGGATGATCGTATCCTTATCCGCTGCTTTAAATCCGCTGCAGAGTCTCTTCCAGTGGGAGAAATTCACAAGAGGAATTGGGAATTTCTGGGGAATTTCTCTTCCAGTGAGAGAAATTTCACTCACTGGAAGAGAAATTCCCCAGTCCTTTCCAGTAAGTAAAATTCTCCAGGCCGTTCCAGTGCGTGAAATTCCAGAGCCTGCCCAGGTGGTCCTTGCCATTTATGTAGCTGCTGTTATGTGTGTTTGGGCTACACACACCTTGGCTCCAGCCCCTGACCAGTGTCCAGTGATGGCTCCAGCCCCAGAGTTCAGTAACAAGTCCGCTCCTTCCTGTGAGTTCACTACAGAAATCAATCCAATCTATGAGTCCGTCTGAGATTTCACTCCTGACCATGAGTCCACTCCCGAGTCTACTCTAACCCATGAGTCAGCTCAAGAGCCCGCTCATGCTCCAGAGCCTATTTATGAGTCTGGAGTTCAGTCCAGAATCAGCTTGTTTCCCCGAGCACAGCCAGGACTCCACTCAGTTATGAGCCTGCTCACTGCCCCGATCTCAGCTGGGAGCTCACTCAATTCCCCAAACTCTTTCAGGAGCGCAACCCTGTGCCCGCTCGCTTCCCAGAGCACAACTTGGTGTCCATCTCAAGTTCCCTTGTCTCAGCCAAGAAGGCTAGACAAATCTCCTTTCCTCCCTGCTCCTACATTGTGGTCAGGATGACCGTTACTAGCCTCCTCACCATGGCCAGAGTGGCCGATGGAACCTCCTGTTCTCCTGTGTCCCGGCTACGGTGGCTGATAGTATCTCCTCTGGAGACTTTCTAATCTGGGATTAAAGTTTTTCTTTATTGGTTTTTGGAAGATTGATAATAGGCATACAGTATTACAATCACAATAAAAGGTTACAGGTTTCTGTAGGCATGTATTAATTAAAAAAAAAAGAAAAAAAGAAGTAGTACAAAATACAAACTAAGCCACACATACCCACAAAAAAAAAGGCTTTCTGATCTGGTCGTATCTCCCTGTTCACCTGCCTATTACCCGCAACATCTCCATGACACCCGCTCACCCTGGATTCTGTTTTGTGCAGGGTTGCACCTTCCGGGAGGGCGGTACTGTCATATTCTCCATTCACCAATCCATTCACCTCAGCATAATATAGCTGTGTCCCAATTCAGGAGCTGTGTCTTCCAGAGGTCACATTTGAAGGCTGCATACATCATCGAGTCTGTATCATTTAAGAAAAGTAACTATAATAAAATTAACTTATTCCTTATGAGGTGTAAAACACTGTAATTTTTTTATTACTTTGCAATCTAACGGTTACTTTTCTTAAATGAGACCGACTCGATGAAGTGTGCAGCCTTCAAATGCGATTACCTTCATCAGCACCTTTCTATTTAAGCCCACCAGTCAGTTCACCATTTGTCTGGTCTCGTCATTTTAGCAAGAACTACTAACCTGACTACCTACCTTTGTGAAACTTACCCGTGCAATCTTTTTTTTCAGTCATCTGTCTTCTCCAGCGATCCATTCATTTCTCATCTCCAACTGAAATAGAACTGTCATTCACCACTCTCATTAAATCAAAGTATCCATTCTCTGTTACTCACCTGCTCACATCGTTTGTTATCTGCACACCTGCAATAAACTTGTTTTGGATATTACCTGTTGTTACATTTTTCTGTTCCATGACAATAATAAAATTGACATTCCTTTTAGAAAACAGAGTTTAAAATGGTTTGACATATGATGTTTATAATTTTATGAAACATTTAGTTTTGAGAATGTTACTAGAGATGCACCAATCGATCGGCCAGGAATCAGAATCGGCCGATTTTCCGCATGATCGGCCCGGACCGGTAACTGGCCAGTCAGTCACACATCTTGCCAATTCTGAACAGGTCCGTTTTGTTGCCAGCGGCACAGGCAATTACGTCAGCTACACGTTCTCGCTCTCTTCTCTCCGATGGCGAAGTGACACACACCCTCCTCCCAGCCGCTCGTCTCATTCGCTCCGGTTAAATAGTGCTTGTATTGCGCATAATTTTACTAATTGCCACCGGTTTCACGCTCATACCAAAAGCAGCCTGAGTCTCAAGCAGCTTGTGAGTTGCAAGTAATAAAATGACTGGCTTACTGCGCTTAAATGGCCAAACGCACAAAATGCTTCGAACTGCCCGACCCGCCATGGGGCCCTGAACTGCCGGTACCACCCTGGAGGCATCCTTCCACTCTGCACCTGCCCACGACCTCCAGGGTGCCCGCCCCCTCCCTGGTTGGACTCTTTCTGGCGCGAGTTTGCGCCTTCCGGGAGGGGTGAGTAATGTCACGTCTGTCTGTTTTTGCACCATGTTCTGTTTGTCACATGTCCTCCTTTGTTTAGTTTTCCCACCATTAGTTTGTTGTCATGGTTTCTGATTTGATTAGTGTCCTTGTTTCAGGTGTGTCTTGTTTATTAGCTCATTAGTTCCCTCATTAGTTCTTGTATAAGTATTCCTTGGTTTTGTTCACTCTTGGTCCTGTCACTGTTTTATGTTGGATGTGTTTACCTGCCTATTTGAAGTATTATTAAACCTTTGAGCTCTATTTGAAACCTGCTTCTCCTGCCTTCTTCCTCCTATGGTTACACACCGTTACAGTTACCTCATACTCATGACCGGAAAAGCAGAAGCAGCACCGGCGACTGTGGAATAATAAAAGTTCCGCTGCTCGTCAGGCGTGTGTTGCGCAATCGCTCCAGCGGCCTCGTTCAGCTCCCATAACACTCGGTCCTGCTCTGCTTCATACTACAGTATCGTTAATAATCACATCCATGAACATGATTTCTTCCCGTGTCCTATCCCAATTCTTTTGCACTGTCCGTTGAGGTGAAGACCACATGTCCCAAGATTCCGCGCTCAAACTTGGCGTCATCAAGCTACGCCTTTGTTTTGAATAGGCCATTAGAGACCTCTAGCGGACAGAAAATATTACATATTAGTGTTACTACAGATTTGTATATTTATTTTGTAGATAAAAGGGTAACACTTTACATTAAGGTTCCCTTTGTAAAGGGTTTATAAAGGTGTTTGTTAATGAGTAATAAGTCATTTACAAACGCATTATAAATCATTAATAATGCAGTTATAACTGCATGAATAAAAAGGGCCACTTTAATGCAATACCTGCCAAATAGTGAGCCATTTTTAACTCACATGTTATAAATGCTTAATAAATGTATTTATTAACACTTATTTAACTCAAAACTAGATTCCTTGTTTATTTCATGATGCAGCAAAAACTATCATAATTAGACTGAAGGGTGTTGTATTTGTGGTTTTCTTATTAATATCTCATCCCAGACAGCAACATAGTGTGGCCCAGATCTGGCCCACATCTGGTACATGTGGATTACACACGGGCCAGATATGGGCCAGATCAGGGCCAACACTATGTTGCTATCAGGGATGACTGCCACTTTTCTTACTATGTCGCTTACCAGATGTTTCTGTCTTACCCATGATACTCTCCAAAAAGTTCATGATGCCTGTCCACAGCTTGTTTATCAAGATGAAATTGAACTTTTTTTTATCAATATATTTATTATTTTTTACATGAACAATTTACAGAATCAGTTCAGTAAACTATTTTTTCTAAACCCTCTCACCCCTGTCCCACCCCTCAAGAGACAGAACACTTGCATGGACATTATTACAAGGCCTTGAGCTGATGTGTAAGATAAAAATTATAATAATAATAAAGTAAATATATAAATACATTAAAAAAAAAAAAAAGTTAAAGTAAAGAAGGGTTACATTATCACATCAGCATTTTCAATCAATGTAACATCCAAATTATTCAAATATTCAATAAATTTGCCCCAAATCTTTTCGTGCATCGATGATTATTTTTTTCAAATTATACATTTTTTTCCACAGGCACATAAGACAAAAGTTCTCTAAGCCATACAGCATGACTGGGCGGTTCTTCTGATTTCCAATGTATAGCTATACATTTCTTTGCTGCTATCAGAGCCATCTTAACAAAACGTAAATTCTTCCTTTAATCAAATTGGAGGGCCGATTCATTGCCCGAAAGTGCACCTTAATTTATGAGTCATAAACATTAATAACCTGCGAAAGTGAATCTTAATGTAAAGTGGAAAACTGTAAACCATTAATGAGTTATAAACATTAATAACCTGTGAAAGTGCACCTTAATGTAAAGTGGAAACCTGTGAACCATTTATTCATGAGTTATAAACATCAATAAGCTGTGAAAGTGCACCTCAATGTAAAGTGAACACATGTGAATCATGTATTTATTAAAGCACACACAGATCATATTTTTTTCCTGGTGACACATCTAGTTTTCTATAACTATAGCTTACTAAATATGTTTGGCTTATAGCTGTGATGCTTATTATCTTTTTTGGAATACTTGATTGTTTCTCTGAATGTTTTAATTTGAGTTTACAATGCATAAGCCACTTTTCATGAGAAGTCATGCTTTGTAATTTTGTGCTGTAAAAGAAAAGTTTAAACTTTTTTTAAGTTGTGTTTGCTGATACATGCATCAAAAATAAAATATTTCGTTAGAAAAAATACTATCTTCTGTGTGTACATTAATAATTAATAAATACATTATTCACATGTGTTCACTTTACATAAAGGTTTATTTTCACAGGTTATTAATGTTTATAACTCATTAATAAATGGTTTACAGGTTTCCACTTTACATTAAGGTTCACAGGTAACTAATACTGGAATTAAATTTTTCATTATTAATATGTCATCAAGTTATGGTTATCATCTTATGTTTTATTTTCAAAATAAAGGGACGTGAAAGGGACAACGAATTTCATCTTAAAAAATAAGAAATCAGTTTTTATACACTGCTGTGGATAGGCATCATGACCTTTTTGGAGAGTATCAGGACCAGGAATGAGGAAGCTGCTTTACAGATGCACCTGTTTTACACACATCACTCAAACACAGAACCAGGAAACAGGAAACACATGAGTTCAGAGAAATTGAAACTGAAGTGTAGTTGAGCTGTTGTGTCTCTATGTTCATGCAGTAAAATGGCAGAAGCCAGAATATCTCAGGACGAGTTCATGTGTTCAGTGTGTCTGGATCTCCTGAAGGATCCAGTGACCATCCACTGTGGACACAGTTACTGTAAGATCTGTATTACAGGCTTCTGGGATCAGGAGGATCAGAAGAGAGTCTACAGCTGCCCTCAGTGCAGACAGACCTTCAGTCCAAGACCTGCTTTAGCTAAAAACACCATTCTGGCTGAAATGGTGGAGAAACTGAAGAAGATTAAACTTCCTGCTGACTGTTACGCTGGAGCTGGAGATGTGCAGTGTGACGTCTGTACTGGAAGAAAACACAAAGCCGTCAAGTCCTGTCTGGTGTGTCTGAACTCTTACTGTCAGAATCACCTTGAACAACATGAGAGTTGGTTTAAAGGAAAGAGACACAATCTGACTGAAGCCACTGGACGACTGCAGGAGATGATCTGCCCGAAACACGACAAGATCCTTGAGGTTTTCTGCCGCACTGATCAGGAGTGTATATGTGTGCTGTGTATGATAGATGAACATAGAAACCACGACACTGTATCAGCTGCAGCACAGAGGACAGAGAAACAGGTATGAACTTAAAGAGGTCCCATTATGCCCATTTACAGGTTTATCATTTTGTTTATGGGGTCTTCTAATATACATTTACTTCATTAAATGTCTGTTTTCACCCTCTCTGTCTGAACACTGTTTTAATTTCTTTAAAACCCACCTTCCAAAAATCAGTCTGTTGAGATTGGTCTACTGCTTAGTCTGTGTCAGAAATGTAACATGCCCTACCATAACTGGTGATGGGGAGGTGGAGGGATGCCGGAAGAATTGTCGTTAGGACGGCACAATGACTGCTGGTATACGTTTGTGATGATGATTGACAGGACCGAGTGATTGGGCTCCTCCTGAATCTACGTTTGTAACTTCATTTATAAAATCTGACCTGTATCAAACTGCATGGTTCAGAAAGCAGTCGTTATAAAAATGGTGAGAACACAATAAAAGATTTTCAGTTTCAAACACTTTATTTATCCCCGAAGGGCAATTCACAAGGTCATGCAGAGTAACAAACAATATACGTCAAAAACACAACACGTTAAATAAATAACACAATATATACACAACATATATGTATTCTACAACATATTAACATCTAAGAAGCAAATCCAAACCCTATAAAAATATAAAAAGTTTTTTTAAAAAATTATGTAATCACAACATGGTAAGCCTGGGGGTCAGAAATTATTGAGAATTTAGAAGCTGCACCACTTTAGGAATGAAGGTTGCCTTCCTACAACCTGGACAACAAAGTCGTCGCCCTGAAGGGAGCCACTCAAACACAGAAAACAAGACTTGTGACGGGTCATGTAAAATCCTACCAGCCAACTTCAGTATTTGCTGTTCACTTATAGTGGAAGGAGTCCTAATAGGAAAATAGGAACAAACTTTAACTGTACGCTCCAGACGATTTCTGTTCTGAAGGCTGATAGAATGAAACCAGCAAACAATAGAGAATGTAATTGTAATGTATTGGAACGGGACAACAGAGTTGGAGATCCTCATGCAGGCTTTAATCATAAGAAGAGCGTAGTCAAACAGGCAGTAAGTCAATCACCAGCAAACAGTAACAGGAAGGCAAGGCAAAAGAGTAATCCAAAAACAAAGGCAATGGTCAAGGCAGGCAACAAACGATCAAAAACAAGGAAACAGTCCAGGGTCAAAACACAGGCTAGGCAAGACAAAGCAGGACAAGAAACAAACGGAATGCTAAACAATACTCAGCAATGTGTGTGTGTTTGAGTGCAGCTTATAAAGAGTCACCGATGGGAAACAGGTGTGAGTGTGTGATTGGTTCCTAGGTGGGGAATTGTGGGAAATGGAGTCCATATAATGAGAATAGAGCACGGACCCAGGGCACATGTAACAGTAATGACACTTTCAAGAGAGTAATAGAACAAATCGAGAATGTTCTTAGTGACCCCAAAAGAATTGAGCTTCCTTAAAAGATACTGCTGCTGCTGACATTTCCGAAGTATCTCCTCTGTGTTGGAAGTAAATTTCAACAGGTTATCAAATATTGTACCCAAGTACTTGTACTCCTCAACAATCTCTATGGGATTTTCGTGAATAACAGTAGTAACTGCCATAGCCATCTGCCTCTGCTTACTGGAAAAAGTCACTACCATCTCTTTAGTCTTATTCACGTTTAGTTCCAGACAGGAGTTATCACACCATTCAACAAATTCCTGGAGAGCTGGACCATGCTGCTGTGAGGAGCCTGAAAGCAGAGATAGTAAGGCGGTGTCGTCAGCAAACTTAATTAGATGACAATTGGGATGAGTAGACCTACAATCATCAATATAAAGAATAAAGAGCAGAGGTGAAAGGACACATCCCTTCGGGGAACCAGAAGATGTATATAGAAGATCAGAGAGGATATTATTGACTAACACTCTCTGAGACCTACTGGTCATAAAGTCAGTTATCCAACGAATCAACTGATCCTCCAAATGAAAGCGACTGGTGAGTTTCTCAGCAAGAATGTGTGGCTGCAGAGTATTGAATGCCGAAGAAAAATCAACAAACAAAAGTCTGGCTGTGGTATTAGGAGACTCGAGGTGCTCATGAACAACATCTGTGATAAATGCTTTTGCGTCATCGACTCCTCTACCTGTATGATAGGCAAACTGAAGTGGGTCCAACTGTGGATCGGTGACATTAGTGATGTAATTTTTAATAATTCTCTCCATTGCCTTCATCACAAGAGAGGTAAGAGCAACTGGCCTCAGATCGTTTAATGCTTTAACGGAACTCTTTTTTGGTATCGGAATAACTGTGGAACATTTCCACTGCTGTGGAACTATGCCACTAACCAAGGAGTTCTGAAACAAAGTCTGTAACACACCCCCTAGTTGCTCCACACAGTATTTTAAAGTTCGGCCACAAATACTATCCGATCCGGGTGCAGATTTAACTTTAGTCTTCTTAAGAGCTCGCACCACCTCCTCTGTACTTATAGTGAGGGCAGAGTCCCCAGGTTTTAGAGTAGATATGATTGTTTCCATTTGAGTACTATTATCTGCCTCAAATATGGTGTAAAAAGAATTGAGGTCATTAGGAAGAGATGTTGGGCAGCTACCAGCAACCTGAATGTACTTGCAGGCATTGGGAGCAATATTAACTGCTGCCATGTTCTTAAGACCTTGCCAGGCTGCATGGAGGTTCCCCTGAGTGAACGCTTGCTCGATCTTACTCTTATATTTCAGTTTAGCAGCTTTAATAGCATGCTTAACCTCTCTATTAACCTCCTTTTTTTCAAACTCAGAGCCGGTGTAAAAAAGTCTCTTTTTCTTATATTGCTGTTTGCCTGTAAGCTCTTTATCCTGGTCAAGTCTCAAGGTAGCCCCAAATCCATCTATATGTAGACTGTCGTCATCATCGTTCTTATTCAACCATGAATAAATGTGAAAATAGAAGCAGTCCTATATTGATGCATGCAGTTCATTCATTTTGTTGCCTAGAGAGCGAACATTAGCCATAATAACTGAGGGGAGCGATCAATGCTTACATTTCTCCCGTTTGAGTCTAGCTCTTATTCCTCCCTTTTTCTTTCCCCTTCTCGTTACATTCTTATTCCGAGGAGATTTCATTTGAATAGATGGCCCATTTCGTGTTATTTCCTCTGGAATCCTTTCTGCAACAGGTGCCTGATGAGAGTGGAATTGCAGCTGCAGCAGAAAATCCCTTGAATATGTGAGTCGCAGATTCTCTGGGAGATGACAACCCGTTGATAAACACCATGCAGATTGAGGTTGTATACTGCTGAGGAATAGTGTTAAAAGTACATTTTGACCATCAAGTTAATCTGCATTAGCAAGGCCAAAAAAAGGTGTTTAGTTTCAGGATGGTGTAAAAAGTGGGTCTCATTCACTAAGCATGTGTATCCACGAATCTATGCGTGAAATCTGCGTACAAACGTTTTCACAAACAAATCATCAATAAATTTCGTTATAAATTTAATTCTAAACTAAGAAAAATGTATAAACATCTGAAAACACTGACCAGCATAATAGGACCCCTTTAAACTAGTAGTTCAAACCAAAAAATGAGCAGCTATCAGGGCTCCAGACCGTGACCAAATGACCCTTTTTCCTGCCGGTGCGACTAAATTTTGTTAGAGGTCGCACTGGTGCCACCACCACTTTGCCCAACTGATAAGAGCTGCTACTTCTGTTGCATATGAATAAACGGCATCAAAATATCAAACGGCAAACAAAACGAAAGTGGATCAAAATTGCACTACTTGTTTGAGCTGTGCAGTGTGGACCGTTTTTCAGCCCGGACAAATGGCTGAAACAGAACAGGAGTTTACAGTATTAATAACATCACCATGGACTTAATGCAGTAACGCTAACTGTAACTATGATATTGTGGCAGAAATAGTTGAATGTTTTTACATGATTCATTTCAGGGTTCATACAACTTTTTGAGAGTAAAATTCAAGCACTTTTCAAGGATTTTCAAGTGCTTTACACAACTTTTTCCAGCACCTCAAAGCTCTAAATGTGAATAATTGCATTGCATATCGATTTAAGGTGTGCCCCTAAATTTTCTGCTTCTGCTCCTAAAATTTTCAGAAAGGGGCTACAGTGCTCCTAGTCAATAGGGCCCAAAAGATTCAATCTTCAAAAAGGACAATAAGAATACTTAAACAGTATGTGACAAAAGTCTGAATGCACAGTAATCATATAAAGAGTGGGCAAAAAGTACCTGGATGACCAACTACTTCCGAGATTCTGAAGGGTGCAGTCGATGGACTTTACTATCCTATGAGGTCATGGGAGAGGATTTGTGAATGGCTGTAAAATGACGCAACTGACACTGTTAGGTCAAATGATAATGACAACATGGTGAAATAATTACACATTCAAAATAAGTACCTACTCGAGAGTATGCCACTTTGTGATTAGAAAAATCAAATATGTTGGCATGTTTAATCATGTGACATGCATGAGCCAGTGAGGTTTGATGTTATTGACGTGTCACCATATTTGATTTGGGCTCTAGAAACGGAGACATTCTTCAGAATATCTTCTTTTGTGTTCTGCAAGAGAAAATCCTACAAGTTTGGAAAGACATGAGGATGAGTAAACAATGAAAGAATTTACATTTCTGGGTGAACTATCCCTATAAAACTAGACATTGATGAAATAATTCTGGCACTTATTACTGAACTTATAACCTTATAATGAAAGATCTTTAACCCTCAATCTCAGCACTTCACTGATACTGGATTCATATCTGTTTACTTGATGATTTATGTGATGTTTCTCCTGTCATTGGTTTGTCCTTTAGCACCAGCTGAAGGAGACGCAGAGGTCGTTCCAGCAGAGGATCCAGCAGAGAGAGAAAGATCTTCAGCAGCTGAGAGAGGCTGTGGAGTCTCATAAGGTGAGTCTGGAGAAGAAGAGAAGTTTGACAAGTCTCAGTCAGGACTCACTGAAGCCACTGTGTGATTGTGATGTGTGTCCTAACAGCGCTCTGCACAGACAGCAGTGGAGGACAGCGAGAGGATCTTCACTGAGCTCATCCGCTCCATTGAGAGAAGCCGCTCTGAGGCCACACAGCGGATCAGAGATCAGGAAAAGACTGCAGTGAGTCGAGCTGAAGGACGACTGGAGCGACTGGAGCAGGAGATCAATGATCTGAGGAGGAGAGACGCTGAGCTGGAGCAGCTTTCACACACACAGGATCACATCCATTTCCTGCAGGTAACAGAGATCTAGAAGAACAGGATCATAGTGGACTTGAGCAAGAGACTCACAGAGAAACATTTCATGAGAGCAGAATGAGCCGTTGACTGAAGTGTTGATCTGTGTGTTCGGTTATTATATAATCATCAGTCAGACTCTCATCTGATCATCTTCTTTTGAGAGAGACACACTTATAAATGCAGTTCAGCTCTGGAAATCTTAGTAAACATTTTTCTGAGCTCTTTCTTCTGGAAGATGTATTGAGCTTCCAGACAGCAACAGCTCAAAACTTTACTAATTTTTTTTACAACAATGTGAAATCCATTAACATGATGGTACCAGTTTCACCCAGCTAGATTTTCTATCCTCTTTTTACTTTTCTTTTTATTTTAAATGTTTACCAGTCAGATAATCTTCAAACCTGCTGAAATCTTTTATAATAATTTCCATTAGCACATTAATAAATTATATGTATTGTATATTAGCAATGCTTCAGTGTATTTAAGCCACAAAACCTGACCTTGGGATTGTGTCCTAAGAGTCCTTGTGAATTTCAGAGCCACTAACTGCTCAAACATTATAAATAATGGTCAATCTACTCGTTGACTTTGAACTGCTTTTCCTGGCGCCATTGATGTTCTTGATCTGTTACATTTATGTTATTGCCAGATGTTTGATCACATATAGTGTAAGTGTCAAACGCTAGAACTTATAGCTCTAACATGATATAATGAACATGAGAAGAATGAAGCTGATGCTGTGAAAGTGCTGGATTGAGGAGAGTTACTAAAGATCAACAAGAGCTGCTCAAATCTGACAGTAGTGCAGGTTATTGGCTGAAGTGTGGAGGTGATGAGCTTTGATTTCTGTTTTCTGTAGAGTTTCCAGTCTCTCTCAGCTCCTCCTGAATCTACAGACGTAAATGACGATCCCTTCAGTTCTCTCTCCTCTTTTGATGTTGTGAGAGAATCTGTCCGTCAGCTGAGAGACAAACTGGAGGATTTCTGCAAAGAGGAGCTGAAGAAGATCTCTGACAGAGGTAAAGTCCTGGAGATTCATCTGCCCTCAGAAATGATCCTCCATCATCTCATATCATGTAGAAGATCATATTAGAAATGTCTTAGGAACGAATGCAGGGATCATTTTCTCTTGACATGATAATCACACTCTTCATGTCTGTTGATTTCCACAGTCACTTTCACCAACATTGTTCCCAGAACCAGGAACGACTTCCTACAATGTAAGTCACTAAGAAAACAAGCAGGTGGGCGCATATACACTAAAGATTTAGGAGATGAAACTTACTTACGAAAGAAAATGGTCTGCAACATTCTAACAATGCGAACATTTTTACAACTATTTACTTCAGTGTCTTTTTTAGCTTTCTGCCTAACTTCCAGTGAAAAACGTCTGTGTTTAGCATTCAGACACAATATAACACAATATGTCTTTCGATATGTTTTTTTTCTTGTTTTCAATGGAAAAATTAATATGAATGCTTCTTGTTTGCTGATCGATTGCAGTTTGTGATAATCTACACAATTAAGCTTTTGGTGCCAAATTTCTGAAGCGTTTATTTAACAGTCATAAATATAATTTCTATTCACATGGCTTTTTTATACTTGGGAAACTAATAATAATGATGTTTAAACTATCCATTCAAATCTGATCCAGTCAAAAAATTATGTGACATTTAATGACAAGCTTTTTAAATGACATAAAGGGGAATAATAATAACAACAACAATAATAATATAACATACACCAAAATATATATTATAAATCAAAGTATATTATATAGTACACCACCGATCAAAAGTTTGTGGTCGGTAAGGTTTTTTAATGTTTTGGAAAGAAGTCTCTTCTGCTATTTGATCCCAGTAATATTGTGAAATATCACTATGATTTTAAAGAACCATTTAGTCTCATGTATGTTCTGTGTTCCCTCTTTCATTGTGTTTTTGGTTCTGATGATTCCCAATTATTTAGGCTATAGCTTATTCACCATTTCATTTTTATTTCAATGTTGTAATTAGCAATTCATTTAATTTTACTTTTGGAGCAGATTTATTTTTTACATGACAGCATTAATTAAAGTTCTTTAAGGGGCAAGATAAAGTTATCTGCATCAAGCCACTCCCATAATAGCTGTCGCAGTTCAAATTAATGCACCCAAGACATAGACTGTACATCATGTGTGTGAGACTCCAGTAAAATCATTAGGTAATTATTCACTCACGAATAAATCTATCAACGAGTAAAACTGACTGTGTCTATGATGGTCACCATGATTTTGCCAAGTAAGACATGTTCCTGGATCAACATCTTTGTTGATCCTGGAACAACATTCCAATCAACCAATCAGATTTGAAGGACAAGTTCACCGTTTATGTCAAGTTTAGGCTTGCAACCAGGGTTAAGTGCTTCTACATCAATGTTATTCACCTATCTTTCCCCTCTGATTTTAGGGATAAATTATGGGTAGGATTAGGTGTAGGGGTAGGAACCGGGTTAAGACTAAATTTACAGACTGGAATGTTGTTCCAGGATCAACAAAATATGTTTTTATTTATTTTTTTTATTTTTTATTTTTATTTCCACTGCATCTGAACATGTTTACACATACACATATACACATATGCACATATAACACAACTATATATAGTATTCAACATTTACATGCGCATAAGTGCAGATATTATTTCCGACACTGTGGAAAATGGGCACCCTAAGAAGCTATACAGCTTATGGCCGGGGTCCATCACCAAGTGCAGGCAAGACAGATGGTTTGGCAGATTTTAGATACTTTAAATAAATAAAAAACAACAATAACAAAGCAAAACAAAACAAAACAAACAAAAACAACAAAAACAAAAGGGTCATGATTTTTGTGTAGATCTGGTACAGTAATATAAATATGCAGTTTACTCATCATTACATCATGTAGGCACTGCATACTTCCCTGCCACATGTACAAGGAGAAATACAATAAAGGTAGTACCTCAGCCGCTATAACAGTCATATATTATAATTCTCCAGCAACTTACATTTTAAATTTCTTTTAAATATGGATAGTGAGGCAGACAGTTTAATATCATTGTCTAACTCATTCCATATTTGTAGTCCTCTATAGCAAACACTGAAACTAGTACATTTTAAATTCCTGATTTTCCCTTTTAAAAGAGACTTTTTCCTTGTATCATGTTGGTGCGAAGATGAGTATAGTGGAATAAGTTCGCACAATCTGCCGTTTAATTTGTGAACAGCGCTATACATTATACAAGCATTATGATAGAAGTTACTTTCAGGAAGCTTTAGAAGACCATATCTATGGAAGAGAGGATTTGTCGGGGAGTTTGGCATGGACCAGGTAATTGCTCTTAAGGCTTTCTTTTGTATTACCTGAAGTTTTGCAGTGTTGGTAGGATATGTGTTGTTCCATATCACATTACAATAATTCAGGTGAGGCTCAAACAGAGATCTGTACAATGTCAACAACGCTTCAAATGGAAGCAGATGTCTTATTTTAAAGAATAAACCGACAATTTTGGATAATTTTTTGACAAGCTCGTCAATGTGCTTTTTGAAGTTTAGAGAATAATCTATGAAAATTCCTAGGAATTTTGTCGAGTCTACTTTATGGATAGCTCTGTCGTCAATCATTATATTTGTATTGTAATTTCTGTCATCACGTCTGTTTGGGCTGAAGACAATGTAAGAAGTTTTGCTAATATTTAAAGACAATTTATTGCATTTGAACCATATGTTGACCTTTGCCAAATGCTCATTTAGACATTTTTCTAGTTGGTCCATATTTTTACGGGATATAAACAGGTTTGTGTCATCGGCGAAAAGTATTTTGTGAATGTCGCTGGAACAATGAACAAAATCATTAATATAAATTATGAATAAAAGTGGTCCCATAATAGATCCCTGTGCAACCCCAGTTTCAATGCTTTTTGTGTAGGAATTTAGTCCCTCAACATTCACATATTGCTCTCTTCCACAGATATAACCCTCAAACCACTGGAGTGCTACTCCCCTGACACCATAATGCATTAGTTTACCAAGCAAAATTTCATGATCAATGGTATCGAATGCTTTTGAAAGATCCAGAAAAACACCAATTCCATACTCTCCTCTTTCAAAAGCATCATTAATTTTCTCCACAAGGTCTAAAATAGCCATATACGTGGTGCTGTTTTTTCTAAAGCCATATTGTGAGGGCTCTAATACATTATATTTCTCAAGATATTCTACTAGTCTGGAGTATACGACTCGCTCTAGAACTTTAGAGAGGGTTGGCAAAACTGATATTGGTCTGTAATTTTGAATATCATTTTTATCCCCAGACTTATATATTGGTATTATTTTTGCTATCTTGGTCATTTTTGGAACAATGCCTTGTGTTAACGAGAGATTGATAATGTAGGCAAGAGGCTCTGCAATTTCGTTTACTATGGCTTTAATAATTATACTACATATGTTATCAGCACCAACTGTGTGTGAAGATTTTAATTTATTTATGATATTTATCACTTCTGTTTTGCAAGTAGGTTTTAAAAAATGAATTTATATAATTACCCTGAAGATAATCTTTGTAATTGGCATCCCCTGGTGGACCAATATTTTGAGAAAGATTTTTTCCAACAGAGGAAAAGTAATTATTAAAGATATTAGATAGATTGTCATTACTTGGTTGATTTTGCACTACAGTGTCAGGGATGACTGAGATTTTATTATTGCGGCCGAGTACCTCATTCAACACCTTCCAAGACGCCTTTTGATCCCCAGAAGCATTTTTAAATTGAGCAGTAAAATGATTTTGTTTACTTGCTCTTAATACTTTTGTTAATTTATTTTTATATTTAGTGTATACTAATTTATTGTGGATGTTCGGATTTTTAATATATTTTTTATAGAGCATATTCTTCTTTCTGATGGATTTTAGTATTCCATTTGTTATCCACGGTTTTGGTTGTATTCCATTTTGTTTAATTATTTTTTCAGGAATAGTTTTATCTATAGTATCCTTTATTTTAGATATTAGAGAATTATAAGCACAGTCGGGATCTGTGGTGTTATATACTGCGTCCCACCTTTTAGTTTGAAGGTGTTGTGTCAAGTTTGCAAGGCTTTTGTGGCTAAGAACCTTCACTTTTCTCCTTGTACATAGATTTGGTACTTTTTTGTTCAGATTCATACATTGTATAATAGGATAATGGTCTGTAATATCTGAGTATACAACCCCTGATTTATATTCAATACTTTGCATGTTAGTTATTATGTTATCCAAAGTTGACTGACTTCTCTCTGTAATTCTAGTATGCTTATTGATAGTTGGAAAAAATGATGAGGAATGAAGGGTATTTATAAAATCTGTTCCAATTGTATCTTCTTTGGATGTATCTATATTAAAATCTCCCATAATGAGACAATTTGTATTGGTTTGGTTAATATGGAATAGAACTCCATCAAGTTGGTCTCTGAATGTGGCGTAATCTGAATCAGGTGGACGGTATATGACTCCGATGATGATACTTTTTGCATTTATATTTTTTAGTTCTAAGAATAATGAATCAGAATAACCGTCGTCCAACTTAATATCCGTTCGTTCCTTTACTGAATATTGAGAGTTTACATATAGACATACCCCTCCTCCAATTTTACCAAGTCTATTTTTATAATACAAAGAGTATCCATTTAAATTATAAATATCTAAATATGTATGTCCATTCAGCCAGGTTTCACTACAACCTATAATATCAAAGTTATGACCTATACTAGCGAGCAGTGAAACTAGGTCCTCATGATGCTTTTTGATGCTTCTAATGTTTAAATGCATCAATGAGAAGGTAAAGTCATGCGTAATTTTCACTATATCCTCAGTGTTATAATATTTACAGTTTAGGTTTCCGGGGGTAAGGCAGTGCTGTTCAAATTTTTCATACTCACTGCAACAATTTATATCTATCAATCCCATATGTTAACAATAGTATCCATAAATATAAAACCAAAACTGTACTATTACATTTCCCTGACCCCTGTGAAAAAAGAAAAACCAACAACAAAAACATTTGAACTATAACTCTAAACAAACTTGTCTCAAAATCTGTCTCTCTGTTAAATTCACAGTGCATTAATTAATTTCCATACCCATAAGTCCTCAAAAAAATATTTCTCTGTTTATGAAGGCATACTTGTAGGCAATAATAGCTGAGGCAATAGTTTATCAGCTGTCCAAAGGACAGTAGGCACTCACCAGTCTACTTATAAGAGGCGCACATCAAGTAATCGTTTTTAAGAATGCTTCAGCTTCTTTGGGGTCTCTATATGTCTTTTTAATGCCATTAATGGTAAAAGACAAAACTGCTGGATATGCCATCTGGAAACGTATGTTCCTCCCGATAAGATCTGTGCACACAGTGTTAAACGCTCTCCTGGCCATCCGGATACTTGGTGGGATATCGGGAACAATCTGAAGGTTAGTGCCCTCGTACGGTATATTCCTGTGTCGTTTGGCCACCGACAGTATCATCCTAACATCTCTTGAGCGTTGTAATTTGATGAATACTGGGCGTGGACGTCGATCTCCAGGTACTCCAAAGCCCCGATAGGCATGGTCAATGGCTACTGAGGTGATCGGTAGTTTTAACAATTTGGGAATGAATTCTTCAAGGAACACAATCGGGTCACTTCCTTCGGTAGCTTCTTTTAGATTTAATAATCTGATGTTATCACGTCGTGATCGCCCTTCCAGGTCCATCACTTTGTTCATTAACTCCTTATTAATTTTCTCAAGCTCATCCATTCGCATATTTATCGGTGCGATGCCATCTTCTAGCTCAGAGATGCGTGTTTCTGATTCGGACTGTCGGGCTCCAAGTGAATCAGTTGTTGCTACAACATCATCGATGCGCTTTATTATGTTGTCCAACTTGCTGTCCACCATAGACACAAACTTGTCAAAAGACTCTTTTACGGACGTTTGAGTACGCTGTCCCTCCTCCGCAACAGCCGCAGAAATCATCTTTAACAGAGCGTCAGTTGAAAGTTCAGAGAAGTTTGCGGAGGAGCTAGCTTTAGCATCACTGTCAGCGTTTGTTGCTTGAGCAATGCCGTCTTCTTCACGTTCAATTCGTTGTTGTTTTGATGGTTTCGGCATCTCAGCGAGTCTTTTACGTTTTTTATCTTTTAATTACAGGCACTGGAGTACAGTCAGAGTGGTAGATATGGTATGTAAAGGAGAGACAATTTTGACGTATCCTACTCACTCACTCTGCCGCCATCTTCCAAAATTGAGGACCAACTTCCAAGTGACTTCCATGTTGATCCAGGAACATGTCTTACTTGGCAAAATCACGATGACCATCTATGATAGACTACACAACATTATAATATTATTTGCAAATGTATTTTTAAATCATTATTATTGTCCCTGGTTCTCATTAGGGTACTCTTGTAAGAAAGTAGCAGTGGCTGGGACAGACTTTAAGCATCACCTCCGCTTAAAAAAATGCAATCTAATCCTGTTTACATGCAATAAGCAGCTTCTGAGCAGGTTTGTATGAGGGGCCATATAGGCCATAATTATTGAAAAGCCTCTTAAACACTAGTGAAACGAAAAACATTAATCAACCATAGTGAAATTCATTCATATGCATAACTGAAAAGTTAGTGAAATGAAAAACATTGAATGATGTTTTATTAACAAGATTTGGGAGGAGCAGGTTCAGATAATTAACCTGATTAGCACAGGTGGAGAGCATTCAGTTAATCAGCTCAACCAATGACTAGAGGTATAAATACAGCAGACTTACCTGTTCTTCTGAGAGTTTATCAGCATCCCTCCTCCACCCCATCTTCGAGTTCTATCTATTTTTACCACACCGGGGGAGTACTCTGGATTCGGGCCGATATTCCGAGCTCGAAGCCCTCCCCAGACAGCACGACAAATACGCATAACATTTATTCTTGAATTATATGTACATGTGAACTCGTGAATCAACCTTAGTGAAATTCATTGATACGCATTACTGAAAAAGACTTACAAACACTAGTGAAACGAAAAACATTGATCAACCTTAGTGAAATTCATTCATACGCATTACTGAAAAGACTCTTACAAACACTAGTGAAAACATTCATCAACCTCAGTGAAATTCATTCATATGTATAACTGAACAAACTCTTACAAACACTAGTGAAACGAAAAACTGATCAACGTTAGTGAAATTCATTCATACGCATTACTGAAATGAGAAAAGATTTCAGTAGATGATGAGAGCTAATTTCACTTGAAAAGGAAGCTGTGGCCACACTTCCGTTTAAATTGGTGCGTCTCACAAACTCTTTTAGGCAATGGCGGATAGTCGTTACAGTTGTAAAGCCATTCACATCGAAAGTGCGCTGACGAAACAGCGTGCTGTTACAGAGCTCGCGCCGCCCGTTCGGTGGCGCTACGCGATAGTAAACACACACTCATGCCTATGACATGTCAGTGCGGCACGAGCTCTGTGGACCGGGCCGCGCAACCGAGCTCTGTAATAGCACGCCTTTTTGTCCCACTTTCAGCGTGAATGACTTTCTATACAACTTGCGACTATCCGCCATTGCCTAAAAGAGTTTGTGAGACGCACCAATTTAAACGGAAGTGTGGCCACAGCTTCCTTTTCAAGTGAAATTAGCTCTCATCATCTACTGAAATCTTTTCTCATTTCAGTAATGCGTATGAATGAATTTCACTGAGGTGGATGAATGTTTTCACTATTGTTTATTAGAGTTTTTTCAGTTACGGGCATGAATGAATTTCACTAAGGTCAATGTTTTCACTCGTGTTTGTAAGAGTTTTTTCAGTAATGCATATGAATGAATTTCACTGAGGTTGATGAATGTTTTCACTAGTGTTTGTAAGAGTCTTTTTTCAGTAATGCGTATGAATGAATTTCACTAACGTTGATCAGTTTTTCGTTTCACTAGTGTTTGTAAGAGGCTTTTCAATAATTATGGCCTATACGGCCCCTCATAGGTTTGAGCTTACGGACCTGTTGCTATGACAGTAAGTCCAGGATGAGCGTCGAAGAACCGAACAATCCAAGATCATGCCAAATCGCAGGTCACTCATTTCGGTCTTTTGTCACGCACTCCCACCACACATTGTATTTCTCACGCAGAAAAACTATTTATTATATATTTAATATGTCGCAGCGCCCAAAATGTATCTGGCCGCGCCGCTCTCTCTATGGAACCGGGCAGGAATCAAGCGCGTCTCCCCTGGAGTTCTTAGTCGAGCCTGCCACTTATCAGCCAATCAAAAAAAAGAAAGAGGCTACACAATAGCCAATCAGAAAATAGCACTATTGTATCTGTGTAAGATTTAACGCAACAACCAATGAAAAAAAAGCATATCCTGGAATTGTTCACCATCATCCTCGTTCACCCACAGAGGAAACCACTGGAGCTCCGAGCATCACTTTGAGCACAGAGTAAGTCATGATCTCCAGTTTTAATGTTACAACAAATTCACAACTTGTTTGACACAAACAATGACAACTTGACTGCTGTTAAAGAATGTTTCCCAGATAATCAGCATCAGTTTTTCATGAGTGTCTAACTTAGCCAACAGTTTTACAGCCTGTTCACTGACAACACCTGCTCAGAACAAGTAGTCTAGGCCTAGTTATATTTTCGTTATCACACGATGACTGACATTTTGTCACATTAAACATCTCTCTCTCCAAATAGGCTTAATAATTTTATTAGCACTACATAAATTAAAGTGTATTGCATCGTCGATGTTATAGGTCACTTTTAAAATCATGTCATATTTTATATCCTGGCCATGGATGCATTAATCATTGCATCTGTCTTTCAAAGATGTCAGGTAAAAGGCAACTAAGCATCCTCTCATTCGCCCTGAGAGGAAAGCCCCCTAAAAAGGCCAGGTTACAGGATGCTGGCCCAGAAGGTGGCAAAAAGGGTAGGCCCATTAGAGGAGGAGAGGTGGAAGGTGGAAGAGACAGTGCAGGTGGAAGAGGGAGAGACGGTGGAGGAGATGGCTAGGGTGTCAGAAGAGACCATCAAAACAAAAGGGAGAAAAGTACCAGGAGCAGCCACCTACAAGAGCTCTTTTAAGAATGAATGGACCTCTAAATGGCCATTTATTACTGTAGGAAGCACCAGCTCCTATTATTGGTTAAATTGTGTTCAGCGATCCTTACCAAACACAACAACATGTCAAGTCAAGTCAAGTCAAGTCACCTTTATTTATATAGCGCTTTTTACAATGTAGATTGTGTCAAAGCAGCTTTACATTGATAACTGGTACATTATTTGGCTGCACAGCAGCTCTTAAAGAATAGTGTCAATGCAGGCAGATCAAAGCACTGTTGAATATCAAATGTCAAGTCAAATGTCAAGTGTCCCCAACTAAGCAAGCCAAAGGCGACAGCGGCAAGGAACCCAAACTCCATCAGGTGACATCAGGTGGCAGACAAGTGGCAAATAGGTGTTTAAATGGAGAAAAAACCTTGGGAGAAACCAGGCTTAGTCGGGGGCCAGTTCTCCTCTGGCCAACAGTGCTTTGTTACGATTCAGGTTGTCATCGTAAGTCCAATAGGATCGCAGCATTCAAAGTATTTATTCCAGTTCCATCCAATTGAGGATCGTATTCATCACGCCGGTATGGACGGTTGTTGAGGAACTGTGTCGTGGCTGTCGTGTCGATGAGGCCCTCACAGTGGATGATCTAGTTGACTCAATCTCTGCTGATACTTCAGGGCTGCGTTGTGGTCGTGTCAAGGCGCAGGTCCTTGGTCTCACCTGGATACGGCCCGGATCCGGTTGACTACGGTGAACCTCGGGATAACCAGAAAGACTAATATTAGCGTAGATGCCATTCTTCTTCTGATGTAACGAGTACATCATGTGTTATAGGAAGTGTTCCCGGTTCCGGCTGACCTAATTTATGCAGCCTAATAATCCTTTAACGGATTTGAAAATATAAATTGGTAATGTGTTATGTGTATGCCAGGTTAAAGAAATGCGTTTTTAGTCTAGATTTAAACTGACAGAGTGTGTCTGCTTCCCGAACAATGCTAGGAAGATTGTTCCAGAGTTTAGGTGCCAAATAGGAGAAGGATCTACCGCCTGCGGTTGATTTTGATATTCTAGGTATTATCAGCTGGCCTGAATTCTGAGATCGCAATAGACGTGAAGGACTATAATGAATTAGGAGCTCGCTCAGGTACTGGGGAGCTAAACCATTTAGTGCTTTGTAAGTAATTAGCAAGATTTTAAAATCTATACGATGTTTAACAGGAAGCCAATGCAGTGTTGACAGAACTGGGCTAATATGGTCATACTTCCTAGTTCTAGTAAGAACTCTAGCTGCTGCATTTTGTACGAGCTGTAGTTTATTTATCAGGCGAGCAGAACAACCACCCAGTAGAGCGTTACAGTAATCTAGCCTTGAGGTCATGAACGCATGAACTGTTCTGCATTTTTCATTGAGAGCATATGTCGTAGTTTAGATATATTTTTAAGATGGAAGAATGCGGTTTTACAGATGCTAGTAACATGGCCTTCAAATGAAAGATTGGTATCAAAATCGTCATCAATCAAATCCAGCTAACTGAGTTAGCAAAGTACGAAGAATGGACCCCTAGGCTGCGTTCAGCCCCGACAAAACATTGCAAAACATTTTTTAAACTGAAACGGTGGTGCGTTAAACACCTTTTTCTGATGGCAGCTGAGAAGGCCATTTTTTGTGTTCTTTTTGAAGAATTTTCGGAGCCTGATGAAACCAGGATTAAATAATTGTTTAATAATGCAAAATAAGCTCAATATAACAGTCACTGCCCTTGCCGTCCAGAATAAAAGAGAACATCCCGATCGAGTGAAGGGATTTGTGGAAACTGGTTCCTAATTATTGTGATCCAACGTTTGGATCCTCTCATTTCAGGATGAAAAGTCAAACATTTCATGTGAAGGATAATCAAATTCTTACCATTGTGTGAGCTTTATTACTGCGTGGTTTACATGTTGCTGCTGATTGGGCTGACATTTTTGACACACTCACCAAACAAGAGAAAACGTATCTCAAACCCCGTTGCACACTGTTTCCAGGAAACATGTCGTTCAACTCGGAAACCGTAGCAAAACGTTGCGCACCAGTTTGAGCTTGAATGTGCCCCTATAGTTTTTCTCAGTCTGGTTATTTAGAATTTACATTCACCTGTGTCCTATTAATTACCTCGTCAGCTCCCTCATTTGTTCTAGTATTTATACTCCTTTTTTTTCAGTTGTTGTCTCGTCTATGTTTAATGTGTGTAAAGTTTATTCTGTGATATTTTTAAGTTTCTCATTAACTACACACCATTCTGTGACACACTTTCTATTTGATACGGAGCCCCGCACATGACATGCAAGAAAAAAATGAAATTGTGCGCATGACTTACTATTTTGTTCCCTCGATTTATAAATCATGCACATTTTATAAATCAAGGGAACAAAATAGTAAATTGTGCGCATGTTTTAGTAAATCGAGGTAACAAATTAGCAAATCGTGCGCACGATTTAGCCTACTATTTTTTTCCTGCATGTCATGTCCGGGGCGCCGTAATTTTAATATATTTTAAAATGTAAAATAAAAAACAGGAATGTGTGGAGGTATTTTTTTTATCCGGAATTTTTGATGAACGGAAAGATTTAAATAGAAATATGAAATAAACAGAAAAGTGAGTTATTTTAAATTATTTAAAATAGAAATATTTATTGCACAATTTTGCACATGTACAAAGTGGGACAGGGAACATAACTATCATACTAACATCCAAATAACAAGACATTAACAAAAAATAACAAAAAAACCCTGAGGATTCAATATATTCAAAAATAGGATATCTTCTGAAACTAATGAATAAATATGATTATTTTTCAATGAAAGCCAATTAAAAACATTCATTCAAGATTTAGAGGTAAAATCACAATAGTAAAAAAGCTTTTTAAGTTTCAGGAAAAAACAAACTGAAAACTCTTCTGGAAAAATTCCACTATGTATTTATTCTAAACAGGATTTTGTATCAAGTCTCTTTAACCTTTGGGGAAAGCTCAAGACCAAAGTCTACAGCACTGAAAATCATCAACAATAAATCTACAATGCTTAAAAACTTTGTAAATCAAATGATTACGCTTATTGTTGATTCAATTTAATGGACCCTTGCTGAAATTAAAGTATCAGTTTCTTTTAAAAGAGAATCATACTGACCCCAAACATTTGAATGGTGTAAATATAATAACAGTCCTTTAAATTATAATAAACACAGAATAATAATCAACATTAAAGAGTTAGTTCACCCCAAAATGAAAATAATGTCATTAATTACTCACCCTCATGTCGTTCTACACCCGTAAGACCTTCGATCATCTTCAGAACACAAATTAAGATATTTTTGATGATAGCCTGCCTTTGTTACTAGCGGTTTAGTCCAAATTTTTCTGAAGCTTATGATGAACCGATTTAATTTAGGCTTTTACTCGCATGTAAACATTGAACAGTGCGAGTATGCGAGTAAAAACCTAAATTAAATTGGTTCATCATAACAAGTGATCTGTCCTCTTCATAAAATTTGGACTAAACCGCTCGATTCATACGGATTAGTTGTCCGATCTCTTTATGAAGTTTTTGAAGTGTCAAAGTTATAGTAACAAAGGCAGTGAATGGAAGGAAATCTGACAGCATTCTGTCATCAAAAAGATCTTAATTTGTGTTCTGAAGATGAACAAAAGTCTTACAAGTGTGGAACAACATGAGGGTGAGTAATTAATGACAGAAATTTCATTTTGAGTGAACTGACCCTTTAATATTCAGGGAAGATTAGACCACTCCAAAAAAGGTTGAGATCCACTGATGTAAATGATGATTTGCACAGGATATCTGGTAAACTGTACTGAGACACTGATGATATATTGAACATGAAGAGTTCAGAAACATTAAAAGATCAGATTCATAATTCATAATTCCTGAACCTGATGTGTTTTATCTCCATCAGATTCCCATCAGCTCAACCTGGATCTGAACACAGTGAATGAAAACCTCTGTCTGTCTGAGGGGAACAGAGTGATTACTTACACTAACACAGAGCAGCCGTATCCTGATCATCCAGACAGATTTGATTATTGGGAGCAGGTGTTGTGTAGAGAGAGTGTGTGTGGACGCTGTTACTGGGAGATTGAGTGGAGTGGACGTGTGTTTATATCAGTGTCATATAAGAGCATCAGCAGGAAGGGAGAGGATAGTGAGTGTGTGTTTGGACGTAATGATCAGTCCTGGAGTTTGATCTGCTATTCCTCCAGTTACTCATTCAGACATAATAACATAGAGACTAAACTCCCTGTAGAGTCCATCAGCAGGAGAATAGGAGTGTATGTGGATCACAGTGCAGGAACTCTGTCCTTCTACAGCGTCTCTGGAGACACAATGAGCCTCATCCACACAGTCCAGACCACATTCACTCAACCGCTCTATCCTGGGTTTAGGTTTGGTTATCTGTTTAGTTCTGGATCAGTGAAACTGTGTTGATGAATCAGAATAGACTGTAGAGAGATTCTACCCATAATGCTTTGAGCTCATGATGAATCAGTAACAGTGAGATGTTATAGAGCAGAGGTGCCCAAACATTTTACAACGAAGGGCCAAAAATCAAACTTGATCGAGGTCTGTGGGCCGAAAGTAAAAGTTGCATTATATCAAACTTTTATATTAAATTTAAAGTGGTAAACTTTGGTTCCCCTGACTTACAATTTCATAATTTTAAAACATTAAGCAATTTAGAAAAAAGAAAAAGAATCTTTTTATGAAACTAAATCATAACTAAACAAAATAACGTAATTTCCTAGAGGTTCTGACAAAATGTTATTTGCTGCATTTATTTAGAGTATTTAAAATGTTTAATTAATTTGAATGAATTATTTTAAAAAATCACTTTGACAGAATGATTCAATGACTCGCTCATAAAGACTTCACTTGTTTCATTACTGGATGAATCAGTGTTTTTGAAGGAATCTCTTGAATAAATGATTCAATGACAAATACATTTTTAACATTCATTTGTCGCCATCTGGTGGTGTAATAATGTCATAGATTCAAACATTATTTGAAGAAACAAGTTACGTTTAAAAGGTGATTTGCTCTATTTTGATTGCCACTGTAGGCATCAGTGTTCATATGTGCTACATATGTGCATATGTTCATATGAACTACAAAGTAATTCTGTGATAATTTGAATATTTGTAAGATAGAAATAACTATACTTTTGGGTTGAAAAGACTGAAGCTGTTTCAGACAACTGCTCCCTCTGGGGCAGCGGCAAGGGCAGGAATGAATGTTCCGGGTTCTTTTGTCAAAGGTTTAATAGACACACGAGAATCGTTGTCTTAATCGAGATCGCAATCTTGTAACGATTAATCATGCAGCTCTACAGCACAGTGTATATTCTCCAAATGCTCTCGCATATGCATAATATAGGCTACTGCAACTGCATGTGGACGAAAACAAAAATGAACTTTGTTAAAAACTGATGCACATATTTATGGATAATAATGCAGAAATTAAAACTTGGCAGAACAATTTTTCATAATTTAATTTGTGCATTTGTTTCCTCAATCTCGCATGCTCCGTGTTTGTTGGTGCAGCGCACATGTAATCGGAGATGACCGCTGTAATAATAATAGGCATTCACATAAACGATTATTCTGTATTTTCCATATTTTTTTCCATTTTTTGTTTTCACTCCTAAGCGGTCCTCCTTCAGACAGTCTACTTCTCATTGTAGGTTTTGTTTTTGTTTTCTCGTTTAGTCAGATGGGGCATGTACAATGGGCGTGTTAAACAGCCCCTGGGTTGCGTTAGAGCAGTGGTTTTCAACCTGTGGGCCGTGGCCCACTAGGGGTCCTCATTGATCCTCCAGGTGGGCCGCGAGATAACTTAAAATGAATTTAAATATATTAATATAATTCATTAATTTAATTATTAATATGTTACATTAAAAAGATTGATTAAATTAACTAAAAAATACATTTAAAACAAGGCACCACCTCTCTTGTAGATATTCTGTGATTGTGTCGGTTCAGCCCAGGCCGTTTCTCATCGTGCTGCTGTGAAATACAGACTGAACGGTGGCTCAAAACGCAAACTCTCTCAGTTGGAAAAAGAAAACCAGTGTCGCTAAAAAGGTTTTGATAGATGACGAATCGATGTAATGAAGGTAAAGATGATTACAGCGACATACAGGAGTCGTTCAAAAGGCATCCGCGAGTCCGTTATTATGCGCAAACAAACCGCACGTACGCTCTCGACTCACTGATCGATAAAACATCGTATTTCTGCATGAACACAGTTCAATATATTCGCGTAGTTGTCAAAATTAATGTACTGTGAGTGTTTTATAATGGATCCTCGCCGAACAAGCATGTTTTGGAGAAGTTTGAGAGGATCAGTGGTGTTATATGTGTTTAATAATTTTGAATGGATCCGCATAGTATTTAAATTCAGTCCTTTGGTATCTCCCTGTGGTCTTGTTTGGTACTTGTGCTTATTTGAATAAGTTACTGTATAACTGAGCACAGTAAGTACTTTTAAGTTGTAAAGAATGTCTGCAAAGTATGTTTGCAAAAAATAACTGAAAGTTTTCTTCTTGAGTTTCTTCTTTAAAGAAATAATAACATGGGGTTGAAAAGTAATAACACTACAATACAAATGTTTTTGTGAAGTTAAGGGGGGTACTTGGCGTTAGAGCACTCATAAATGGCGCACATCTACTTCAATGGAAGTTTTTTTGGCGGGCCAAATCTAAGTACATTACAGGCCAACTTTGGCCCGCGGGCCCTAGTTTGGGCATCTGTTATAGAGTCTCTTATTTTCTCTTTATTACATTAATGCTACAGCTGAACTTCTGTCAGTGAAATAAAATGTAAGAATAAATGTGTGTAATGAATCCTCAGATAGACAGTGAGTTGTGTGTGTGTGTGTGTGCGTGTTATGATGAGTGACGGTGTGTATCTGTGCTTTTCTCAAATTCTGTTTGTGTTGATGGAAATCACAGTCAGTCAGTTCTTATTGTAGTGTCACAAAAATCATTTTTATTATTACTATTTAAAATGCCTTCAGTTGAAATGATCACACACAGGATTCATTAAAATGTTTCATTCAATAAAAAAATTAGTTTTTTTTTGTAAAACTGATGAATGTCAATTTATTAATAAATGTGAAATCTATATCCTAATTATTGTTAACATGTAATCATTAATCTGCTAACAGTGATTGTAAATTAAACTGCCTAAATTATTACATTGTTAGCTAACTGCATGATTATATATGTACATTTCTGAAACCACATACATTGGACAGTCACCTCCGATACCAGATTGTCTAAATTGTAATGTTGACATGCATTCTCTGTAAAGCGGCTTTGAAACGATATGTATTGTGAAAAGAGCTATACAAATAAATGTAAATTGAATTGAATTGAATTGAAATATATAAACCCAGATCATCTAATTATACTGAAAACTCTTGATCAGTGAAAGTATGAGCTCAATTATTCTAATCTAATACAGTTTACTTTAAATAAACCTCCTCCTGAACAGGATTGAATTTACAGATCTGATGCTCTGACAACTCTGAGAAAAGATAAAAACAAGGATTGAGTCGAATCATCATCAGTACAATCCAGATAACTCAGAAAGGTACGAAAGAAGGAAAACTGTAAGCTGAACTCTGAAATGAGTCCAGATGAATCCCATCATTACTGTAAATGTCAGAATTGTTGGAGTTTCTTTGTTCAGTGGTTCATGCTGCTTGTCCTGATCTAGAAAGTATCCTGACATGATAAAACCATGTTTTTCTACATGAACTATGGTAATACCATGCTCTGAATTCATCATGTAGTGTTTTGTGAATAATGTCAGTGTTTTCTTTCTATATCTGTCATGTGATCGTCCCGCTGCTGCTCTCAGTGCTGTAATGAACACAAATAATTCAATATACAGTATATAGTGCAGGCAGGATTTTCTCAAGAGGCCAGTCATTAATAGATTTTGTAGCTAATCTGGAGTTTCATCTTGAAGGGAGTTGGTCTTCTATAAATATTTCATCGATGTCAAGGTGGTTGGGTTGAGTTTTCCTTAGACATCTCCACAGAGGGTATGGCATGTTCTTCCATATCAGAGCAGGTCATTATCATGCAAAGAAAGGTGAAGAATAAGACTTTTATTAGTTGCTTGTACGCTGTGGGACTATGATCTCTAAGGCACAGATGTCAGACTGAGGATCATGCGTTTTTTTTTTTTTGTTGTTGTTTTTTTTTAAACTTTCGATGATTTCTCAGATGTATTTAAATATAAAATCTTCTGTATAATCTAAAATAACATTAAACATGTTTCCTCCAAACAATTTTGTGTGGCACAAACACGTTCATTCAACATAAATCTATGCTTGGAGATAATTACCTGTTTAATTTTGGCCAAATTGAACACTTAGCATTTGTGGAAATTTTAAATAGTTTGCAGTCCTTGGAGGCACAGAATTTTAAAGTCATTTTTTGTTGGGTACCAGGGCATTGTGGTATTACAGGGAAAGGACAAGCTGATGGTGGCTAAGTAAGCTTCATCTTCAAAGCTCAAAAATGCCAAATTCCACCTTCAGATCTCAGACCTATTATAAACAATTACATTTGTAAGAAATGGCAAGCTGAATGGGATGAATGTACAACAAACAAACTTTACAAAATCAGTCCTGTGGTTGGTGCAAAACGTTGTGTCCACTTTGAAAATTCTTGGGATCTTATTATCTACACACGCTGTCGAATAGGGCACTCCAGTTTAACCCATATGTTTCTGTTAACGGGTGAAGATCCTCCTTTATGCCCCTTGTGCCAGAATCCATTATCACTGAAGCATATTTTGATGGATTGTGTTAGTTTGAAATCTGTTAGAATTCTTTATTTTTCTGTTGACATTTATGAAAATTTTTTTAATGAAGACTAGATTTATTTTTAGAATTTTTATTTAAGATCACATTTAAAAATCGAATTTAATTAAAAAACAAAACAAACAAAACTTCTCGCCATGAATATAGCCGAGGTAGCTCGCATGGCGTTAAACTGTAACCAAACAAACAATTTTGGCCAAATTAAAGATAGGAATCTACATAGGCAGACCTCAGTGATAAGCAGTGTGAGGGAGATGATTATCCAAGCAGACACCTGCATGACATCCTTAGAGAAGAGTGGCCTACCCGGCAAGTATAAGGCCTGGGGTTACCAACACAAGTGTAACACAGTTTGTTTATGTACGGAAAGGAGGCAAGAACCAGTGAACGTTTAAACACTTTTAATAAATAAAATAAACAAATACAAAATGAAAGTAAAACACAAACATAATAAAACATAACATAAAATCCAGGCCTGGTCCTGTCTCCTCCTTCACTGTTGTTGCTCCCCCTTTTATGCTTCCGGAGCTCCTCCATGAGATACAAGACAGGTGCAACGCATAGCTGAGGCTCATTATCCCTCCCACCACCGGCCTCGCGCCGTTCTCACGGCTCTCGCCCCACCCTGCTCGTCACAACAAGTTACTCCCTAGGCTGCTCTGGCCTCTGCTCGTTTATGAGGTACCTGTCTCTACTGTTGAGGGATTGGATAGGAAGATTAACACCTATTTGAGGAGGTGGTTGGGCATCCCAAGAAGCTTCTGCTCCATTGGCTTGTACAGCACAGCCAGCAAGCTGCAGCTACCAGTAACATAAGTGGTTGAGGAGTATAAAGCGACAAAGTCATGCCAGGCCATGATGCTGCGAGACAGCAAGGACAAAAGAGTATGCCAGGCAGGTATTGTGGTCAGAACGGGTTGTTCATGGTCAGCCAGCAGAGCACTGATGGAAGGCTGAGGATCGACTGCATCATGCTGACATCTTTGGGACAGTAGCTCAGGGCAGGCTTGGAATGGGTTGCTCCACCAGAACAAGCTGGACATGCGATCCGGACATCATCCGCCATGTTGACGTAATCATGTGACTTATGATGTTATCACAAGCGCCACAACTTAAAAGATACGAGTGACAGGATTAATTCATCCATCTGTAAATATGTTGATATTGATTAAATTTGCTCATTTTGTGGTCTTGTTTAAGAAATTTGCTCATTTTTCACCCCAACACTTACACACAATAATAATTATAAATGCTGACCAATACATAATTATTACTTTTTTTTTTACTGAAAATGTTTTTGTGAAACAATCAAAATGCAACTTGTTTTGTCACATGATATAGCTATGTCCTGTTGTGTGTAATTTGCTTCTTTGTTCTTATTTTTAATAACAAAATTAAATAACCAAAATATCTATATTGTGATATATTGTTACTGTTATCGTTATTTGAATTAAAATGTCTTATATCTAAATGACACATAATACTTCATTAAGTCATACACTGTCTTTAATGTGTATTTTTACATTTGTAGCTATTTGCATATTAATACTGTAATATCTGGTATAAATGGTTCCTACATCCAAACATTACAGTTTTGCATATTAGACAAAATATCTCACTGTTTCATTGGTAGTTCCTAATATTTTATTGGGGATAGATAGATGGATAGATAGATAGATAGAATGTCAACGGGACTTTTATTTTGGTCTGGTGGTGTGATGTCATAATGCTGCGCCGCACTCCTGCATCTGTTGTGATTCGGCTGAAGAAAGGTTTGTGTTTTTACGCATTTAAAGTGTTTAAATAAGTGCAAACTGTTGAGTCAATTTAATTGTTTTTTCAAGCTATGTAGAGTTAACATTCTTGAAACGTTGCAATGCTTTATTTAACATTAATAAGCGTTATTTTTGGGAGTAAATCGCATCCATTTATGAGTAACAGACAATGTGCATCTCATTTCGCTCTATATAACGTGAATCAGTTTATCGTAAACACGAATTCATTTTCTGGAAAGAAGTGATGAGAGAAACTTTTTGAATCTGCGAGTCAGTTGAATCAAATTCTTTGTAAAATGATTCAGTGATTCGAATCGCCGTACGCTGACGTCACTAGCTGCTTAAAACGAGATCAACAAACCAACTGCAAATGTTTTCATAAAAAATGTACTCCATTAAATGTGATATACGAATAATTTAATACAAAATATAAATCATAATTACAAGACACACCCAGAGATGTAGTTTGGATTTATTTTTCTTTCTGTTAATTATTCTCATCTTAAACACAGAAAAACTCCTGGTGAAGCGTCTGAGATCCACGTGACACACTATTATAAAGATGGTGTTTATTAAAGAAGAGAGTGAAGACATAAATATGGAGTTTATTAAAGAGGAGATTGAAGACATGAAGATTGAAGAAACATTCAGAGTGAAACAAGAAGAAACTGCGGAACAAACAGGTTGGTTTCATTATCAAAGCTGAACTCAACTGTCAAGTGTTTTTATTTGACGTGGAACAGGTAAGACATGTTGATCACATGACCAGTCAAATACTAATGCTGCCTTCAACCTGAGAAGATCCTGGTTATTTGGTGTTTGTTATTACGACATATAAATGGAAAAATATTTCAGACATTATTTTCTGTAAAATTAAACCCAAAATCAACTTCAGAATTAAAAACAATGAAAACCATTAATTTCTTTCACTTATTTATGCAACAGTATCTAAGGCCCTGTTTCCACCTGGTATTAAGATGTGTTTTGGTCGATCGGATCACAAGCGGACGAGGGAGATATACTGGTGGTTTTCACTGGTGTTTTAATCCGTCTCTTTTTTTCCACTTTCAACCACTTCTGTCCTGATTTCTTCAAGTCGAGTCACCTTTATTTCCAGCTTAAGTAAGTTCAGCATTGATTCAAAATCATTAGTTATTCATTTAGTTAATTCATATCTGAATTAGCAGCTCTGGAGAAAACAGTGAGGTTATTGTCCAGTTCAGTTCCCATACAATGGTATCAACGCAGGCAGATCAAAAACATTATTGAATATCAAGTGTCCCCAACTAAGCAAGGCAACAGCAACAAGGAACCCAAACTCCATCAGGTGACAAAAATGGAGAAAAAAACCTTGGTAGAAACCAGGCTCAGTCGGGGGCAGGGTTGCCACGTTTTCACAACAAAACCCACCCAATTTCTCCTCAAAACTTCCTGGGGGTAAAATTCGCATTTTTGTCGGGGCTCCCCTTGTAAAATTCGCATTCCAGGGACTAAATATCACGTTATTTTGGGTCGATTCAACCCACGGACATGAAAAACAACCCGCGGCAACAGTGTAAAAGTAGCCCAATTCCGCAGGCAAACCGTGAACTTGGAAACACTGGTCGGGGGGCCAGTTCTCCTCTGGCCAACATGAACAGTGCATGATTATGATTCAGCCAGTGTTACAGGTCACAAGTCCGATTGGGTTCGCAACAGTCAAAATATTTAATCCAGATACATCTGGTTGAAGATCGGATTCATCACGCCAGTATGGAAATGGTTTTGTTGAGGATCTGTGACACTAGCTATGTTTTCATCCACCTATTTTTATTCGCATTTTGGGATATCGCATAAAAAAAACCCTGGATGGAAACGCCAAGATGCGCATAAATTCTAAAAATGTGCATAAAAAAAGTATTCGTTTTTGTTCTCTTCGACTCGCTGGATGGAAACAGGGCTTTATTCAAAACGTTTTATGCGATATTCAAAATTTGAAGGTTAAATACGCAATTTTGGATGGAAACATAGCTACTGGCTGTTGTGTCGGTGCCTTCACAGGGGATAGTTTTCGTTCCTTTTCCCACCCTCTACACTCCCACTTTTCCATAGCTTTGCACAGCCATTCCGTGAGACTTTTCCAACGGCCAATTCATTCAGGAACAAAGCGAGTGACTGTCTTTATTGAGTTGCTCAGAGACTCGGTTTTGCTGTGGTTTAATTTTTTTATTCAATATAACTACATCATAGGATATAAATATAAAACAATAATTAATCGGGGCAAAAATGCCGATGTATCCTGATTTTTGGGGATACATCAATTGGGCATACATCAGTTCAGCTTGCACGTCATTAAAACAATAATTACAGTATCATCATAGAAACACATATCGCACACTTCTATGCATATAAAGGATTAAAAGATTAGTTTGCCCAAAAATGAAAATTCTGTCACCCTCATGTCGTTCCACACCCCTAAGTCCATCTTCGGAACACAAATTAAGATATTTTTGATCAAATCTGATTGCTCAGTGAGGCATTCTTTGATAGCAAGATAATATAATCTGTTTGGGTTCAACCTACATGCTACAGTGCATAAATGTTTGGTACCATCGATACTTGCGTTACTGTAGAAAAACAAGTACGATCAGGATTTTAAAATGGTACCGAAGTATCGGTTCTCATGACATCCCTAGTTTCAAAGACATTTGTCATTATTTTGCTTTGATACACAATCAGATGGTAAAAGCAGGTCATCTGTAACTTCAACAAAGTTTCTATGCAATGATTGGGCTTAAATTCTTCACAAATACTGTTGAAAATTGAACATGGTTCAGAAGACACTACTTTTCTGTATGTTGGTTATTTTTATATCATTGTTTTGTTTTTATCTTGTTTTGTTCTGTGTTCTTTTGCTAGCATCTGTGAGTGTTTTGGTTTCATGTTTGGTCGATTAAGGAGTTGTAACTCCAACTGTAAGTGATGTTTGGACCATCATGTTGGGTCATTCCAAAGTTATAACAAACATATTCTGCCTAATAAATAAATACATAGAATAACTGTGTGATGAGTTTTTGGTATGATGGTTGAGCGGGAAGGTTGCCCTAGTTTCTTTTCTTTTTGCTTTTTTTTTTTTTTTTGGTTCTTAATCCTTATAGATATAGTAAATGGAAGATCAGTCTACAATTAATCAGTCTTCAATAATGCAATTAATCTCCTGGGTCAAATTGGTTTTTTTGTTTTTTTAATTAAGGGTTTTACCACCAGTTTGACAGTTTTGAGACATGCCCTAAAGCAAGTAAAGTGAGCAATTTTGAGAATTTTTCTCAGATTACATCAGACAACATTTCTTTTGGTAGTTTAGTGTTATAAGATGGTTTTGATGGTTAAGTTGGTTTTGATGCTTTACATGTTTAAATGTTTGGATGTCTGTTTCTTTGTGCCATTGAACTGGGGTTACCCTTTTTTCTCTCACTTTCTTCACCTTAGACCTGATGTCACTGAAAGAGGAGAGTGAAGTACTGAATGAAATGGAAGAGAAATATCAAAATAACAATCATCATGATTTCATTACTGGAGAAAAACCTTGTAGTTGCTCACAGACTGAAAACACTTCCTCACAAAAAATGGCTCAAAAGACGGGGACTATGAGTCATTTTGTCTGTAAACAGTATGGAAACAGATTCAATCAAAACACAAGCTTTAACAGGCAAACAGAAATTCACACTGAAAGGCCCTACACGTGTCCTCAATGTGGAAAGAGTTTTTATCATAAAGGACACTTTAAGGACCACTTGGTAGTTCATACTGGAGAAAAGCCTTTCACCTGCCAACAGTGTGGAAAACGTTTCACCCGAAAAGAAAGTCTTAATTACCACATGAGAATTCACACTAAAGAGAGCTTTTTCACCTGCCAAAAGTGTGGAAAAAGTTTCACCCGAAAGGCAAGCTTTAACAGGCACATGGAAATTCACATTGATAAGTCTTACACGTGTCCTCAATGCGGAAAGATGTTTTATCATAAAGGACACTTTGTAGACCACTTGGTTGTTCACACTGGAGAGAAGCCTTTCACCTGCCAACAGTGTGGAAAAGGTTTCAGCCGAAAAGGAACTCTTAATTACCACATGAGAATTCACACTGGAGAGAAGTCTTTCACCTGCCAACAGTGTGGAAAAAGTTTCACTCAAAAAGGAAGTCTTAATTATCACATGGTAGTTCACACTGGAGAGAAGTCTTTCACCTGCCAACAGTGTGGAAAAAGTTTCACCCGAAAAGAAAGCCTTAAGTACCACATGAGAATGCACACTAGAGAGAGCCTTTTCACCTGCCAACAGTGTGGAAAAAGTTTTACCCGAAAAGGAAGGCTTGATTACCACATGAGAATTCACACTGGAGAGAAGCCCTTTACCTGCCAACAGTGTGGTAAAAGTTTCAACCAAAAAGGAAGCTTTAACAGGCACATAAGAATTCACACAAGAGAGAAGCCCTTTACCTGCCAACAGTGTGGAAAAAGTTTCAACCAAAAAGGAAGCTTTAACAGGCACATGAGAATTCACACAAGAGAGAAGCCGTTTATATGTGGTTAAGGTGGAAATAGTTTCAAATGTAAGGAAACCCTTGAGTAATACATGAGGATTCATGTATGAACGATTTTATATGTCTTCAGTGTGGAATGAGATTTACAGACAGGAAACATGAATCATGTAATAACTGTAACAGATGTTGTTTGTTAAAACGTACAGTATCTGTATTTAGCATGATTTTTAATGCTTGTGGCCTTGAAGACAAATGGAATGTATTGAGTGTGGAATCTGTCTAAAATTGATGCCAGACTACGTCCTTAACTATGGTGGCCTAGTAGTGCACAACACAACTAAATTGAACAAGCAAACATAAGTTCACAACAACAGAAAAAAGCCACAACACAACGGAAATACTCCAGACCACTAGGGGTCTCATTGAGCTCAAAGTTAGTTTTCCTTGCCACTGTTCTGCAGAGTCGACAGTTTTACAAAGATATAAATACCACGATTAGGTTTAACAGTATGCAACCACTGTATATCGACATGAAATAGTAATTCATAATTACTTATGTGCATTATAGCTGAATATTTATACCTGGGAATGATTTGACATGCTACCACGGCGCATGATTAAGGGAACGTCTGCCAATTCGACCAAGTGCTTAAAACATATAATTTGTATTCATTAAAATTACTTTCAACATTTAAAATCAGACATGTTCAACTAACTTTACTGAGCCTGGAGAGCCCCCTAGTGGTTGGGAGCATTTCCGTTGTGTTGTGGCTTTATTTTGTTGTGTTTTGAACTTGTGTTTGCTTTTTAAATTTAGTTGTGTTGTGCACTACTGGGCCACTGTACTTAACAGCTGAAAAGCAGCATGACCCCCTCTCATTAGTTAGTGTCAGGAAGTCTGTTGATCAGAGTGTTGGACTGTTATTAACTAAGTTAACAAAGTTCCATGATGTCATATGCAAATATAGTAGTCAACATTTGAAGTGGATCAAAAGCTTTTATCAAAGTTATCCTAAAACCTTCTTCTTAAGGTTAGGTTAGTTTTAGGACAACTTTGATGAACTTTTTTGATTCACTTCAAATGTTGACTACTATAGTATGCAGCAGTATATTTTAAAAAGAATGGTTTACATAATCTTACCGTCACCAGAATGTGATTTAGTGTACATAATTCACTTGACAAATTGAAATAAATTGATTACAAACTGGTATTATATATATTTATATGTATTCTGTTAATCTTTTTTTCTTTTACTACCAAGACAAAATGTGGTTCAAGAAGCATGAAGAATCATTTTCACACATGAATTGGCACCTCTGAGTCCTGACCTTAACCTCATTGAAAGTCTTTGGGATGTGCTGGAGTAGACTTTACAGAGCGCTTTATTGACAATTCTTTAGGCTCTAATGGGCTCAGTTGCCATATTAGACAGTTTGACAGTTTACTTGAGGCATAAATCCCCCTAGCCTGACAATAACTAAATGGTTCTTAGCTACATACACATTGTAAAAAGCGATACAACAATTGAAAAGGAAAAAAAAAATAGTAGTCCATTAAATATAGTTTCTAATGAAAAAACATAACGAACACAGCACCAGTTCCGTTTTTTCCGTAGGTAGAATAGGGAAGGCATAGGACATAAAGCGTAAGCTTTTTGAAGAATACGAAAGTGCGGTTTTGGCCGAAGCACATGCAAGGCGATTATTTGTGTTTATAAAGCATATACAGTTGTATTTTTTTCGAAAATGACCGATCTTTTTACTAGAAAAGACCCTTATTCCTCGTCTGGTATCGTTTAAAGCCCTTTGAAGCTGCACTGAAAATGTAATTTTGACCTTCAACCGTTTGGAGGCCATTGAAGTCCACTATAAGGAGAATAATTCTGGAATGTTTTCATCAAAAACCTTAATTTCTTTTTGACTGAAGAAAGAAAGACATGAACATCTTGGATGACATGGGGGTGAGTAAATTATCAGGAACATTTTATTTGAAAGTGAACTAATCCTTTAAAGTGCACAATACCCTACTGTCAGATCATTATAAAATCAATAATTCATTTTTGGAATTTTATCGGTCATTGTAATCTTCTGAACAAGCCTCTGATTGTGTGGACTTTAATAATTTTTCCAAAGATCTCTCATTACCTCGCATCAGTACTGATGCTGTGCAGTTTCTGGACAGCCCCATTTCTTTAAATGAGATTCAGGATGCCATTTCAGCCATGCAAAGTGTCAAGAGCCCTGGGCCAGATGGCCTTTCAGCTGAATTTTTTAAGAAATTTTCTAGACAATTGGCTTCTATTTGTTAAATATGTACAATGAATCATTTGATCTAACCTGTCTTCCCCAAACTCTATGAGAAGCCTCAATTTCCTTAATTCTGAAAAGGACAAAGATCCCCATATGTGTAGTTCATATCACCCAATATCTCTTTTAAATGTTGATGTAAAATTTTAGCCAAAATTCCTGCTTTGCGATTAGAAACAATACTTCCTAGTATAATTTCTACTGACTAAACTGGCTTCATTAAAAACAGGCTCTCAGTCTTTAATGTCAGATGGTTATTCAACATTCTCTATCATCCTGTGTCTTGATTTGTCGCTGAAGTTTTGATCTCAGCTGATGCGGAAAAGGCATTTGACAGGGTCGAGTGGGATTACTTATTTTACACTCTTCAGATGTTTGGTTTTGGACCAAGTTTTACATCGTGGATCAAGTTATTATACAAAGCCCCACTTGCTTCTGTTTGTACTAACAATATTTCTTCTGCATATTTTCAGATTAATCGAGGCACAAGACAAGGTTGACCCCTCTCGCCTCTTTTGTTTGCAGTTGCGATAGAGCCTTTGGCCATTGCTTTGTGTCAAATCTCAAAAATTGCTGGTATAATCAGAGGAGGATGAGAGCATAAAGTCTCTCTATACGCAGATGACTTGCTCTTATATATTTCTGACCCATCTGAATCCTTACCTCACGTCCTCAATTTTTGATATATTCGGAAGGCTCTCCGGCTATAAATTGAGTTTACAGAAAAGTGAAATGTTTCCCATCAACAACGCTGCCCTGGAGTTCTCTTTTTCTTCTCTCCCATTTAAGGTTTCATTTACATACATTGGTATATGTGTATATAATACTTTTTCTAAACTTTTTACTGAAAACTTCACCCGTTTATTGGAGCGAGTTGAACAGGACTTAAAGTGCTGGACCTCACTTCCTTTATCAGTCGCAGGTCGAATAAATTCTATCAAAATGAATGTGCTGCCTAAGTTTACCTATCTGTTCCAGTGTATCCAAGTGTTTATTCCCAACTCATTTTTTCATAGGCTGGATAGCGCGCTCACCTCATTTATATGGAATGGCATACCTGCTAGAATGAGTAAAAGTCTTCTACAACATCCTAAGCCACTTGGCGGAATGTCTTTGCCTAATTTTCAATGTTATTATTGGGCTTCAAATATTTGCCTTATACTGCACTGGCTCTACGAAGATCCCGGAGCTGATGCCCTGTCATGGGTAGCCATTGAAACTACCTCATGCTTGCCTTCTTCCCTAGCAGCTTTAGTTTATGCTCCTCTTTCCTTTCTCTATGACAAATTTACTAAAAACCTACTTGTAAGATCTACGCTTAATCTGGAAACAGGTGAGACGTCATTTTGGCTGGCAAACTGTCCCCTAAATCCCCTGTTCATTCTAATCATGTCTTTAATCCCTCAATAATTTATTTATTTTACATCTTGGCATGCTAAAGGCATTAGGGAAATTAATGATTTGTACTATGAGGGGGCTTTCTGCTCATTTCAGCAGATGTGTGAGCAGTTTAATATTCCAAAGAATAATTTTTTCCGTTATCTCCAAATTCGTGATTTTGTGCGTGAAATGTTCCCTCAGTTTCCTGCTCCACCTCCCTGCTCTCCATTTGATCATTTATTGGAAATTTGCCAGATGGATACTATGCAGTGCAGTTCTAAACGTCTGAAAAATTAAAAAACGGTAGAAGACCGGTTGGTGTGTAGGCTACTGCCAAATGTTAAGCAGTTCACCTTTAGTGAAGCTGATTGTGTGGGGAAAAAACAAAAAACAGGACAAACAAAATCAGAAAAACAAACTGAGCAACACTGAGGTGGTTGTCCATGGCGCTATCTTGTTCTTGACAGATAAAAGTACAGATACATCACTTATAATGTATTCAAGATAAAGTACACATTTTTAAAACTACTAAGTATGACCAGAGGCCAGCAATTATGCATTATAATTGAGGCCAATCTGTGGCTTTGTCTTCTCTGCTGCTCAGGATAGGATCTTTGTGCATGATGCTCATCAGCAGTACATTTTCGCTAGTTTGGGGTAGTAAGAGACAACAGTAGCGCTATCATAATTAGAGGAAGTTGCCTTTCGGTTTTTCATATTGAGAAGCTTTTGGAAGTTTAGATTTAGTTTTTTCATATGGCTCACATCATGGTTAGCTTCATCTTTAATATCTCCCCCCAAGAAGATAGATTAAAAAAAGTCACAGACAATGTTGTGACCACTCAGACCTGTGGACATGTCAAGCATGACACCCAGGCCCTGGATCCATTCTGAAGCATCTTCAGGCTTCCAGGTGTATACCTGCATGTTCCAGACATAACTGCAATGGTTATTGCATGCAGCCCATATACTGATGCCATACTTCAGTGGTTTGCTAGGCATATACTGTACTGTCTAAATGGAAATGGGACTAGCCTTTGATCTACTGTTACATTAGATACTGGATTGTATACCGTAGAAGTAGAAGATCTTCCCCTTTTGTCCCTTATGGAACCAGGCTTGTTTATTCCTTGTCTGAAGCCTGGTTTGAGATTTGAGACCAATATAAAACTAGCATTTGGTAAGAACGACGTGCTTGTGACAGAAAAATAAAATTCTTTGTTTATTTTTAATCCTACAGTTTTAGATTTTAGAGACAAAAACTGTAAATTACATGAGAACTAAATGACATGTCATGAATTACAGTGCAGTGCCATTATTATACCACATATGATATCGTGACTTCAAAGCAAGCATTATTGATCTAACATATTACTGTACTACTGGTTTGTAGGGGAAATATGCAATGAAAATATTAGGAAAAGAAAATTACACAATGTCTCATTATTCTCTTATTTATTTATGTAGGATGACTTTTATACAGTAATCTATTGCAAATTTCAAACCCACATTAGTCCTCATTAATACAGGTTCATATGTTAATGATTCTTCATGTTTTTCATCTTAAATCATATGCTGAAGGTTCACGTTCAATTATTGGATTCACATTCTGCAAAGCTCCTGTTATCTTAAGGGAAACAGTAGGAAACCACTGAAAGTGTTGTGGTTATTCTGGGTATCAAATAACCTCTTGTCAGACAAAAGTTTCACATAGACAACATCTCAATGCGTGCGGCTGGAGCAATTGGTCCTTTTCCGAGAAAGGGTTCTTCGGCGGGACTTTCAAACAAGATTTTAACTTAAGAGTAAAATAACCGGAAAATAAAGAAGGAAGAGTCCGTCTCGTAGATAACGAAGAGTGAGGGCGACGGATGAAGAAGACTCAATGGATGAAGAAGACTCAACAGAGGAAGGACGTGTGTCGTTGTCTTTTAAAGACAAACAAACCAAACCGCCTCCTTGGGTGAACAGCCAATGGCGAGGGTGAAAGTTTGGCGGGCAAACTTTTTCTTTGTCTCCATTTACGACCTAATTTGCATAGTTTATGAAGTGTCAGATCTGAGTATGTTTTCTTCGCAATACTATTAAGAATAGAAAAATGCATTTTACAGTAACATAACATACATTGTTAATTAGAACATTCAGAGAGGTTTAAAACAAACCCAAACATGCTGGGTGGCAAAGACATTAAGGGAGAGATACAGTTCTACACTCGCATATAAAGGTTTGGGGTACAATTCACAAAACTATAGTCGTAACTTAATATTAAATACATGATTAAACTGAAATACAGGCTTACAGGATTACATTTTAATCATATTTTAATGAATGTGACTTAAAGAGAGTCCTGGTATGTTCCTCTGTGCGCGCGCGTACGTGTATTGGAGTTTGACGACGTCTGGAACGTGGCCACATGGCTTGCCGTAATTCGATCTGAGTTTATCGCGATCGTTTGAAGTCACAAGGGAGAGATTCATGGATCCATCGACACAGCCATAAAATGTGTCAAGTGAGCTGTTAATGTCCGCCAGGCCGGAGCCAATGTGAGATTTACAAACAAAAGATCAAGAAGGTAACACTTTAACAAAGTTTATAGTTGACTTGCTTATCTGATCCTGCACAGACGCTACAACATTTATTTCTGTGGTGACTGATATCTTTAAATGTAATTATTAACCTGATTTACAACTTTTCACATGGACAAATGACATAGATTTTGGGAAAGTAAATATATTAACTTACAATAATAATGTTTACATTGACTTGTTTTACAGTATCAAAATGTGAGTTTTGTTTTTATCTTTGTTAATTATTACTTAGTCCCTTGTGAAAAAGAAGTGCACTTTAGTATACTTTTATAAAATGTACTTATTATGCAAATAATAAGAGGCTGGATTCAAACTGGAGCTGATGTACTCTGTAGTTACCTCAGGATAGGCATCCCGAGATAAAACAGAAAAGCAAATGGAAAATAATTAGCGTAGCTGCTGTTCATAACATTAAGCAAAGATAGTCATGTGCATTTAATCTGAAATAACTGGAGTACAAGGATATGAGATGCATTATGTGAATGCTTGGCTAAAGAGATGCGTCTTTAATCTAGATTTAAACTTGGAGAGCGAGTCTGAGTCCTGAACCATTATCAGGAAGGCTATTCCAGAGTTTAGGTGCCAAATGTGAAAACGCTCTCCCTCCTTTAATGGACTTAGATATCCTAGGTACAACCAGAAGTCCAGAGTTTTGTGATCTTAAAGAGCGTGATGAATTTTAGGGCGATAGAAGATCGGTTAAATACACAGAAGCTAAACCATTTAGGGCCTTATAGGTCAGTAGCAATACTTTATAATTGATACAGAACTTAAAGGGTTAGTTCACCCAAAAATGAAAATTCTGTCATTAATTACTCACCCTCATGTCGTTCCACACCCGTAAGACCTTCGTTCATCTTCGGAACACAAATAAAGATATTTTTGATAACATCCGATGGCTCAGTGAGGTAAGTCCCTTTAAGGTGATGATACACAGTAATTTTATTTGGGCATTTATTGAGAGTGGACAACAAATTTGTTGCCCATTCTCAATAGGAAAGTGCCCAAGCAACATTGCTCAAAAAGCTGCCCCGTGTATCATCACCTTTAACCTAATTAAGGTAATTACATGTTTGTTAACATAGCTAGCTAGCCTACAAATAATTAGTCATTAAAATAATGTGGTACAACAAAAATTAAATAAAATATCATATAAAAACTAGTGTATTTTCAGCTGTTGCTAAAAGTAACATTTTTCAACACCATCCAACAGTACTTTAAGAAATGCTAAGGATAACAAACATTTTACTCACCGATTGTCGTCAACCAGCAGGGCCTCACAAACTGGTTCTGCTGCAATGACAAAACACAACTTACTTAGCTAACTTGTCTATCTTACTTTAAAAAATGAAATGTATATCATTTATGAGTATATTCTATGACATGCATTTTTCTCATCCAGTGAAATTACAGAGCACATAAAAGATGAAAAGTACAAGTTCTGTGAAGAAAACGTATTACCTGCTTTCAACGCTTCGATATCTCTGGGCCGGAGTACGGTGATCACGGCCTCATCACCGGCTCCTGGAATACTTGCTCTGACTAGAAGATCATTTCCCTCCTCTTTGTTTTCTTACCAACTTTCGTCCGCAAGTTTTAAACCTACCCCACGAATCTGCGACTCACGCAGCAATGGAATTGTTTTTTTGGCATTTCCATAGTCCAGTTCAGAACTGCTAAATTAAATGAAACCTAATGCCCACCAGGGGGCAAACAATTTCGTTTTTGTCGCATAACTTTTATTTCACTGACAAAAACTGTATATAAAAACTAGAATACCTCTACCACGATGACGAGAATTGAACATGATGGCTGTATGTGTAACCTTCATCCTTCCCTCGCACTTTGTAACAAATCTTACCCTCGTGGGTCAAAATGACCCGAAGCCCTTAAATTATTTTTTTTTGTCCAGAGAGCTTATTTCATTTCATTTTGATAGTATTTTTTTTAACAATATCTAGTGATGGGAGATTTCAAAACACTGCTTTGAATCTTTTGTTCGAATCCATGGTATGGAGCGCCAAAGTCACATGATTTCAGCAGTTTGGTAGTTTGACACGCGATCCGAATCACTGATTCGAAACGAAAGATTCAAAGCAGTGTTTTGAAATCGGCCATCACTAGATATTGTTGAAAAGTCATTATTTTGTTTTTTTGGCATGCAAAGTATTCTCGTCACTTTATAATATTAAGGTAGAACCACTGTAGTCACATGAACTGTTTAAATATGTTTCTAGTAGCTTTCTGGGTGTTTGAAAGTGTAAATTAAATTACTGTCTATGGAGGCCTCACTGAGCCATTGGATTTCATCAAAAATATCTTAATTTGTGTTCCGAAGATGAACAAAGGTCTTACGGGTGTGAAACAACATGAGGGTGAGTAACATTTTTTTAAAAAATGAGTTTCGGGTTAAAATGACCTGAGGGAAGGATGAAGGGTAATGAAGGGCAATTTACATAGCAACAGCAAACAAATTTCCTGCATAGTAAAAGCCAAGAGAAAAATTTCCCTAAACAATTAAAAGGTATAAAAAGTTTAAACCTAATTCCCACCAGGAAAATTACTTATTTTGAATTGGAATAATACAGTTTCAATTGGAGGAATTGTCTCTAAGTTAAAGCAGAATGTGGTAACATCCAATAAAAGCACAGTTTATTATTTGACCATAAGTACTCAAAGGTAACTTCACTTTGACTAAAAGCTATAAACAGACCAAAGCGACTTGGTTTAACATGCCTTGTGCCTATTTATCATTTCTATAAATGGACCTGAGTAAGACAGATACTTTACTCATTTTGTATGTGAATGCAATATTCACATACTTATAATCAAGTATAGACATCACGTCAAATGGCAAGATTCCACTTTCATGTAGAAGGTTTGTATGATGTATGAAATGAAACTTAAATAATTTCTGATCTTTAAGTAAAAGACAAAATGTTTGTAACCCTGCTGCTGCACGGTGTTGTATGCCCTCCAGTAATCAATGAGAATTTGACTACCAGTTCTTATGATGTGTAGCAGATGCCTTCTAGAACGGTGTTTGACCAACTTCAATACTGCTCTTCGACGTGTGGCCCTCACCTCCAGCATTCCAAAGACTCATGAATGTTTTCTTCTCCAGGTTCTCCCAAATCGTCCATGTTTGTACTACAAATAGTCAAATCAAAATGATACAGTCATGTTATTATTCATTACCTGAAGAACATGACATAAAAAGATATTTTTATCTTGCTTGTCAATATCATCTGTACCTTTTTTGGTGGTCGAATTTGCTTTCATCAATGAAAACAGAATCATGTCTACCACCAATTCTCATCTTTTTTCTCCTCTTAAGTTGTTGAATGGGAGTGATGCAGCAGTGGCGAAGAGTATCATATACTTTTTTAATTGATGCACTACTTCCACAAACCCCTTCCTCAATCATGTCCAGATGTCTTTTCCTGAGACCTTGAGCAAAACTGACAATTCAAAATGAATGGTTAAACCATACACGAGATAGCCACAACTTCACTCAAAAAAAAAAAAAAAAAAATGTAAACAAATAAAATGAAGCTACATTATACAATGTATCCAGAATAAAAAATATTTCTTGAATTTGCCATGTGTCAGAGGTTTGTGAGACACACTAAGCTAAAAACTAAAATTTAGGTTGTTTGCACGACGTCATTGCTGTGGCGCAAAATGCGGCTGGAGGGCAGGAAGTGATTTCTCTATGTAGAATCATGAAACAAGTTTGTGTTGCCTGACTTTGATGGCACGTATCTTCATCACAGTTTGCAGTTCAGACTGCAATATTAATAATATTACATGTTTTGTCTCTTAGAAATGCAAAGTTGACAGTAGCTTGAGTTGGAATGCAGATGTAAATGTGTTAACGAAAACTGTAACTGTTACGTTGACTGTTCGGAGACTAATCGTAGTCCATATAACATACATAAGGTCAAAACAACAGGGTAATCAATCCAGATAATAATAAAAGGTCCAAGGCACAGGCAAACAGGGTAATCCAGGGAGACAGAAGAACAAGACCATGACAATGAAACCAGAGATAGCGTTCCAAAATGCAGTGTAATAACATAGAGCAAGACTTTGCAAAGAATGACTGAATACACAGGGCTTACATAGAAACATAAATGAGATAATCATACAAAGGTGGAAGCAATCAGCACACGATAAGTCATGGGAAACGTAGTTCATAATTTGATAAAGACAGGAGGAGTGCCCTCTGGTGGCTTTCATAGGCACACCGGCTGGCAGGCGTAACAGCAACATCTGTAAAAATTGTAACCTCATTTTTATAGGGTAAAACTTAAATATTCTGACTGTTTGAGTTAGGACTCTACTTTTATTCAAATCATCCATAGTATCATATATTTAGATTGTGATATAATCATAGGGCTGTGTATTGCCAAGAATCTGGCGATACAATACGTATCACGATACAGGGGTTACGATACGATATATTGTGATATACTGCAATATTGTAAGAAAGGCGATATATTGCGATATTTCTTTTTTTTTTTTTTTAGTAAGATCTAATTTTAGAAAAAACGGTCATGAACAAAACCATATGCATAAAACCAGACAATCAACTTTATGTTATTTAATAAATACAGTATCATTTGCATTTATATCACTAATAACTATTTTGTGCAATCTAAGTAAAGGGAAAATAGTAAAGGGACTGCAAGATTCTTTATGTGTATATCACGTTTTAAAGGTTCACAGTATAGCAGTTTTTAATTTCTAAATTATTTAACAACAGAAAGTGCATAGTCTATTCCATGACTGAATGACTGTTTGTTTTATATTTAATACTGTAAAGCTGTTTGCTTTAAAGCAGTTTATTGTATGAAGTGCTATTTAAAGTACTGAACTGCAAAGCTGGTGCAAACATATCCACATCGCTATGATCAGATGCTTTCTTTCTGCTGCCACCGCTGTCAATTTAGTTGTGTGTTTATTTTGTTACTGAGAGGAAAACCTGCAGTACATATCACATATTCTATCGAACGCCTCTCTCAGAAGCGCGGATGACGTCGGGATGTTAAGCGAGCTCTCATGGGGCGTTCACACCAGACGCGACTTGCGCGAATAAATCGTGCTATTCGCGCGTAGTTGGACGCTTGGACATTTTGAGTTTACTCGCTTCATTCACGCATGAGATTCACTTCACAACAGACGCGAATTCGCGCCATGAGAGGGGCTTCTGCCAGGCGTCTCATTTCTGCACACTTCCTCTGAATAAACACATCAACTCGTCAGCAGGAAAGTAGTTGTAAAATATGGCGAATAAGCTCAATTTGCCGACTTTAGCTAGCTTGTAGTCTCAATATGTGTGTGTATATATATATATATATAGCTCAAATTGAGTAAAGAGCGTTTTTTACAACTTACCAGATTGTCCGACCTCCTCACTCACTTTCTTCCAAGCAAGATCCTTTTTATTCCTGTTTCTATAAAAGTATGAAGATGTATAATACAGCGAAGATGATTTTGTCCTCCATTGTTGTTTCGGATTTCTGCCGCCTCTCGCTACGTCGTAATCACGTCACTACTAGAGCAAGCTCCTAATTGGTTAACGCGGCGCGAATTTTCGCCAAAGTTCAGATTTTTCAACTCGCGCGAATCACGCATTACGCGCGTCAAACGCCCGGAACGCTCTATTCGCGCGAATCGCGCCACAGGATGTCTATTCGCGTCTTTGCATTGACTTAACATGTAAATCAGTCGCGCTTAACGCTTCATTCGCGTCATCAGATTCAATGCGTTTCCCGAGTAGGCTATTTGGATTTTAACATGGCCTATTTTGCAAACAAAATGACTCTTGTCGATTTCCTTAGTGGCTTCTTTATAGCTGAAGCCAAAATGAGTCCACACTTCAGCTCTGTATACCGCGGGAGCGGAATAATTCTATCGTCTTGTGAGCTGGGTTTGCTAATGCTAACACTAGCGATGCACGCACCTTCACCTTGCGCTTCTCCGGCTCCGCGTCAGTTTACGTTCTGAGATAACACTGCCATCTAGCGGTTGGGTTTTATACAGTCTGTGGTTTAAACCGAACACAAAGCCACAAATCTTGGATGTAAATAAATAAATATATAATCGATACAGTGTTTTTGAGAATCGATACAGTGTCGCCAAACATAATATCGCGATATTCACGTGTATCGATATTTTATTACACCCCTAATAATCATAAGTAAAACCATGCATATAGCACGTCACTACCATGGTAAAATATAACTATATGGTATTTAAGAAAAATAACTGCCTAAATACATTTAGCATAAATACAAATGCACAAATGCTATAGCTTAATAACAAAAATACTTTCTGCCACATTACCATCGTGCAGTTAGTGCTACTACAGATTTGTATATTTATTTTGTAGATTGAAAAGCCTTTTAACTGTATCGTTCATGGCACAATGTTTCAGTGCTGTTGATAATGTCATCGCTGTTTCATATGGCTTTAAACTAGTTTAAAACACAGAGACAGCGAGTGAAAGCATCCGCAGCACTGCGCTGTCATTTGAGATGAGTTGATAAAGGGTCCGTGTGAACTGTAATTCTGGACACAGTTTTCAGTCCTGCAGTACCAGTGTAGTATTTAGGACACAGTTTTACTGAACTTTTAAGGGTGTTGTCTTGGTTCTCTCCAACTTATATTCTTTGAGTGTGTGTCTGAGACTGATTAAACACAATGTGTGGGAACACACATGAAAACTAAAAACTTAGCAGGAATGAGGCTCTTCAGGACCAGGAATGAGGAAGCTGCTTTACAGACACGCCTGTTTTACACACGTCACTCAAACACAGAACCAGGAAACAGGAAACACATGACTTCAGAGAAACTGAAACTGAAGTGTAGTTGAGCTGTTGTGTGTTTGTGTCTCTGTGTTCATGCAGTAAAATGGCAGAAGCCAGATTTTCTCAGGATGAGTTCATGTGTTCAGTGTGTCTGGATCTCCTGAAGGATCCTGTGGCCATTCCCTGTGGACACAGTTACTGTAAGAGCTGTATTACAGGCTGCTGGGATCAGGAGGATCAGATGAGAGTCTACAGCTGCCCTCAGTGCAGACAGACCTTCAGTCCAAGACCTGCTTTAGCTAAAAACACCATTCTGGCTGAACTGGTGGAGAAACTGAAGAAGATTAAACTTCCTGCTGACTGTTACGCTGGAGCTGGAGATGTGCAGTGTGACGTCTGTACTGGAAGAAAACACAAAGCCGTCAAGTCCTGTCTGGTGTGTCTGAACTCTTACTGTCAGAATCACCTTGAACAACATGAGAGTTGGTTTAAAGGAAAGAGACACAATCTGACTGAAGCCACTGGACGACTGCAGGAGATGATCTGCCCGAAACACGACAAGATCCTTGAGGTTTTCTGCCGCACTGATCAGAAGTGTATATGTGTGCTGTGTACGATGGATGAACATAAAAACCACGACACTGTATCAGCTGAAGCACAGAGGACAGAGAAACAGGTATGAACTTAAAGAAGTCCCATTATGCTCATTTACAGGTTTATAATTTTGTTTATGGGGTCTACTAGAATACATCTACATATTTAATGTCAGTTTACACCCTCTCTTTCTGAACACTGTTTTAATTTCAGTTTCTTTAAAACCCACCTTCTAAAAATCAGTCTGCTCTGATTGGTCAGCCGGCCCCAGTCTGTTGTGATTGGTCTACTGCTTAGAGTGTGTGTCGGAAATGTAACGCGCCTTACCATAACCAGCGATGGGGAGGTGGAGGGATACTGGAAGAATTGTCGCTGGGACGGCACAATGACTGCTGCTTATATACGCTCACAATAATGATTGACAGGACTGAATGATTAGGCTCCTCCCGAACCTACATTTGTAACTTCATTTATAACATTTGAACTGCATGGTTCAGAAAGCAGTCATTATAAAAATGGTGTGAACACAATAAAAGATTGAGGCTGTATACTGCTGAGAAATAGTGTTAAAAGTACATTTTAACCATCAAGTTAATCTGCATTAGGAAGGCCGAAAAAAGGGTTTAGATTCGGGGTGGTAAAAACAGTGGGTCTCATTCACTAAGCATGCGTATCCATGAATCTGTGCGTGAAATCTGCGTACAAACGTTTTCATGAACAAATCATGATTCTTCAATAACCTTCGTTATAAAATTTATTCTAAATTACGAAAAATGTAGGAACATCTGAAACCACTGACCAGCATAATAGGACCCCTTTAAACTAGTAATTCAAACCAAAAAAAATGAGCAGCCATCAGGGCTCCAGACTGCGACCAAATGACCCTTTTTCCTGCCGGTGCGACTAAATTTTGTTAGAGGTCGCACTGGTGCCACCACCACGTTGCCGAACTGATAAGACCTGCTATTTCTGTTGCATATGAAAAATGGCATCAAATGCAGTGAGAGCTCAGAACAGGAGTTTACGGGCCGATCTTGATCACGTGACACCATTTCTACACAGCGTTTGAGTTCACAACAGTATTAATAACATCACCATGGACTTAATGCAGTAACGCTAACTGTAACTATGATATTGTGGCAGAAATAGTTGAATGTTTTTACATGATTCATTTCAGGGTTCATACAACTTTTTGAGAGTAAAATTCATGGATTTGTGTGAAGACTTTCAAGTGCTTCACACAACGTTTTCCAGCACTTCAAAGCTCTAAATGTGAATAATTGCATTGCATATCGATTTAAGGT